>CM057156.1:1414272-1451353 GCA_029962745.1 Echinometra lucunter
GTCGAGTCTTCGAATTGTCCTGCGAGTGTCGCATGATAATTCACTTAATACACGTATGTACGTAAATGGGTGCCTGTTTTAAAGATCATGTTCCTTCAAAAAGTGCGCCACGGCAGAAAGAGCAGAAGCAAGACCAGCCATTTCGCAATCGCAGAGACGTTGTTTAAAAGGGTTACGTACGGGTACGAACTGTTGTACACTTTTACTACTATCCTGATTATTATTATCATCATTATTATATTATTGGGGGATTATTAAACGGACAAGTGTAAGTACTCACCCATTATTTTTATTTTCAAACCATAGTCTATCAGCATCTCTAATTCGGATGAACTGATCTAGAATAAGATGCTTGAATAGTTCTCCTGGCCCACCATCAGAGGTTTCAAGCATACCACCGATAAACAAATCAATATCATCATCATCACGTCCGTTGTACAGAGCGGTCAAGTTGTCGAATACCTGGGGACATGAGGGAAGGCTAGTTCAAACTAATTACCATGGTAACATAGTATTACTTCTATCAAAGGCAGAAGCGTATTATGTCCATCTATTACCTACTAAGGGGGCAAATGCATCAATATACTTTTGTGGAATGTACAAATAATTCATCCTAACGTAACTGAGAAGAAATGAACTTTTCAGTTTCCCCAACCCCTTCTTTTCCAAAGACAGTTAAGAAAAAAGAATCCAACAATAATCTGATGTCTTTATTGATTCAGATGGTCTCGTTAAGTTGTAAATTATTAAATAGTTAAATGGAGGAAATTCTTGCTATATAAAGTATGAAATGTTTCCTTAAACCACATGCAAATACTATTTGGATTGTTAAAGTGAGATAAACTTTTGATTTTAACACCCATCTTCTCTCATCGTCTCTCAACTCTATTTATCTTTTCACACCAATTACTTTACCTCTAGAGATATCAGACAGCCTTTATTCACACATCTTTCCTTAAGTTGAGTGATGTTGAGAGGTTGTAGTCCCAGTGCCTTTCTAGCTGTGTTGTAATCAGCAAGACCGTGGTCCCGTCCATGCTGTATGGTGTTAGCTACAGAGTCGCTCCGAGTGAACCCGTAAAATGGACCATAGAAATATCCTTTATATGATTAGAAAAGAAAAGAATAAAAAACATGGATGTAAAGAAAACTTAATTTTCAAAACTTCAGTTTGAACTCTGGATATCAACGTTTTAAAAATGTGAACTATAATATACTGAAATTTTGGAAGGAAATTGGCACTCATCTACTCGTTTTGTAGATTTTTTGTATGCATAATATTTCTTTGAATAATCTTTAATCAAGTCGCATGAAATTCAGGAGAAGATTTGGTCTAGGTTTTCAGGTTAGAAATGTGTAAAATTATATTAATGAGTTACTATAATCTTTAATCTTTCATGAAAAGCTAAGCAATTTCAGTGTTAATATCATCCATGCATACCACCTTAAAAGTTATCACAGGGATGGATTTTGAAATGGGCTCAATATCAGTTTTTAAAAAAAGAATTATTTCTACTCTCCCCACTCATTTAAAGGAGATTATCATATCATCTTTGACAAATTCAAAGTTATTAGCCTTTTTGAGGAGCTGCTTTGGAGTCGAGATTAAGCGGCACAAAATGACAGGTATATAGGAAAACAATTCTTCTGCCGGGTAATTCAGGTATACCATGGGTTTTTTTTTTCTTTCTTTAGTTTTTTTTTTGTTTGTTTTTTGTTTCCAAAGAGTTTTGTTTTAAAAGAGGTTAAGACCCAACTTAGACACCCCCTCCATCCCTCTGCATGGTCAGCATTGTCAGAGGATCCACTGACCTTGCAGATCTTCTACCACGATATTATCATCTTCCTCAGCCCACTGCGAGGCTAGACCAAGTACGATGTCATCCAATCCATACTTCTCCAGTAAGGTCTGTCAGGAAAAAAAAATGACACTGAATGAAAAACATATTTGTGCTTCTCTTTAACATGACTGGAAATATCTAATAAATTTTCCATTGTACTGTTTATTTGTTATCATAAGCCCATGTGCATCAGTATTTTCACATGTTGTAAGTTAGAGGGTGGTTAACTCCGTATAAAGTAATGTCCATCAATGACGTTCGTTTCGCACTGAAGAGTTCAATTTTGTAAATAAACAAGCAAACGATATTTGATAAATAACTTCAGGAAAAAAAAATGTTCAAACAAACGGACATCATTCAATTTTCAAATGACTATGAAAGTTTTACGCAATGATTCATGACGCAGCAACTTACTTGCCCATCCCAATAGGTATTACATAACCGTAGCCCGGGGTAGCCATCTTCTGTAACTTGGACTTTACATACACCGCTATCGTTCTTTCTGTAATACAAAAAAAAGATGTTTTCATAACTTAGTTATTCATTTATCATCCATTCATTAACAACAGCAAAAAACAGACAAACAAAACAAACAAAAACTGAGAGGGGCGAGAGGGGCGTGAGGGGCGTGCGCCTCCCCCCTCTTATTTGAAGAAGAGGAGAGAGAGAAGTCGGGTGGGGGGGGGGGGGGGAGAAGTCGAGGGGAATGATAGGTTGAGAAGAAGGTGCGGGAGAAGATTAGAAGATTAGGAACGCACATCTTTTAAGGTTGTTTGGAAATATTTGATTGTAATTCACTTTCTTCCAATATTTCTGGTGTTTTTTTTTCTTCATTTTTTGTTGTTGTTGTTTTTATCATTGCACGGAACATCCCAGTTATAAATATGCACAGTGGTAGTTCGAAAACAGAAACAATGATAAAGGAAAGCAGGCACACACTGTAAATTTCGTAAAGATACAGTATCATTTACAGCTAAATGCTAGTTAAATATTCTATTTCACTGTTGTTTACAGTTTTACCTTAGAATAAACAGTACAATACTGTAAAAAAAAAATTCAGTAAATTACTGGAAGCAGAGTTGCCAGTAATTTACCGTCAATTGTAGAGTTATTATTTTTTTTTACAGTATAAGTCTTGTAAGAAAGGAACGAAGCGGAATTTACATTGAACCAATAGATAGTGAAAAACTGGTGAGACAAGAAAATGGGAAGATAGGTAGAAGAAACGTTATATACCTGAGTGCGATACCAGCTGGTATCAGAGTCTGAAGATATCTCATAGCTGTAGCCTCAAACTCATTAGCGATACCAGGATTCAGATAGGGCTTATAACCTAGTATGATGACACATGATATAATCACATTTTAACTTAAAGTGAAAATCCTATCATTAACAGAGATCCTTTACATTAACTTTACAGAAAAGATTATGAACATAGAATATGTGGTCAAAAAGGGTAAAAACTATCATTAACAAACAACGATATCAGCAACAAAAAGATCAGGGGTGGGGTTGGTCACCCTCTTTTCAGCCTCTACAGTCGCTTTTAATCTATAACGTTTTTCATGAACTTATGATGCACCATTGGCGTAAATCCCGGGGGGGGGGGATGGGGAGATATATCCCCCCCCCCCCCACTTTTTCGAGAGGAGGGGATGGCGTGTACAAATATCCCCCCACTTTTTAGGGAAGAAATGATATTCGAATTAATCAGTTAGTAAAACTTTTAATAATCTGTCATAAACAACCATCTTATTTTAGAATTTGCATTTGAAAATGCAATTGAAAACCAAAAAAGTGGTTACTTTTTTGGCTTGCTCGCTTCGCTCGCTCGTCATATTTTAGAAAAATGCGATTAAAAACTGGAAAGTGGTTATTTTTTGGCTCGCTCGCTTCACTCGCTCGTCATATGTTAGAATTTCTATTTGAAGATGTGATCAAAAACCAGGAAAGTAGTTATTTTTGGCTCACCCGCTTCGCTCGCTCGCAAAATGAAAATTAAAACGTGTGTAAGGGGTCTGTGCGGATGGATGAGGGTGTGTGTTTATACTTAAGTGTGAGTTCGACAGAAAAAAAAGATCGGCAAAAAAGTCAATCATCCCCCCCCCCACTCCTCAAAGTGGATTTACGCCGGTGTGATGCACTCAAGGTCTGGTCTTGATAACTTCAATATGAATGTGAATGCGATCATGATAAAGGGAAAATGCATGTTTGCAAATGTATTCCTCTCCCGCTGATCTCAAGTAAACATCACCTGAAGTTTATAGAAATGCGCTCAGCATGACAAGGTTAACAACTGAATTTAAAAAAAATGATAATCCTTCCATTGTAGTCATGAACATGGATTTGAGATCATACATTTTAAACCACGTTGAATGTATCATACGATTTGTGTGGATTCTTCTGCGAGTCAACCATGATATAAATGCACTTTTTTGTATTACTTGGGCAGTAGATCTAACATTCCTGTCTCAGCTCTGGGGCGACTTCACAAGGATTAACTAACATCAAGAAAAGGAAGGGATTGGGGTGAGGTTTTTTTTATGCCATTGATGATGCCATATACCTAGAATTATGATCATTACCTGCGTACGTATAGTTGTCCATTTCACTTGCACTCATCCCGAGAAAGGCTGGTAAAAAGTCGTAAAATACGATTTTCTGGAAGGAAAAATTAGTAAACATTCAAACGACGAATCCAACTTATTTTTCTTTCACTTACAAACAGGGGCGAAGAAAGCGGGGATGCATCCCCCCCCCCCCCCCACACACACACACAGACATTTTGAGGTGGACTCACATATATATGTGTGTGTACAAAAATATACACAAATGGGTTAATCATCCCCCCCCCCCTCCCAGGTATGAGGACCTGTCTTCACTAATGCTTACAAAGCACCATATCCGTCGTCATTACATAATCTTTCTTCATGGATTGGCCCCTCAAATAGTATTAAGATTAATGCTATAATCGTGATGGAGATTTGGTAGATCATCAACAAATCGGGATAAATCTTCGAGAAGGGGTAGGCCTTTCTTCCTTCTGACTGGTTTGAAGTTGGTCATTGTTTAACAATTCAGAATGGGTTTTCTGTTGCAAACATGATTCTGACTGGCTGTTGGATGGTTCATGGTTTACGTTTGCACTTCTTATTGGTTTGAAGTTTATCATTGCTTAACCATTCAGAATGGGCCTTTCTCTTGCAAACATGATTCTGACTGGCAAACAAGTGGATGGTTCATGGTTTACGTATGCACTTCTTATTTTGATTCAGATATATTGGCCAGATATAATGGAAATCAAGAAATCATCGTGCACAGCTTAGATGACCCATGGAAACTGTTCTTTCCTTCTTCAACGGAAAAATAGTAATTACCTCCAGGGCGGCGCTACAGGGGGCGCCCCCCCCCCCCGATGATTTTAAAGTGATCACAAAAAAGAGGAGAAAAAGAAGAAAAAGGAGAAGAAAGAGAAAAGAAAGGAGAGTATGGGGAAAGAGAGGGCCGGGTGGTGCAACTATATGATACCCCTATCTGTTCATTTAAATAATTTCACCTGCGGGTCATTTTGCCCCCCCCCCCTATCGAAATTCCCTGGCGCCGCCCCCTAATTATCTCTATAATCATCATTACAGGCCGTATAGTTATTAGGTTTCAAGACCTGAATGCTGACTTTCTGAGCACAAATCAGAGAATACTATATATGCACTTATCAGAATATACCGCATGAATGAACAGAAAGCCAAAAACACATATTAATCTGATAATGTTACCCACCTGGTATGTTGCTACAACCCATTTCTTAGCAAGATCATAGATATCGCTATCCTCGGTACGAGCTGAACATTCTTCATCGATCCGGTGGGCCCAGAGGTTATGCCAGCGCCAAAATAGGACACTGATTGACAGAAGGGCAGGATTTTCGTTGCTGCGGGGGTTGCCAACCACTGCAAACAATAATATTTTGATTCTGATTGAGGAGAACTAGCTAAATTCGATATCTTTTACTGCTTTCACATCAAGGTACGGTCGCTGCGACCGGTCGCTGCGAGCGTACCCAGCGATCGATCGGACGTGCTTTCACACCTCCGTCAAAATTTGGTCAGGCCCAGAGCGATCGGTCGCTGTATAGCTGACCTAGCCGGAAGCGGAAGTAGAGATAGTGCGTAGGCATGTATGGGGGTCATTGCATTTCGATCGGTCGCTGAGTACGATGTGCTTTCACATCTAGCTTGCATCGGTCGCGATCGGTCGCTGAAGTACCTCACCGACCGTACTCAGCGACCGATAGTTTTTGACCAAAACGACTGTCGCAGCGACCGATGAAATGCTTTCACATTATGATTTCATCGGTCGCAGCGACCGCTCGCAGCGACCGGTCGCAGCGACCGTACCTAGGTGTGAAAGCAGTATAAGTTATTTAGATTGTTTGTTATACAATCTGTATAGGGTGTATTATTTTGTGACTACTTCCATATTTCAGATACAAAACATTTTCAACTCGTACAATTATGACTGGCATTCCCCCCCCCCCCCCGCCAAATCGTATCTTCTTTGGTAATTTTTTACAATCGAGAGTTACTTATAATCAATTCATAGTACAGACAGGCACAAATCATGTTAGATACAATAGATATTTACAATCAGGACTGTTAGTCAGTGTTTAAGTTACAGGGCCAATAACACATTATTTTGCCCTATCAATATTTGCACAGGAATAAAAGAACTCTCTAAACTTTATGAAATCAAACAATTACTGACACACAGATGTTATGGCTCTGATTTAAGAAAAAGAAAAAGAAGATTAAGATCTGACCAAAATAATAAATGTTCAGAACATTGCTTTGGAAATAGTTTCGAAGATGTGGTATAAAACTTACCGCATATAAGTTTTACATCTTTCAACTTTGCAAACGAGAAAACTTTAATCTGATACGAATTATAACCTTTGAGTTATTATAGGATGTCAAATATCTTAAAGGTCCACTGTAATACGTACGGAAGAGTCTCTCAGCGTTGTAGACCTTATGATCGGTAGCAGGTGCATGGTTTGTGAGAGGGAACCCGGCATAGTTCCGGGCTGGGAAAGGTGAACCCTTTTCACCCTTCAGTCGTCCCCTATCATACCCTCTCATCTCAGACTCCCAGGCTCGGTTTGGTCCGTAGATCCCGGTGCCGTCCAGCCATGGCGTTATCGCGTTCATCTGTGAATGTTAAAGAGAATAATAGTAGGGTAGTCGTGGTCTGGTCGATATGTCACCGGGCTGTAAATCACATTGTCGCGGTTCAAGTCTTGCCATGACACTAATGTATATTGGCAGAACATCTACGTTTGCCACTCTCCAAGCAGGTGTATTCCTTGAAATGCCAGAGCGCCATAAAAGCAGCCTTGCTAAAGCCGGGGTAATAACAGTGAAGCACCAGGAGTGTCAATACTGACAGACATGAGCACTATACGCGAACCCACTATTATTATTATCATCATTATTATCAATATTAATATTGTTATCAATACTACTGTTATTATCATTTCTATTGGTATCCAGTCCAATCCATTCCATAGCACCCTTCTTTCCCAACGATACAAAGCGCTGCACACATCACACATCACTCCACATTCTTCAGACTGATATATAGATATGACTTAAGAAATTTTTCAAGTATGAATTTCAGCATGAATTTCTTTCTGCAAGACCTGCAATTACATTTCCCCGGATATTGCTATAAGTAACCACTTTACCTACTTGAGTCAAGAAAGACAAAAGCGAATGAAACAAGTTGTCCAAGAATGTGAGCAATGAGCGAGGATCGGACCCAGGCCCTTTCATAAGAGAGTCAGAACCAATATACAAAGAACTCCATAAAATGATCATATTTTTGCTATAGACTAAAATCAGGATAGACAGACATATGGAATTTGGAGAAGAAAGTACTCGAATAAATCATGTTTTACTCTGATTCGATGAATGAACGATGAAGGTACTTTTCAACTTTTGGATTAAAAAAAAATGAAACAGTCTAAAAGCTCTCAACTTGATTTTCAAGAGGTATTCAAAAATTTCAGGCAATAAGAATATCTTTTAGTTTGTTTTCACTTTCTCAATCATATATGCTAACATTAAATTGACTTAGTTTTCGTTGATAACTCACTTTTGAAACTGACACGAGTCGTAACAAGTTTTGCAAATTTACATCATATGTCATCAGCTAATGTAAAATAAAATGAAATAAAATAGAAACTTTTGCACTTACTATTTTACACATGTATATGTCTTCTCCTTTTTTCTTTTCTTTTATCTTTTTAAAATAGTTTATTCATAATAATTAGAACACAAGGTATGTGTGCAACTATGTGAGGGATCCACACTCTACAAGCATTGCTTTTTAGTGGATCCCTCCATTTCCATACGCCTACTTGAAATATCAGCCTAGACTATATATTCTTTTGCAGACTTACTTTATTTCATAATTCAAATTATGTAAATGTATTCTGTTATTGTACAACAACTTATGTATATTCATGTTTGATTTTTTCAAAATTTGTTGGAAATGAAAAATAAACAATTGAACCATTGAACCAATGTCTGTGCTAATAATGCTCACTTATAATCCACGTTTGGAAAGAAACAAATATAGAATGAGCCTCAACTTGAACTTTGACCAGATATGGTCCCTAGCAGTCGGTATCAACAACAAAACCCACACATCATGACTTGCTCTGAAAGACATTCACAACAAAATAACATAATCTGTTGGTAGACAGATTTGGTTTTAACAATAGTGCTTTCAGAGCTAGAGTCATGTAGGTAGGAAAAACATCACGCTTGATTGAGTAAGGCATTATTTTCAACAATAGACTTTAACAAGTACTTATTTGACATTGACGGTATTGCCGCACTTGGCCGAATTTCTAAGCGAAAGATATACCATCCGTAACTGTCACGTGCATTCTGAAAGTTTTGTCTTGTAAAAGGATTTATCCCCTTATCTTTGATTTAAAAAATAATAATAATCTTGTTTACAGAGAACATTCAACCGACAACTAATTAAAAATGATTCACAACTTTTTTTCTTGAAATCTAGTTTCTTCACATGCCTATCATTCCAATTGTCTGATGTAACAGTTTCATAACTCTGCTCAGTCTGGTCATGAAAACGGAAAAAATGCCATCATTGCAAACTAAAACAGTCCAAATCCTTGCATCAACGACAAAATTCAAATCAAATTCATATCATGAAAAACAGTGTCTTTTTGAAAAAATAGTCATTTAACAAAAATGGAAACATAGACATTAAGCCACTCTCTTCAAAAAAAAGTGAACGCATTTACTCTGTTAAGGGTGACCTTAAGAAAAGAGTGAATCAAGAGTGAATGAAGAGTAAATTTATGATATTCACTCTTTATACACTTTTTAAGGGGTGACCTCGGTGATCACTAAAAATTCATGAGGTCACCCCTAAAGTAGTGAATATCACAATTTTTACTCTTAATTCACTCTAAATGCACTTTTTTTCTTAAATTCACCCCTAACACATTGAATGTGTTCACTCTTTTTAAAGAGAGTAGGCATATACCTGAGTATCCAACAAAGAATAGAGCCGGCATCCCCCTCCCCCCCCCCCCCCTCCCCATCACGTTTATATGGTTTGGATGCCTTGAAAGAAAATTCAGAGATATTCACAGCGGACCTACAGTGGGTCTGCAGCACGATATTTTTCTATCTCTTTTCATTCTCTTCTCTTTTCGTTTGTTTTCCTTTTTCTCCTCTCATTCCCCATCATTCTCTCTTCCTTTTCTGTCTTCCCTTCCTCCCTCACTCTCACTTTCCTTCGAGTTTTATTTTCCTTCCCAAAATATTTCAGGTGCATATCTATGTACATAAAATATTGTTATCATATACAGAGTTGCTAACTCGTTTTTGTATTAATATGAACAGACGAATGAACATCCGATTGTATATCAAAGTGTATTTCACTCTGTAATTGATTGATTGATCGATTGATTGATCTATTTATTTATACACGGTTAAAAAGCCCAAACAGTTACATGACTGGTTTCCATTGGGGCCGTGTAAATCAACATTGTAAAAACAAAATTATAAAAAGAAACACATTTAGAACGAATAAAACTATTAAAAATATCATATAAACAAAAAGAAATATAGTCAGCAAGATATAACGAGGCAAGAAGACAAAATGACAGGAAAATCAAAAATTAAAAATGAATTAACTGTAAAAAAGTATTTACATATTCAAATAGTTTATGAAGAGTTTAGATGCAAAAAAGATACGTCCGTATTTTCAAATCGGAACATTTGAGTTCTATAATAAAATACAAAAAGATGAAAAGGAAACTTTACACTACCTCTGACCACATTGTGGTCAGAGGTGAATAAAATTCTATGTAATTCAACTTTTGAGCTGAATTATTTATTTTTTGATAAATACTTTTTCAAGAAAAACGATAATTCCATTCCGCCCTCTCCTCCCCCTTCCAAAATAAGGGGTTAGGCCCCTGGAGCCTGTATATCCGAAATCGTCATATGTCTAAATTCGTGGACATCCCATCGAAACGCGTGTTAATTTTATAACACGTGTTCCTATGGGTTGTCCAAGAACTTAAACTTACGACGGTTTGAGAAACAAAGACTATTTGTATTATATTGTATTCCTACCTGTTCCCTTGGTACTGCGGAGGACTGTCCTGTTTCTGGGTCGTACATATCTCGCCTGAATGGCATGATCTTAGCTCCATCGTACATAGACCTTAAGTCTTCAGGTATCTCCATATTCATCCATTCTACTGGACATCCAGTCTTGGTTGCATCCACGATCTCATTCATCACGTGTTCAGCTGCAATGTCAGGCAAACACCATATCGGCAAATGTATTTTATAACCATATTCCCATTTGTGCCATTATTTTGATATTTCATTACAACCATGCTGCATTAGGGCATCTTAAGTCCACTCATATATAACAGGTTTCGTTTCAAGCAAGGGAATGCCTCCCCTCCCACTTTCCCTCTCTCCCTCCTCCTCCCCCTCCCCCTTCTCTCTCTCTCTCTCTCTCTACCTCTCTCTTTCTTCCCCACTGTCGTTGTGTTTCTATTTCTATTATTATCCCAGCTCATCTTCTCTTTCTACTTTAACTTTAAGTCACATTTTTAGCTAGCTAGTAATACATTGTCTCCTTTCCCCTTTTTAGATCTTGCCCCTCTCATACTTCGGTCTCACCCCCCCCCCCCCTCTCTCTCTCTCTCTCTCTCTTCCTCCATCTCCTCTCTCCCTCTCTTTCCCTCTTTCTCTCTATCTCTCTGCTCTTCTTCTTTCTATTATAGTTGATATTCAAATCAGCTTTCTCTTCATTCCAAGGTTCTTTTTAAAAGATGAATAGTATCACTATTCGGCCTCATCCTCGGTGTTTTACTCAAGTACATAATACATCAAAAGACTATAAAACAATATGAAAAAAAGTGTGGTATAAGTAGTAGTAGTAGCAGTAGTAGGAGTAGTATAGTAATAGTAGTAGTAGCAGTAGAAGTAGTAGTAGTAGTAGTAGTAGTAGTAGTAGTAGTAGTAGTAGTACTAGCAGTAGTAGTAGCAGCAGTAGCAGTAGTAGCAGTAGTAGGAGTAGCAGCAGTAGCAGCAGTAGTAGTAGTAGTAGTAGTAGCAGTAGTTAGTAATGATAATAATAATGATGATGATAATGATAATAATAATAATAATAATAATAATAATAATAATAATAATAATGATAATAATAATAATAATAATAATACTAATAATGATAATGATAATGATGATAATAATTATGATAACAGTAATGATAATAATTATAACAATAATAATGATGATGATAATAATAATAATAATAATAATAATAATAATAATAATAATGATAATAATGATGATAATAATCATAATAATAATGTTAATAATAATAATACTAATGATAATAATAATGATAATAATAATGATAATAATGATAGTAATACCCACCGAAGAATGCGAGGAGAGCTGTTTTGTCACTTGTAGAACGTTTGCCTGAGGTTCCTTTCATGAGTGCATTACTGAGAGTGAGAGGATTGGGTCGGTTTGGACCGGCGGGTGAGTACGATCCATCAGTGTACCCCCACTGGTAGACGGCGAAGAAGCCGAGATTCTGCACATGGCAAAGGGTTTTTTAAAAGAATAAGCGAAGAACACATTGAAACCTAAAAATAACCATGACAACTTATTTTTCTTTTTTAGATATTATATGCGGGTTTCCACGGTGAGTGAATATTCACAATTGAAGTTTTTGGTAACGCAATGTGGTAGCCTCTGTGAAAAGGCTGCTGGTTTATTAAAGAGGCGAAATTGTGCAGCATGGAAGGAGTTTTGAATCACAAAATACACATCTGTGTTTATACATTTACATCGAATTTTAGAGCGTTTGCAAATTCAATTCACCGCCAATGATTTAGCGGCGTTGACTGGCAACTATTCCATCCATTTTGTCTACCTCTACCTTAAACTCTCTAATGGTAACAAGAGTGTTTGTGTTTGTGATTAAAAAAAAAATAAAAACACTTTTCAGTCGCCCCACGACCAATTCATTCCGTTTTACCCTATTCCTTTTCTTCCTTTTCATACTTATTACAGGATTTTCAAGTACTAATACGCACAGTATCTAATGAGATATAGCATTCAGCCTAAAGCAAATACAGCGTCCATTCCCGTTGGTGTTTTTTTTTTCAAAATTGTGCACGTTACGACCCTTCAGTTAGGCCAGTTTATCCCATTTTTCATACAAGAAAGGCTCCCGACGGAATGCGCCCAGAAACTGACCCAGGCCTTCTGGAAGGGGTATTGGTAGTGGACTAAAACTATGGTTGCATTCCTATACTATCCAGATCAGAGTTTAGACCTAGTGATTCATCCCCCCCCCCCAAAAAAAAAGGTGTAAAAGTGTACAAAAACAATATAATCGTGGTGTATTTTCTATAACTGCCAGACATAATAATTATATATACATAAACACGTGCGGCTCCTGCTGTATTCCTCCCTTATTTTGAAAAAAAACAAAAATCAAAAAGTCTAAATATTATGGTCCAACCTGCTCAGTCTTTCCCTATACATATTACTAATGGAGGATACACATATTTTTGTTATATCATAGTCGTTAGATTTTAGTAAATATATGAATTTTTCGTGTTCGTTTTTATCCTTAAAGGTGGGCACTACATTGTTTATGTTTTGGAATAGGGTTTCTCTTTCTTGTTTAAGGTATGGGCAGCACATAATAAAATGAAATTCTGTTTCTACATCTATGTGGCACATGGGACATAAGCGTTTATTTATTTCCAAGTTTTTGTGTCTTCCCTGTTCTATCATTAATTTACTGTTACTAATTCGTATTTTTATAAAGTCTTTAATGTGTGATTTATTTACATCTAATAACAAATATTTTTCAAAGTCGTACGTATGTTTTAGGTCCTTATAGGTTCTAAGTTTGCTACAATACACCTCACTGTTTTCATCTAGAGTTCTCTTCCAATGTCTGATATATCTTTCTTGGAGTTTGTTGCCAATAGATTTTATGAGCTGTCGTTTCGAGAATGTATTTTGATTGACCCATACATGATGAAAACCGATATCTTTCAAAAATACTTCTAGCTGTTGGCAAAACCCATTCTTAATCAACATGTTTGCGTTGTATGCAATATTGATTAGACTGTTAGCATTTGAATTTATGATATGTATCCAGAAGCCAATCATTAATTTCAAACTTGAGATGTATAAAGGGTAACGTCCTAATTCCGATAGAACAGCACTGTTAACTGCTCCTCTGTTCAGCTCGAGCATATTCTTTAAATACTTTACATGCATTTTTTCAGGTGTGACAGAGTTGTATCTTTTTTCCATATCCCCTTTTAGAATCTTGATGATATCCATTATCCAAACTTCAGAACAATATAAAGCAATTGGTTTGATACAGCTGTCAAATAGCTTCACATTGGGTAGGACCAATAGACGTTCACTTGCTAATGTGCTTCTTAGTGAAAACATTGCTTTTTTGGCTTTAATCGTCAAGTTATTAACCGCATGGGAGAAGGTTCCCGAGGGTTTAAATGTGTATGAAAATAAATAATTGAAATAGATAATTATTTGGATGCCGTCCTTGTCATAAGTTTCATCAAAGCAACCCGCATTATACGATATATATTTTCAAGGCAGAAAATACAAACAAAGGGTGGGGGGAGGGTCATGTGTCAAGATCTAGGTTTAAGGGAGGGATTGAAGTGTCCTGTTATATGGAAAACAGGGGCTCTGTGCGGCAGGCGTGGTTCTACGGGGGGGGGGGCTTTGGGGGCAGAAGCCCGCCCCCCCCCCAAAAAAAAAAAAAAAAAACTTTTTTGACGACATATTATTTTTTAAAATCTCATATAGATTCTAATACAAAGTCCTTATATTAAACCCGCATATCAAAAAAAGAGAGGAAAAAAGAAAGAAGAAAGAGGGAAAAAAAGATAAAGGAAAAACCTGGGAGGGCTCGATCGCTTCGCTCGCTCGCATTTTAATGATCTTAACCAATACCGGTTATATAACTATTCTTAAGAAAGGAAATAGGTTTGCATCTTGTCTCGCTATCCAAAATTTATGTTATTCTTCTACTCATTAATTGTTTGTTAGGCCTATATAACTTCAATGATTCCGGAGCGGCAATTAAGTTGACCTAAAATAGATGAATTTTCAGGAGATAAAGGGATGTGACCTTAAAGGGGGGGGGGGGGGGGGTACCCAATGCTGAAACAATGCTAGTTCATTTAAAAGATCATGATTTCATCAGTAGAAAATCATCTGCCTAAATTTTTTTTTTTAAGTCGTGTTGCCAAGGAAACCCCCAAATGTGATAAGATTTCAGGATATTTTGACCCCTCAGCTGTGTCCCAGTTTTAACTGGTTACCCACAATGACGTCAAAATGACGTCAAATTAAAATGCATATTGTACAGTCTAGCGCGCAGCACAACTACAATGCGCAAAGATGAGTAACCACTTATACGTCATACTTCATACTCACTTTTTTTGGTCAACTCTTGACTTTTTATAAGAAATTTAGCCAAAATGCATTGATTTCGATCGAAAATCATCAAATTTTTAATGTTATTCTTCTTAGAATTCTATTCTCGATCATATATAAAAAATTGTACCATTGTGTAATCGCTTTAAACCTATTCGCAATATCTGTGAGAACGGAAGATGTCGATAAATTTCATTAGACGTTACTAAATCACGAGAAGTAGTATAACCATGAAAACCCGGTCTCATTATTAGAAAAAAAAGTTTTTGCTCCCTCATAAATTACAGAAACGGAACAAGATGTTTTCGATCAGCAGTCACTCTTATTCCAGCAACAGTCTATCCCTGGATATCATAACATTTTTGCAGCGACAAGTCCGACTATCCTCGAAAAAATTCTGCAGGGAGTGTACATGATAAGATCAATTAGTGAATTTTGTATATATGTTTTCTACGCTCGCTCATATAAAGAATCATTTGGGAAGGCAAACGAATTGGGCATGCAATAAGGGAGGTGACCGAATGTAGGCATATAATGTATTTTGATGTCGAAATTATACTTTGTCATTTTGTTTTTCGTTCTTGGCTTCGCTCCCTCATAATATTTATAAATGTTTCTAAGTATGGTTTTGGACAGGAAACAATTTACTGGACCAGCGAGGCTACAAAAATGTGTAGGAATGGAGAACAAACTTACGATAGGTCCCAAGCATGGGATCGCCTCTGTTATTGTACCATCCGTTAAGCTCATGATGTTCCCTGCTCGCCCCATCACCACACGGTGTAGAATCACCTAAAAAAAGATAATAATATAACTGATTTTAAATCCAACATCACTATTATATCTCTTTTCCTGTAATAGGAGAGTAGTTGTAGTAGTAGAAGCAGCAGTTGATAGAAGTTTAGTAGAAGTAGTAGTAGTAGTAGCGGTAGTAGCGGTAGTAGCGGTAGTAGCGGTAGTAGTAGTAGCGGTGGTAGTAGTGGTAGTACTAGTAGTAGTAGTGGTAGTAGTAGTAGTGGTGGTAGTAGTAGTGGTAGTAGCGGTAGTAGCGGTAGTAGCGGTAGTAGTAGTAGCGGTGGTAGTAGTAGCGGTAGTAGCGGTAGTAGCGGTAGTAGCGGTAGTAGTGGTAATAGTAGTAGTGGTGGTGGTGGTGGTAGTAGTAGTAGTGGTAGTGGTGGTGGTGGTGATGGTGGTGGTGGTAGTAGTAGTAGTAGAAGTAGTAGTGGTGGTGGTGGTGGTGGTGGTGGTAGTAGTAGTAGTGGTAGTGGTGGTGGTAGTAGTAGTAGTAGTAGTAGTAGTGGCAGTAGTAGAAGTGGTAGTGGTGGTAGTGGTAGTAGCGGTAGTAGCGGTAGTAGCGGTAGTAGTGGTAATAGTAGTAGTAGTGGTGGTGGTGGTGGGTGGTAGTAGTAGAGTGGTAGTGGTGGCGGTGGTGATGGTGGTGGTGGTAGTAGTAGTAGAAGTGGTAGTGGTGGTGGTGGTGGCGGGTAGTAGTAGTAGTGGTGGTAGTAGTAGTAGTAGTAGTAGTGGTAGTAGTAGAGTGGTAGTGGTGGTGGTGGTGATGGTGGTGGTGGTAGTAGTAGTAGAAGTGGTAGTGGTGGTGGTGGTGGTGGTGGTAGTAGTAGTGGTGGTGGTAGTAGTAGTAGTAGTAGTAGTAGTGGTAGTAGTAGAAGTGGTAGTGGTGGTGGTGGTAGTAGTAGTAGAAGTGGTAGTGGTGGTGGTGGTAGTGGTAGTGGTGACAGTGGTAGTGGTGGTAGTGTTAGTGGTGGTAGTGGTGGTAGTGGTAGTGGTAGTGGTAGTAGTGGTGGTAGTGGTGGTGGTAGTGGTGGTGGTAGTGGTGGTAGTGGTTAGTGGTAGTAGTAGTGGTAGTAGTGGTAGTAGTGCGTAGTGGTAGTAGTAAGTAGTGGTAGTGGTAGTAGTAGTAGTGGTAGTAGTAGTGGTGGTGGTAGTAGTGGTAGTGGTAGTGGTAGTAGTGGTAGTAGTGAGGGTGGTGGTGGTGGTAGAAGTGGTTGGTAGTTAGTGGTAGTGGTAGTGGTAGTAGTGGTAGTAGTGGTAGTAGTGGTGGTAGTGGTAGTAGTGGTAGTAGTAGTAGTAGTAGTGGCGTTGGCGGTGATGGTGGTGGTGGCGGTGGTGGTGATGGTGGTGCCTTTTCAAATCTCATTCAAATGACATCAAATACAGCTAATCTTAGTTGACCTGTTATTGTCATACGGCAACTCCTTCAAGATCGTGGTAATGCCGTACATGTAATATAAAACTATCAAAATGTCTAAAAATATCATTTGCTATCTAACTCGACAAATTACAATTGTAATAAGAATGTTACAACGAGAAGGAGAAGGAGAAGAAGAAGAAGAAGGAGAAGGAGAAGGAGGAGAAGAAGAAGAAGAAGGAGAAGAAGAGAAGAAGAAGAAGAAGAAGAAGAAGTAGAAGAAGAGGAAGAAGAAGGGAAAAGTAGAAGAAAAAAGCACAACAAAAATATAAAAAAAAACATAGATAAATTTTTATGTCAAATTCATAGTGACCTTGTCATCGAGATCGACTTCTTGAGTAAGACTGAAAGTCGTGTCAAGGCGCCATGTTTGAATGTCGATAAACAACATGAACAAATAAACCGACAAGACATCTGTGTATGTGGCGTCACAAACAGTATAACAAACACTGGATAATAGGAAACCGTCTAGATTTGTTAATTATCATTGTATCAACATCACTGGTCATATTTTTCACATGAGTTCACAATACAGAATCACTGTGGAAATAATTTGCCGCATTTTCTTCTGTCATTCAGTTGGCCTTGAAAACTGATGGGTGATTAGAATCGGGGAAGCAAGTCCCTCGCATCTCATTAAAAAATTCTTTTAATGATTTATCTATGTATACTTACTTATCAAGAAAAAAATATGTATGTATATATCATTATTTAATCTTTTTTTGTAATTATGCCTATGTAATGACATTGTATTTCTTTTCTTTCTGTTGGAAATGAATAAATACGAATTTGAAATGTGAATTTGAATCTATTATTTCACTTTGATGGTGGGGGTAGTAGTATGGTCATCCACTAGGCATCAAATTATAGATCCGAAAAGCTAGGTGACAACTCTCTATATTAACCCTTCTTACGCATAAATAGTTTTGGGCCAGACAAGATGAAAGAGGATGAACGATTAACTGATATTTTTTATTTGCTTTTAGACGTTGAGTGTAAGTGATTTGATCATTAAATATGATTGTAAGGGCACATTTATGAACTTGAAAAAGTGTTAACCTTTTTATAGCAATAGTTCTGGGCCCCGTCTTACAAAGAGTTCGATCGATTTGAATCACTCTCAACTTTGAGATTGATCTCAACGTACTGAAGAGATAGGAGATGAGATCAATCTCAAATCCGAATCGATCGCAACCAACTCTTTGTAATTCGAGGCCCTGGACTCTCAGTAGAAACCAGAACAAGCGCAGAGGGTGTAATATTACCTTATTACTACAGTATTTGTATAGTGGTATCGTCAAAGATACCACTTAGATACCACTTAGATACCACTTAGATACCACTTAGATTTCAAAGGGGAGAATCTGGTAGGTGTCCATATTTACCATGTGCGCAGAGTATAACATGTTTGATAGGCAGTGAAAGAAACTTAGGAGAAATTTTGTTTTAATAAACACTTTGACTGATAATATTCCACTTTATATTTCTTCCAAAAGGACCCCTCCTGAGAGATTGAAGGACGTTTTCCTAAAAGGACTTTCGAGTTAACGCCCTTCTTCCTCTCATCTGCATCTTAATGGATGGAATACATGCAGTCTTGCATATATTGTCATTCCCACTCTGTCGGGTAGCCTCATGCAAGCTCCATGACGTCATGAGCAAAGGAATATGCCTAACATGGGAAAGGAAAGGAGGTACGAAGTCTTATTTTTTCATTTTTGATAAAATAAGTTAGTTTGAAAGGAACGAGAACAAAACCGCAACACGAAATAGACGGTGAAATTAGTCAGTAGGCATTGGTGTCGGCACCTCGAGTTAAAGTCATGCTCGGGCAAATAACAACAGCCTGAGGTGTTGATTAACACTGATCAAAACATCTCTAGCATTTTCATTAAAAAAACCCACTGAAGTGTTTAGTTTTTGTTTGTATCAAACTGCTTGCTAATGAACGAGTTGACGAGATTGATTAATTAAATGCAGCTAGAGATTGCATTGTTCCATAGGCTTGGTAAACCTTGAACATGATGAAAACATATTTTTGAGGAAAAAATCTTATGAATTTAATACTGTAAAGTCTGGAGTAATACTATACCGCTTATGTATGTATTGTCTTTTGATTTTGATATTTTCATTCTTTTTATAGCTGTAGCTCATTTTCTCCCCCTCTTCAAAAGTACACGTTATTGCGGTTTAATTCAAGCTGTATTTCTAAATACCTTATAGAGTAATAAAGTAGTGCTTTGATTTCTTTATTTGATTTGATTTGATTTCTTTACTTTCACGTTCAACTTACATCCATTCAAAAACATCATACAAAACATATGTATCAAATGAAGTAATATATCGAAACAATAATAAAATACAAAACATAATGTATGTATCATACATCGATTCAATAATATACTACAAAACATTTGTATGAAATGAAGTAATATATACAAATAATAACGTTACAGTGAACCATATGAACCTTTTAGACCCCATATCCCACTCACCACATTCTTGGTCGAAACCGTGACACCCCATTTTTTTTATATATTTACTTATTTATTTATTATTATTTTGTTGAGGGGGGTTCAGATCGATGGAAAATATATCATCTGTTACTCAGAGTAGGAAATAGGGGGGTTAAGTGAAAATGCCAATTATGAACATGTATTTTCGGTTTTCTCTTCAGCTCGTTCGTGGACTGTATCTCCTCACGTAGGCAATTCCCCACGATGAATATACGCAATCATGCATGGGTCGCTGAATACGAAGGAATTAGCTTGTGTACTGCACTTTTTTGAAGAAACTTTTCAGATCACGCTGCAAGATTTCATCAAAATCCTTGAAATCAAAATAAGGAGACGAGACTGGTGATCGAACGACATGAAAGATTACACTGATTCACCCCATTCCTCCCCTACAATAGAGATCTTTCTCAGTGTTGCTGCGTTTTCTTACCGAACGGTTAAAATAATCTTACAAAGACAGTATTTTCAAAGAGTTCGGTTTCGAGAATGGAACAAATCTCCTTGTGTCAATGATACACAGATGTATTATTCTTTGTTTTAGAAAGTTTCAGTTAAAAAAAAAATATATATATATATATATTCCACAAAATTCACCTTGACCGATTTGCACATTTATGATACACATTCAAAGTAACAGAAATCATGTTGAGAAGCTAGCAATGACAATGTTTAGTGCAACCTTCCAGTCTACATGTTGTGATGCAAAAATGTAATATGGCTAAGCCTGGATTAGTGGAACAAGTGTATATTAGGATGATAATCTATAACCCTAGTTAAAAATCATTTAAAACATATGGAATTAAAACAAATACCGCGTCCTTTTTTAGTTACAATATACCGTACATCAATTTTCATTTCTCTCCCCCCCCCAAATAAGCTATACGCATATCTCCATA
Organism: Echinometra lucunter; assembly: GCA_029962745.1. Taxonomy (NCBI): domain Eukaryota; kingdom Metazoa; phylum Echinodermata; class Echinoidea; order Camarodonta; family Echinometridae; genus Echinometra; species Echinometra lucunter. Next base: position 1,434,802 of record CM057156.1, read on the forward strand.
AACATGGTTGTTATGATACATGCATTAATTGCATGCATGCTCATTCAGTTATATTCTTTTCATTATTTTGTTTTCTTTATTTTTATAAATTATGTTTACATAATGTAAAAAAAAAAAAAAACAATAGAAGCAAAATTTCTATGCAGTGATATGCAATGGACCAATAAAGAATCATCTTGAATCTTGAATCTTATGACCTATTTATCAGACAACATAGTTTACAACCAAATGTTTTATTCAATGTGCAGGGTAGCATTGCTAGTAGCAATTGATCAGCAACCGCCCGGCAAAACCCCCTCAACTCACATACCCATCCCCCACCTACCCATGGACACCCATCATTCTTCAGATGTCCGATTTGTTGCACTTAAAAAGTTTTTTTGTAACAGTGATTGGAATAATGAATAATGCATACTGAATCTACAATTACTGCCTTTTCCCCCCCTCATCTCACAGACCCCTATCCCCCCCCCCCCCTCCCCGCGCTTTTCGCGCGTAAATTTGTGAGTGTGGGGAAGCTTTTTTAAAAGTGGGGGCTGCTCATGCAAATGAGTATATCACTTTATTTCAATGTGGCAATAATTATCTTAAATGTGTTTACTGATCAAAAAAGTGGGGAGGTTGGAGGTTGCACCCCGCCCCCCCCCCCTCCGCGACTCCTGTTTAATTCATGTATGATTTGAAATCATTGTGCTAATACATATACATACATACGGTATATATATATAATGTACAGATATATACATGCGTTACACATCAAAGAGAGAGAGAGAGAGAGAGAGAGAGAGAGAGAGGATTGGGGGGGGGGGGGGGAGTGAGAGAGATGTGAGAATCTTTTCCCCTCTTTTTTTCCTGTAGACTCTTCCGTCAAAGGAAAAGGTTCTCATTGTCTGATGGTAGAGCCGTGGGACCAGAAAGGGACCAGAACAAATGCTATATATACAAAATAATCACAAGCAATACCTGAATACAAACCAACTATAATCAATACCAACTTTAATCAATGTGTAACGTTAGCTCAGATATGAATACATGCTCAGCTTCCGTCTTTTTAATTTGATCGCTCTGATGACAGGAGGCGAGAGGAAATATCACTTACCCGGCAGTGAACAAATATCTACTTATTTACCAGAGATACCGCATTGATATCTACCCACAAATTCCTGATACCACATTAAACTAGGTACATTGCAGGGACATTTTGCAAATTATTTGGCTTAATAAATATATATAGTTTCCAAGCCATCAGATTTCGGTAGTTACTGGGGCATGGAGGCACGGGGGATCGACAAGTACCCCCATTAAAATGGCCCCAAACATCAGAAAATAAAGAAAAGGAAACGAAAGGAAATGAAAGGAAAGGGAGTAAGACTAGTAAGAGAAAAAGACGGGACCCCACTATTGCACGCTATCCTAATCGACTGCCTTATTAGTTCTAGTTGCCTCAGCCTAGTTAAGACCGGAAGCCCCCCCCCCCCCCCCCCATTATGATGCAAGTATCCCTGATAGCAGACGGACGTCTTTAAGACGTCAAAAACTGGTCATAACCTGGTCCACACGTCATATGTCGTATACACGACTACTTTACGACAACCTTATGACGTCTTTATATAACCAAAATTTTCTCAAATTTTGTTTGAACATATGATGACATATATTTTACGTCAAATATTTACCACTTTTAACGTCTTTTTAGAGACCAGAATAAGACGTATTTTTACGTCAATTATTTCCCACTTTATAACAGCTTTTTCAAGACCATAATATGACGTGTTTACGTCAGTTTTACGTCGTGATATGACTGTAATAGTTGCTCGTGATTCATGAATATTCATGAATGACCAGAAATGACTAAAATTCGTGAAAAAGGAAGATAACATTTGAATTTTAACATTTTATTCAATGATTGCACTGCTGATTTAATGAACAATGTACTTCCATGTTGAACACCATTCAGTTAACGTCATGGGCAGGGTATTTCAGAATGTATCAAGAAATTGTAATTTCTAACTGTTTTTTTTTTCAAGTACTAAACTACAATCCATATATAGTAGTTAGTAGTTATCAGTAGTTATCAGTAGTTATCAGTAGTTAGGTATAGGATGTAGGATGTTGGGATATAGGGCTAGTATAGGACGATCTACAGGCTAGAACATTTTAACATCATAATGTTGAATACATTCTAAAATATTTTATAAACCAGGCGTTGAAGCTTTGACGTCTTTATGATGTGATTTTTACCAGTCTGTGAGCTTCCTTTGGGTCGTAAAGACGTCATAAAGACGGTTTTTTCCGACCAATATGATGTAAAATTGACGTTAAAATATGACGTCTTATTTTACGTCGTGTGCTGGTGCAAAGTATCGTCTTAAAGACGTATATATAATACGTAAATAAGACGTATGACACGACTTTAAAAGACGTAAATATGATGTTATTCTTACCAGTCTCTGCTATCAGGGATATGGCTCGGACGCCACTGTTAGTCCTAGAGGATGTCGGAAATAAAATTTATTCCTATTTAGAGTATTCTGGAGGCCAGGGCCTCGTTGCATAAAAACTTACTATTAATGGTAACTATGTCATCAATGGGCAAGTTCGTGTGCCTATTTTGTACCCTGCCTACCATTTAGCGCTCTGAAAATATGCCCATTCTTTTACCGAAACTCTTTCATTCCAACAGTTTGCTACTAACATTCATGATATTGTGGTATATGTACCTTGGTAACGGAATTATCAGAATTTTTAGAGCGGCAAGGTAAAAACGACGTATATCAAGCAATATAATATTCATATTTGCAGTGGCGGCACCAAGGGGGGGGGGGGGGGCATGGGGGGAATTTGCCCCCCCCCCCCACTCAGAAGCTTTGCCCCCCCCCCAGTTGCCCCCCAAAAAAAAATTTTGAGGACTGAAAAGAAAAATTATACAGTAATTTGTAAATAAGTAGATGTTGTCATAAGCATCATATTCAAGCTGTGAAGTGCTCTAAAATACCATTTTTCTGCTCTTCAAAACTTTGATTGAAAACAAAAAAAGGTGGTTATTTTTGGCTCGCTCGCTTCGCTCGCTCGTCATATTTTTAAATTTCTTTTCTAAAATGCGATTAAAAATAAGAAAAGTAGCCATTTTGGGCTAGCTCGCTTCGCTCGCTCGTCATATTTCAGAATATTTATTCGAAAATGCGATTAAAAACCAAAAAGCGGTTATTTTTTGTTCGCTCGCTCACAATATTGATATTAAAATGTGTGTAAGAGGAAAAAAAATAATTCAAAAATTCAATTATACCCCCCCCCTCCTCAAAGTGGATTTACACCGGCGACTAAAACTCGCCCTTCACGCTCGATTTTTCCATACACGAAAAAAAAAAAATTGACTGCCCCTGACCCCCCAACATTTTCTTTTGCCCTCCATTTGCCCCCCCCCCCCACTTTAACAATCCTGGTGCCGCCACTGCATATTTGTTTATCTAATGGCCTATTGAAATTATAATCATGATCACACTAAATTTCTTTGTTATTCTGACAAAAGCCACAGTATAGTGCTTGACGGAGAGACAACAGCAATTTGTTTGAAAAAAAGATAAAACTGATCATTTCTGTATAGCTCCCCTTCCTAATACGGATGCAAAGTGCCCACAAAAAAGCTTACAGATAACGAAGACATTCGGAGAGTTTGATCAGGACAGAGATGAACAAAATACACATAGCAAATGGCAAAAGATTAAAGGCATTGGCTAACTTTGTGAGTAGCTGATTTAAAAAATTTTCAAACTAAGATGAAACATGTGTATGAGTACTTGTATTTGTACTCAAAAACCCTGAAACCAACCATAATTTTGAATGGAAAGGTGTAAGTTAGACGCAAACGGCGATTTTATTATCCTTCGTCTCACGAGACAATCACTAAGAGGACCACTTTGCTTGAATTTGAAAATGCCGTTATGTGCCTCCCGCCGCGTGATACGCCAATACACACAGTACGGTAAGGCGAGTCATACGCGCATGCGCACTCCTTATGTCTATTCTGTGCAACCGACCCTCGTATTTTTCAAACATTGGTTCACATTTTTTAATTTAAAATTACTTCCTGTGGATATTATACTTTGAAACTTTCAGACTGGTATTTTTACACTATAACCCTTATGTTTATCCCATTTTCAAGTAACAAAACAAGATTTTTTTTAAAAATCATAACAATGTTTACCAATGCCTTTAAAGGGACAAAAGAACAATGTGCTAAAGGGGCTTTATCATGTTTATGTAGATTGATATGTTTCGTCGTGTTCTTCGGAGGCCTCTAGCGAAAAGCATTTTATACATAGCCTTATTCCTTGAACAAAAGTTTCCCTTGACATGCCAGAGCTTGCCCGACATAGCAACAACTAACGTATGCAAGCTGGATTCCATCTATTCAGATGCCATTATGCATAACGGGTGAACTGAATAGTTAGTAACCAAGGGTACTGGAGAGAAAATTGCATGAATTTGAATACATTAGTAAATAGCCTAGGTCTATTCTACAACTTGGAATTATGTTGTAATGTTGTCTGTAAAGTATTAAGGTGGTACCAGAGAATTTTTTTTATTGCTCGTATAGTGTTTATGCCATCGCTTCCTGCAAAATCACAGACTGTGGTCTTTCCTGTTCTAGGATATTTTCTTAGTATTTTATAAGCCATTACTGTCAAGCACAAGTCTAATTAAAGGCAATGGTGACTGTATCTTATCCTTCAGAATCTAACAAAGCTTAGTGCTCAAAATCAACCACCGTCTGATCAGTTTATCGGTTTATCATTTTGCAAACATCTTTTGAATTAGAGAAGGGTCTCCGGAAGAAATACGTATTGTCCGTTATTTCATTACATTTCTGATAGCTAACCAAAACCTTTCATTTGACAGAGAACTTGTACACAATTAATCTCTTTCCCTGCACCATATTATTGAACCTATTCCAAATTGCACTGTGTCTCCTTTACAGCTATACTGAACATGCTGAAGGGTATTATTGTTAATTGGCGTTAAATTTCGTGGAATGTACTGTGTGTTTGTTAAAAGGGGCACAATTTTCCCCAGCAATATCTCATAAAGGAAAAAAATTACTCTTACGATAATACAGTGCTTCTCAACTTTTTTTACCTCGAGGCCCACTTTGGCTATTCAATTTTTTCGAGGCCCACCTTCATTCTTAAAAATATTTTGAGGCCCACCTCCCAGAACCTTAATGAGAAAAAATATCGATAAAACATGACAAAAGAAAATAGCGAATTGTGTGGTAATTATCTGGATTACTACCAACATTACATTACAAAATCCAACCTACAAGTATGGTTGCAGTAAATGAAAATTGATATAATACCCCCACCCCAACCAAATGTACAGAAATTTTGAAAATTTTTAGCACATTGCAATGACGATAAGCCACAACCTTAATTATTCTAATATGTTTAATAAATTCAATTCAATTTGATGTTAAAAGTAAAGCCGAATTCAAGAATTTTTTCCAAAATATTTTGGACTGACCTCGCGGCCCACCTGAGAAAGCTTCGCGCGGACCACGGGTTGAGAAGCGCTGCGATGATACATCACAGGAAAAGGTATTTCTTCATCTTTTATACGGCACCATATTTGTGGTGACAAACCCAGGTAACATCGAATTATTGCAATGTCGAAAGTGACTTGAACACGAGGGTATCGATCAAAATAATGAACAGCCGTTAACTGAACGGCTCTTTGCTTTCGTTTGCGTCAACAAACAGGGGAGGGTCACAAATGGAAGAACTTTGGGGCTTAATATGAACTCTATCACTTAAAAAGAATTAAAATGTCGACTGGTAAACAGAATAACTATCTTGAAAGAAAATCTGCCTTTTTTGTCTTTATCTTTGCTTATTTCATGTATTTTGTTTCAATGCAATGAAAGGTCATTATATTATTCTTTACGTCTGTGCACAAATTGCTTTTTGACATGTTTGACATACTCAATTAATACATGTAATACCATTCATATTCATTTATAATATATATCATAATTATATGAATTCATCATTGATATGAATGATACGATTCTATCAGAATATAATCATTTCTCGAGTAAGAGAATGGAGAAATATGGGTTCATTTTGGTAAGAAACACACTGCATAAAATAGTGATTTAATAGTTTCTGCTCTGAGTATCATGAGTGATAAGAGCTATATCAATAGAATTGAACATGTCAACATTCATGTTTGCATGTTGCATTGAATGACAACAAATCTCCGATTGGAGTCTTTGTACTAACTTACCTGGAACTATCAAGGCAAACAGTGAAAGGATCAAAAGAGAGATCAACCTTTCTGAATTCACCATCGTTATCCTCATCGTCATCGTCCTCGGGGTCGCTGTGATCGGGAAACGCTAGCGGTGACCGCCTGGTAGCACTGGAAGTGATGAAAAGTTGATAATGTATTGATACTACTGATGGGGAGAGAGAGAGAGAGAGAGAGAAGGAGAGAGAGCGGGACAGAGACAGAGACAGAGACAGAGACAGAGAGAAAGAGACAAATTGGGATCGTGACATCCACGCCTCCAACACCCCCGCTGCCTGTCTATGTATGGCGTAGGTCTAGCTCAAAGGAAGGAATGTTTTGTGACAAAGGGATATCGCCTGTACCCGGGTGCAAAAGGCAGGATTTTTCTGATTTTTCGAGTGAAAATTCGCATGAAGATTGTCCTTAATAAAGTCAACTTAAGCAAATAAAGGTATGAATGCCTGCAAACCGAGATTACTGCTAAAATCAACACGTGAAGCCCTTTTTTCCCCTAAAAGAAATAGGTCGTGGTAAATCGAAGAGTAAGGGAATAAGGTACAGTAATATCATCAATCATTAGTTTCAGAACCCAAAGTTATTGAATTAAGGCATACTTGATGCATTTTTTAGGTCAGAATGAACAAATGATATAGGTTAAAAGCATGGCGTGTTCATTACAGGCAGAGATGACGTTAGAGGGGGTAGGGGCGCTTGCAATTAATTTTTGGTAGCAAGCCCCCCCCCCCCTCCCCCGTCGAAAAAAATAAGATTCAAACATGAATGAATGAGTCCACATTGAAAGGATAAATCCAAAGGCTGCTAACCACCGAAAGTCGGGTTCGCCCCTAACAAAATACACTCGCACATATAAGCTACAATTCAATTTGATTTGAAGTGAATGTTTCTACATCTGTGAGAAAGGTAATAGAAAACAATATGTCATTAAGTGAGCAGAGACTATATGATGAACTATTTGGTTTAAAGATTGTTAGTGGAAGTGGACTTTTAATTATTCTAATGGAAAATAAGTATTCGTTATCCCTATTCTACTTCATTAATCTGATAATTCTAATTTCAGGGATTTTTTTTTTTACTTTCTAAGTCAAATTGATAAACATTGATTCAAATTATTTTTCAACACCCACAATGATTATACTGAATTAGTGGCGTAGTTGTTGTTGTTGTTGTTGTTGTTGTTGTTGTTGTTGTATAATCATCAGAAATATCAATCATCTTGGATTTGTAAGACAGAATGTAACTTACTCGTACGTAATCATAGCTTAACAGTTCATTTTTTATTCAGTAATGGGATTGATTATTCAAGCATAACCACGGTTTTATCTTCAACTGTTCAAGTGGGAACTAGAACATTCACAGGACTCAAAGGAAAAGAATGCAGGTTGCAGAAATCGACATGATTATGAATAAGGGTACACAATCCTCATTCCTTTCATTGCATAGTAAATTTAGAGCTAACATAAACGCATGTTGCTATGTTGGGAAAACTTTAAAGAGACATTAGGATCGCATTAAAACACATTAAACCTAAAAACTAGAAATGAAGGTTTATGCGTTAATCAAAGCGGTTTGCTTTTAGATCCAGATTTAAAATTACAGTTAATTTCAATAAAGCTTTTTGGAAATACTGCATGAAAACTTTTAACATCTCTAACCTTAAGATCAGGTTTATATTTTACTGACAAAATGTATACAGTTCCATTCAAAGAAATGAGATGAATGCACTTTCGTTTGGAACCTTCTATGAGCATGATTAGTTGAAGCAGAAAACATCTTGGAATTGATCATACTCTCTGAAAGTTTATGATCTTAGTCTACTCCTTCGAATAATATTCGTTTATCTATTCCTGATATTCTTTAAAACTAAAATCAATATTTCATTTCATTTATCTTATTTCATTTTCATTTCCAACAGATGAAATACAAAGTTTGATGTACACTTGAAAAAAATTATCATACGAACAATAATTGTTGTTGTATAGCATGATTAACACTTCTTCATGTTCGAATTCATATCAAAAGAAATTCTCATGCGAGTAAACAAATTGGGTTGGAAATGTAGGGGACAGCTAAAAAGCCAGGCTTGTAGATTGCAGCCCCTTATAACTTAGTAGTGCATATTATAAACCTATAAAATAGGAACATGCCATGATTTGACAGTGCAATGAATTCGCACGTACAAACGTAGTCTGTTCGCAAGTAATAATACTAAGTTAAAAATCAAAGATTTCAAAACATCATTTTTGAAAAGAAATTTTAAAAACATCATTTCACTCACCGTAACGTTGTGAGAACACTCTTGGATGCGTATGGGCGTATGGAGAAGCTTTTTAGAAACCCTTTTTTCTTCCCATTCAGAAGGAATCGGTATGACCACAGTGCCATGCACTGACCTTGATGCAGCGCCAGCGCGCCCGTAGGGGCGTCACTACATCCACTGCATGGTTGAAGGGACCGTATTTAATACGTAATTTACTCTTTAGGGTTATTTGTTTTTATTTTGTTTGATATGAGGATTTTTTTATTTTCTTATTTTTGTTTTTGTTCACATTATTGCTTTTCTATCAATAAAGATTGGTTCAAAGTTTGTTCTGACGTCTATCCCCGCCCCTACCCCCCCCCCCCCCCGTGACATGTTGTTCTACAGTCGCCCGTGCGTGCCAGAAATGATGACCTATAGTTATACACCTAGTAGCGGTGGGCGTTACCAGGGGTTATCATGAAGAGGATACACACTGTTCTTATTATAAAATGTCTTGTCCATTATAATCCCCCCCCCCCATTTGATTTTTGCAAGAGATTTTTTGACGTGTAATTCGAAAGCAACTGAAGGAATAAGCTTTTACTACACAAAATCAGCGTGTAATGACAATATTCATTTAAGATAATCATGATGAGCGTATTAGCCGAAAGTGTTTACTGTCATGCTTTCATTTTTGCCTTTTGTGATTAACATTTTTCATTTCCAGTTGATGCATGTCCGAGTTTATTCTAAATTTTACAGTAATTAAGTTTAACACTGTATACTAAATAATGATGATGACATATTTTCCCCAGTGATGCGAATAAGTAGCTCAAGAAGCAGATAATTGATTGGAGTGGTAACCGAACCCTTCTCTACCCCATGGTCCATTTCCTGCTCATGACCATGCCCTTAAGAAGAGGACCTTGTAACAAAGCACCATTCTCGTTATAACATCTTCCTATCATAATATCTGTGTTTCTCCTGTCTCGTGACAAACGTAACCATTGTCCTTCTAGACCCGTCGTTCCCAATCTCAGCGCCACCAAACAATGCTAGTCTATCCTCTGGAACTCTCGGCTCTCATTCTTTTGACATTCAGGGCATTGTTCGAGAGTGAGACTGAAGATCCGCAAATATTATTTTTGCCTCAAAAGTGGAATGTTATTTTTGACACGAAAAGCAGTACGTGAAGATACACACGTTAGATAACGTGAACACTTAGTTAGCCCATCATGACTTCGTCGTGAAAATGAAATGTTTGTTCTTGAAGAGTGGTTAATATGGTGCATCTGATAGTAAATATTATAACATAAACAAGAAAATTACCTAATCATTTTGTAACATGTCGCCAGTCAATGTGTGATGTAACATGTTCGACTCAAGATAAAGCCTTACGCAAACCCTTCAAATTATGATATGAAATGAGAATAAAAATAATCAATGTATTTTTCATGAAATCGTTCATTTTAAGCACACGCCATCAGTCAGATGAAACCATTATGCTAATTTGACATATAATCATCTCAAACTGAAGTTAAAATTAAAAAAAAAATAATGAAGGATAATACATATTCAAACTAATCTGAATTAATGGACATTAAAAGGGGCAAGGTTATATTAACGAATTTCAATCAAAAGATATTCATTCAAACACAATCATGTGAAGTTCTTGCTCATTCGAAAATAGCATTTTTTTGTTTGGATACTACATTGAGCATTGATCTTTAATAGTTGCTTTCTTGACTAGCATGTTCTTCACGTGACATTCATGGCGCTCCAATCATGTGTCCATTGCCCGCGAGGAGCCGTCGATCTTATTTCACATCATGATACCTCTCATTTCTGAATTCTTTAACAAAAGGAGTCTTTTCTTGTCTCAGATGAGCGAAGTCTTATAAGAACCGTGATTCCGCTTAAGAAGTGGGGTACTTGACTCATGAGGAAAGCAATTCTAACAGACGTGATAGTAACTCTTTTCTGTTTTATTATGAACGAAAAGCATGTACTGTGATGCATGTGGTTTATTTGAAAATGATGCCATGTAGAGGGCTATTATAATGAAATATCATCATTACTTTCTGCTAATTAGTGGTTTTGTTGTTGTTGTTTCTATCTGTTGTATCCATTTCATTTTCTTCCTAGAGCAGCTGGATGAAGATCAAAATAGGAGCCTGTATACAAATATTCGATAAAAGTATGTTAACTGAAATCTTCATAAGTATTCATATAACGTTTGATCGCATGTACATGTCTATTGACAAGAATAGGGGACTGTCGCACCGCTGCCTTAGATCGTGGATCATAATTATGGCATGTAAATATTTACCCAATCATCATTATCACATTATATTTGACCTACTTTGTAAACAACAGTGATGGGTATACAGAGAAGGTGATGGTATACTTTATTTGTACACAGGTGTCTGATAAATTATTAGCATCATGTATTTAATGTTCTTGATAAGCAGGGGAAACAACAGGTACATCATTATACTATACGAGAGCATGGGACTTTCTTGTCGTGACATGCTAAAGGGTGTCTGGGAGACCGCCCTAATACGGCAGGGGCGGCGCCTGCGTATTTTGATAGGGCTCCCCAAAATGATCCACGAGTTAGTTTATTTACTTTTGACATGTGCAAATAGGGCTAGTATAGTTGCATGACCCTGCCCTCTCTTCCCAGTACACTTCATCTTCTTCTTCTCCTCCTCCTCCTCCTCCTCCTCCTTCTTCTTCTTCTTTTTCTTCTTCTTCTTCTTCTTCTTCTTCTTCTTCTTCTTCTTCTTCTTCTTCTTCTTCTTCTTCTTCTTCTTCTTCTTCTTCTTCTTCTTCTTCTTCTTCTTCTTCTTCTTCTTCTTCTTATATCACTTGAAAAATTATAGGGGCGACCGACCCTGCCACCTGTACCGCCGCCCCTGCCATGCCGATGACTATTTTGTTCTTTTTATTGATCATTTTATGTTTATTTCAATTTGTGAATAACAGTAAATATAGCTGAACTGCAGAGGATCTTACAAATTACATTTCCATTTACAAACATATAAAGGAATATAAAACATTATTCAGTTTAAATGTAAGAAAATATTTGATAATATGAAACTTGGCAGATGAATTATTGAACGTATGAACAGAACTTTAAGAGAACTGGGAAAGTAGTTTATCTCACTGAATGAACTTACCCTCTATTTCAAATAAAACTAAAATAAATGAATAATGATAAATGAATAAAAGAGCATGATTGCTCTTCACTGCACTCCGGGAGTTTACAAAGTAGGTCCTACATCTTTATTAAAGTTTTTTGTTTGTTGTTAAAGAAGTATACTTCTTTAACAACAAACAAAACACTTTCATTTTTCCATTAGGGCTATTAAAACATAAAGAATGAGGCTCATGGAGTAAACGCAGCAAGCTTTGCAAGCACCCGCGTAGTGAGGGGGCGATGGGAGCCGTGCCCCCCCCCCCCCAAAAAAAAAAAAAAAAAATTGAGAGAGAAGAGACAAAAGGCGAGAGAACGTAAGAAGAGAAGGGACAGACAAGGAACGCTGACAAGGAAATGTCGAAGCTTCGCGGAGGGGAGGAGGGGGGGGGATTTCCCCTCCCTTCACCCGCATCCCACAGGGGGTTATTACATAATTCAATATGTAATTAGCACGCTTCGTTCGCTCACTATAATATACCGCCCCCTAAAATGAAGTCCTGGCTACGCCTGTGTTTGCAAGAGGGCGTTTTCGAGTGCAAATGAGCTGCAAAGTACAGTCATACGTTCATCCGTTATTCAGGAAGCGTTCGTATTTTGCTGGATGCATTTTGGGAAGATGATCATTATTGTTTGCGCAACTATAATCTCATATTTGGGCAGCTAGCTAGTTTACCAGCTTGCAGGGCTTTGTCAGATTTGATACTGGGTGGGATAGTCATAAGTCATACATGGGTGGGGGTGGGGTGGTTAAGGGGGCATTATTTCAGAAATCTCTTTCGCATCTCATTTCAGCCCGGGAATGGCTCGACAACAATACAGCTTATGGTATGGTATTTCCGCTCTTACAAAATAAACACAACAAAAAAAGCAACTCCCTCCTAATTCAAAATAGCATAACTTTTTAATGAAAAAGTTTTGAGCAAAATGATTTGGCAGGAGTGTTCCTACACTTATTGACTAACTTCTGTGTGAAAATGGGATTGATCCGTCAAGTCATGCACGAATGAGCAGACACTTAATGAAAAAATGTCACTTTTCAAATGTCACAAGAGTGATTTTGGGGGGTCTGTGAAACAAGCTTTTCCTTGTGTTGTTTTAAGTGTTGTTGATGTTTATCATGGTTGTGACATGGTTGAGTGAGCACAATGACTGTCATTTTTAACGATGAAGTGAGAAATGCTAAAAATCTACTGTTTAATGCTGAAAAACGACTACCCGGTGTTTTCACATATGTTCTGACCCATGTTGCTCGATGTCAGTTTTTTTCCATAACCTGAATGGATTTTGTAGATTTAGGAGGGCTGAACGTCACCTTTTTTCCAAAAAAATGTGTTCGCCCAACTGTAATAAGCATGACAAGTGTCAGGGATAGGCGTAACGGGGTCAAACAATGGAAGAAACCAAATTCGTCAAAGTTTTGTTTCACATACCCCCCAAAACGGCCCTTGTGACTTTTGAAAAGTGACATTTTTGCCTTTAATGTCTGCTCACTCATGCATAACTTGACGGATCAATCTCAGTTTTCTCAGAGAAGTTAGTCAATAAGTGTGGGAACACTTCTGCCAAATCATTTTGCTCAAAAATTTTTCCTTAAAAAGTTATGCTATTTTGAATTAGGGGGAGTTACTTTTTTGTGTTAATATCTTGGCCGGTGTCCGATGTGCGCGTTGTTATGAAACCATTGACCCTATTCATCTTTATCACTGAACTGTAAATTCACTGGAAGAATTCTTTTTTATTGATAACATTCCATCTCTATATTGTTATGATCTTTTCTGAAGAATATAGAAAATGTTCACCCCCCCGAAAAAATAATAACTGCAATGATGCCTGCATATTTGACGTTGATGATATTTGATGATTATGTTGAGGTACTGCAACGCTCTTGGCAAAATGAGCCAGTTAGACCCCTTTTTTTTTTGTTCCTCCATTAAAATGGTTCCATAAAGGGTTCTTGATTCTTCTAGAGCCTCACAGGTTCCTTATACACAAATAATGGTTCTAAAGACCCCTTTAGAACCCTTAAAGAACCGTTATAGGCTAGTAATGGTTCTTTCGAAGAGCCTTTAAAGGTTCAAAATGTGGGACAAGGTAAAGGTTCTAATCCGCACCATTTATCTAAGAGTGAACCAGCTGGAATGTTTGTTTAAATGAGTGACTTTTCGCATGTCTGGGCAAATTCAACTAATTACTCTATGCTACGACTATTTCGACTGCAAAAAAAAAAAAAGAGCTGTAAGAATCATCTATCATGCCCATTATCTTGCCAATACCTCTACTTTTTTTGCTGAATTGCGTCTGTTAAAAGTATTCGATTTGAACAAATTTAATATCGTAATATTCATGTACCTATGTCATAATGATCGTGTTCCAATGGCGATTGCTAAGCAATTCCAACTCAATAACCAATTCCATTCTTATAGTACTCGAAGCTCTTCTGATTACCACTTGCTTTTAAATAGAACTAATGTTGGTCTAACAAGTGTATTTTATAGGGGATCCAAGATCTGGAATGAATTACACCCAGCTATAAAGACAAGTCCATCTTTAAATTCACTTAAGCGTAACTATAAGTCATATTTACTGAAGCAATATTAGGCTCTTTGTCTGGCATTATACCTTGTCTGTGTTGGGCTGTCCTGGTTGTTTAACTTGTTATTGTATTTGTTGTTGTTTTTTAATAACTTATTTTATGATATCCAGTTAATTTTGCCCATCTACATCTATTTCTTTTATATGTTATTGTATTTTTTATATCAAGGTGGCAGCTGTTCATAAAGCTCTTGCTTTTCTTGCTGTCTCCTCTATCTTATGTTTTTATACTATGTATATATGTATTTTTAAACTATTGATGAAAATAAATGAATTGAATTGAACTGAATGTATGATATCCGTCAAGTAAATGATTAACCGAATTCACAGACTTCAGAGAGTGTTGAAATAGGGATTGAGATGGTATAAATTATTGAGCATTATTCATAAAAAAAGGACTTTGTTATTCTTGTCTTCTTGATACGAGTCAATTGTTTTCTCTCTCGTAACTAAGAGTTGAGTTCATTATGCAATGATGACATAACACGCCCTGTAATTTCTAAGATACTAATTACTAACTCACTCACTCCCTCAATAAAGAGAAATTCTTAACCGATATCGCACCCTTCCAAAGAACTGATTACCGCCCATAGTTAGATGGTAATTGATATCATGACAGACGTTGTTCGAAAGAGGTGGTTTACTTCACGTGGTATTTCCCCCGAGACCGAACGACCATTACCGTATTAAACACAGGAACACGAAATAATCTCAGATAACATGCCAGCTGAAATTAATGACTTGTATGATTTTGCATCAACTTCTTTTGAACCCAAATATTGATGCACTTCTACTTTCAAGTATTTACAGGCTATCTTTGATGAAGATTAATGAAATGATAAGTAGTAGAGAGTGCGTGCATGGGCCACACTTTCATAACGCAGTCTGATCGACGTCGAAACTAAACTTCAGGAAGTGAAGACCGGGTCTAACCGTGGTATAATGCTTACTACGTGTCAATTGGAACCACTTGTCCGATGTTTTACTCTCAGGACACCAGGATATTAACAAATATGATTTATGTTCTTCCCGGTCATTAGCGTTCAGTGTAAACTTCTTAATTAATAATAAAATCTACAACTATTAATAGCATGAGAAATTGACGATGAATAATTACAATGTATCAATGTGCTTATACCTAGATATCAGATATTTTTTTCGCCACAGTTTTATTTTCAAATTGTTTGCAGTATAGGGCAGCGTTATTAAATGCAGATCGGCATGCATGGCATCTGTAAGGAATATTCATGATAATAATACAACTTATTACAACTTATTCAGAGTACATGTAATTCCTATGCTGAATATGTTGATATTTATTCCCGATATATTCATTTTCCCGCACTCTAGAATATAGGTTGGAGATTTTTTTCGCAACATGGCTAAAATGGAAAGTATAATTCACTCAGCATATTATGGAGTGCAAACGAGAGAGATTATAATAGAATGATACATTAACAATCTCTTTTGTGCTATATAGGGTCGTTGTAATTGGACTATTATCAGATAAACTGATTTCTTTTATTCAGTTTGTTACGTACGATGTTTTACTCTCAGGATACCAGAATATCAACAAAAATGATTTATATTCTTCCCGGTCATTAGCGTTCAGTGTAAACTTCTTAATTAATAATAAAATCTACAACTATTAATAGCATGCAAAATTGACAATGAATAATTACAATGTATCAATGTTTTTATACCTAGATATCAGATATATTTTTTCACCACAGTTTTATTTTCAAATTGTTTGCAGTATAGGGCAGCGTTATTAAATGCAGATCGGCATACATGGCATCTATCAGGAATATTCATGATAATAATACAACTTATTACAACTTATTCATAGTACATGTAATTCCTATGCTGAATATGTTGATATTTATTCCCGATATATTCATTTTCCCGCACTCTAGAATATAGGTTGGAGATTTTTTTCGCAACATGGCTAAAATGGAAAGTATAATTCACTCAGCATATTATGGAGTGCAAACGAGAGAGATTATAATAGAATAATACATTAACAATCTCTTTTGTGCTATATAGGGTCGTTGTAATTGGACTTTTATCAGATAAACTGATTTCTTTTATTCAGTTTGTTACGTACGACGTATTATCTCAGACCTATATCTTTTAAAACTTGACTTGGTATACATTGTATTCAAATCTGCATAAAAATAATCAAATCAATCCACATGGAAAAGCTCCCC
>CM057156.1:1451853-1532684 GCA_029962745.1 Echinometra lucunter
GGGGGGGGGGGGGCGCAATTCATTTTTGTATACTGGGAATTGGCCGGGAGAAAGAATGTGACTATTTGATGGGACACTGAGTTTTAGTGGAAACTACTTTCGATTTCCTGATGTGTTTTTTTTTTCTTCTTCTTCCTCTTTCAGAGATGTTACAGTTTCGTAAGGATCACGGTCAGTCTTTTCATCGGAGCTGGCATCATGCGTAAGTATATCATGGCGATAGTGACATGTTAGGAGACTGTAGTAATAGACGGTCGTGGATGAGGGAGGGAGATAGATAGAAGGAGAAGGAGAGGAGAAAGAGGAGTGGAGAGGGGGGGGGGGGGAGAAGGGGTGGATGAGAAGAGACAGATACAGGTAATATATATTAATCAATGAATATGATTATGCATACACAATGAAGGATTTAATCCGACTTAATGAAAAAGATCAATAAATAGATACGGAAAGAACGTCTGATTGGATATAGCTGAATGCATACATGAAAGAATATCATCTATGGCTCACTAAAGAACAAAATAAGTGGATGAATGAATGTAATACAGAAATGTGAAGCAGTTAATCCTTGTACATGTATTTCTGAATGAACAGCGTTATGAATTAATATCTGAATGAATGAATGAATGACTGAATAGTAAGAGGAATTCATATCTGAATGAATGAAAGAATAGTAGGATGAACAAATGCATAAATGCATTAGGGCGTGTCCAATGTACATGGACATTTTCATGTCCCATCAAAGGTATTAGTTTACTTTATATTTTTATAGAGATCCCAGCTCTAAATAGTAGGACTGTTTCTGTCATCTTAATCTTAATTTGGCCCGTAACTTGTGGGAAAATGGACATGTCCATTACTGAATGAACGAATGATATATTATCAGGGGCGGCGCTAAAGGGGGGCAGGGGGCGACCGCCCCTAGATTTTTCAAGTGATCCGGAAAAAATAAGAGGAGCTAGAAAAGGAAGAAATAAAGAAGGAAGAGTATGGGGAAAAGAGAGCTGGATCATGCAATTGCAGAATACCTCTGTTTGTTCATTTAAAACGTAAATAAACTCTCCTGTGGGTCATCTTGCCCCCCCCCCCCCCAAAAAAAAAAAACCCTGGCACCTCCCTGCCTATTAGGTAAGTTGCCAATTCTTTCTTTCATTAGTGTCTCTGTCTGTGGGGTCAGGAATGGGAGAAGGCTGAACTGCATGGTATCGAGACTTACTACAAGGCTTTCTCTACCGAGGAGTTACACGATGCTGACATCGAAGTCAAGATCGGATTGAACAGTGTCAACATCACACTCAAAGGTAGGATGATTGCATTCAGAGTTAGGATGATCGCATTAAATCATCTTGAAATAGAAATTCACACTCAAAGCAAATGATCCTAATTCGATTTCCGAAGAATTCAACAAATTCATCTCTGCTGATGTATATCATTCATTTGAATGAAACAAGGCATTAATATCTTTTTTTTCCCCTTGTGTTGAAAATTTTTATTAAATCATTCCAGAACAAAATCATTCAATGTATTTGATCAAACGCATGTAAATGTTGTAACTTAACTGTATAACAAACATGGTTACATTCAGTTGCACGATTCTCCATTTATCTAGAAATAAAACAAACATTACGTTTAATATAAAACTCATTCAACATCATGAAAACGTCTGAGCACATTCTTAAAAGAATTTAAAGATAATCTTTCCTTCTTGCATCTCACAGAGAATATGTAATGTTTGCATATGAAATAACAAAATCAATCTAGATTGTCTGCCGTCTGTGAAACCCAAGAGAAAAGATTAACTTACCCTATTAACCTCTGTTTATAAATGGAGGTTTTCTTATTTTACACGATGAGCTGTATGATAATCTTTTTTTTTTTCTAAACTTATTCCTAGCTCCTTATGGAAGCCTTAAAGAGTTCCCGGAGGAGATCATTAACTACAATGAACGATTCAATTTCTACGGAGGTCAGGGACGTGGCGGATTCGGACGATTCTGTAAGTGAATTGTGTTAAAATAGGATGGTATTATTGTTGCTTGTAAAGCGTAGGGATCGCAATTTCAACGATGCAGAGAATTGGAGAATGGTGGGATCAGGGCCCAGGTTTATAAAAATTGTTATCAACCTTATCAGTAACAAGTTGCAGTAGCGGTTATATGCTATAATGAAATCCTTGCATCTGATTGGCTGAAAGCAAATTTGTTATAGACATGTGGCAGTTGTTACTGATAACAAGTTTTGTGAAACGGGGCCCAGATCTATCAAAATCAAATAGCAGCAAATACGTTTAAAATTTCAATCAAAAGAGCCGAGCTTTAATAGATTGTCAATTCATCAGTGTTTTGGGACAAGGTACTTTTCCTGCAGCTGACCCTCTCATCCTCTCTCAACCCAGGTGTGGTAGATGGAGGATGGGAATTCCCTGTACGTTGTAAACGCTTTGAAGGTCACCAGAATAAAGTCAGTGTATAAGAATTCGATCACATGAGTGCATTGAACACCGCTGTGTCTTGGATGGGGAGGGGGTAAAAGAGGTTGAAGCATGATGGGAATAAATGTATTTGGTACATCCTCTTCATCATTAGCGTAGACAGGTCCTCATACCGGGGGGGGGGGGGGGGGGTGATTCCCCCATTGATAAATATTTATATACACACGTACATATATCCACTTCAAAAGGTCACGGTGGGGATGCATCCCCTCCCCCATCATCACCCACTATCTAAGACCCTCCAGTGGACTTTGGAGAGCTGTCTTGACATCTGCTCGTTTGTTCTCAAATTCCTTGAATTCATTCAGTTCATGATAAAATTAGGTGTGATATTTGTTCCATAAATGAAAGTAGCAAAATGAATTCCTTTGAATGGTTTCAGCTGGACGTATCACCGTGAGTTCCGTGAGGCTCAGTGGTCAGCAAGGCCGTACCCTGTTCTCTGGGTTGCTGAATATTTCACTCTGGACGGAGAGGATATCAGATGGGGACATCTTAATAGGCAGGCTGGATTCTACTCATACATCTGGTCTGGTAAGTTTGGGAATATGAACCATCGATATATTAGCATAATTAAAATGTAAAATTATATTTTGAAAGCATGCAGATATAGTAGTGCTTTCCAAATCCAGAATGACATATTATCAGAGCATTGATTTTCGAGAGAAGGGAAGGTGGATCTGCCATTGTAATTTATGGATTCTTTGAAGAGTAAACTAAGATGCCTAAAAGGAGAACTGCCCGGTAGACTTGTCACACAAACATGACAAAGCTTACGCTAAAATTTACATAGGGAACACCGTATGCATCGTGTATTATAAACAAATTGCATGGTTAGAATATAAACTGTGAGAAAAAAAAGTAAACGCATGCAGATCAAACCATAAGGTGCTTTTCTAAGCCCAGGAAATACTGACTTGACATCCCTATTGACGACTTAATGCAGTAAACTATATATTTTTCGTTTCTTTAAACACAGGTTGGCATTCCCGCTCTGGGTATTGGCTTAACTCCTGTTCTCATGGTGATACGGAATGGCGCCTATTTCCTGATCATGACAGGCGGTAGTCTGCTGACAGCTAATGTCCTGTATGCTAACGATCAGATATGGATCGGAACTCAAGATACCTTCTCCGGCTGAGCACGTACTGACCTTCTCCAAGGGACCGAGCTTCTGGCTCTGTATGGTCGCTGTAAGTCCAATGATCCCCAGCCCACCACAACCCACACCCAACTCCCTCCCCATCCCTCACCACTTTGGGTACTCCTCTTACACCCCTTTAACCCTTCTCATACACCCATTACCCATTGTTTATCATCACACCCTCTATACTTATCCTAAACCCAATTATCAGTCCTACATCCCTCATCCTCTGACCCCTTTTACATCTCTTACCCTCTATCTCGACGCAACCCTTAACGACACCTCGTCCCTCACGCTCTCACCCTCCGTACCTATCTTGCAAGCTTATCCATCCTAATCCTTGAATAGTGGATCATAATCATGAGCAATTGAGGGAATTTCTTAGGTTAGTTTCGTATCCTGAGCAATAATTTTTGTTGATATTCAATCTTCAGCAAAAACAACTTAAACTCCTATTGGTGTGGATACTCCTGCAGACATTAAGTGAAAGCTCTCCCGGTTTTTACACTTTTTATTTTCTTTTTGTTTCAGAGATAGACTACTGAAATATCGACATCTATGTGTAATTGTAATCCCAAAATTTCTGAGTGGAAATGGAGTATTCTAAAGATCATTGTTATGTTTTGATGTTTTAAAAATTTTGGAGCAACCATCTACCATTATCAAATCATTACATCTATTTCATCATCATAGGTTTGGTATCTGTCATCTGCGGATTCATCGTCCTTGTCATGGATTATCTTTACCCTCTCGAGATCGCAACTTTCTTCAACGTCGATCCCCTCCAGGACTTTGAGGATACCTATCTCATTGAACAGAGCGGTGGTATGGATGGAGCCAACTTCGAGGGCGGCAAAGCCAATGGTGACAGTAGCGCACAAGATGTGAGTAAAATCTTACTTCATTTCTTATTATTGGGTTGTTATGGAGTGAACTTTTACAAAGGCTAACAGTATCCACGTTTGTGGTCAGTGTGTGAGAGACTCTCAAGTTTGCGTAGGACTCGACGGCCACAGCAGGAGCTTACGCAGCAGCACACACAAACACCGAGGGCGCTATCCATGGTCAACTGAACGACGGAGGCCTGCAGGAGTGAACCAACTTCCTCCTTAGCATTCTACAGAGAAGAAAGTCAAGGAAGGAAATACCCGTATCTAAATTTAAAATTGCATTGGGAACTGTGATAGCGACTGTAGTGCATGTCAATTTCGACAAATAGTGTACAATTACATCTTGAGATAGACAACTCAAATAAATAATCAAAAATGAAAGCGGATTCAGTTATATAGTGGATTAAATTACTTTTATTTTGTTGTTGTGGTTGTTGATACAGGTTCCTTTGAGCACTATTATTTCAAGGGACATTTTTATTGCACTCTTATGTGTTTCACTTCTATTAAACTTTGTCTTCTTTCTACCTAAGTGGTATGTATGTATGTGTCTATAGTAATTGATGATGGTGATATAGATAACAAGATGAATATCACAACCACATACGTATTTGTCAAGAACACTAACTATTTTGTGTACTAATGAGACATTTAATCAGCTTACTCCACTGATTGAATTAGATATATATAACTTTTTATGCCGCTCTTGAATCAAAGAATGTATTAAAGCGTTATGTTACGATTTTCAGTCTAAATTTTCTTGCACTTTTCATTAGTCAATATTTTTCCTCTCTTACTCAATTTCCTTCCCTTTTCCTTGATCCTATTTCCTGTCATTTATTAGTCAAATTTTTATCCTTATTCCAGTTATCTCCTCCCATATTGTGATTATCACATTCTCTCTAGTGCAACTGTTACTCCTAATAACCCTTGCTCTCTGTATCTTTCTTGTTTAAAAAATAAACCCTTTCCTATTTTCGCACTCTTTCTCCCTACACTTCATCTCCTGCAATTACTGCAATCAGGTATGTCAGTCGCCTCCACCCGAACCTAAAGGAAGGTTCGAGTATCGTTCTCGATTTCAGTCACGCTTTGCTAAGTCGAGGCGTCGACCTCGTCCTACACAGCGTGGTAGCAGACCATCCGAAGCCATTGATGAGGGGGAGGAAGTCGAGGAGTATGTTGGGTTATTGATTATGTCACTCTCCATTGATTCATGCTTGTTTTCATTTTTAGCATGCCCAATCTGCATCTCACAGCATGGCAGATGTTATACACGTACTCTCTTAAAGTACAGGAGTGAAAATCCACTCTTTTAAGAGTCATAATGATAGATCACTTCATTCAGAGTGGAAATTTTTGCCTAACTAGTAGTAGAACCCAAGATTAAAAGAGTAACTGAACCACTTCCTTGGAGTGAATTTCACTCTAATTTAGACTTGATTCCACTCCAAACAAAGTGGTCTCTAGATATGATTCGAAAAGAATGGAATTCCACTCTTTGCATAAAGAGAGTACACATAACATTTCAGTTCTTGTCACCTATAGGCACTGTTGTCACATGTAACTGTGACACTTGCTAACAACAGCATATACAAACACTTATCGATCACTTTTTATGATCTTATGTTTACACAGTTCTTACAGGTAACATGCCTATTAGCACATCCAAATGTTGATCACTTATATCAGTTTTTTCACACATAAAATATATTTATGTGACATAGTCATTACATTGTAAACTTTGCAGTGGAGTCTTACGAAATATCCATGACACTAGATCACAACACACTGTTATACATCACACATTCGTCACTTTTGTTACACATACATGTAACCAGGTGACATGTTCCCCTTCATTTGCTTGATTTTATTTGTTGTCATTTCTTTGATTTCTCATTCATTTATTTTCGTTTTTGTTTCATTTCTTCTCAAATTTATTTTGATCAACAATTTATCAATGAAGTACGAGGTATGCATGCTTCTTTATATTTGTTGAAATCATTTTAAACTCAGGCAATGTTTATCAGTTAAAAAAGTTTCTAGTGTAGGCCTATGCATCCTATAACGGCACTGCATGTTAAAAAAAATCATAGGATAAAAAATTAATGATCATTGCATGAACCGTTTAGTATTAAGGTCTATTCGCAAGAGGCGCTCTCATCAATAGCGCGGTATCTTGCTTCTTGCTAGAGGCTTTACTCTATGTACATTGCAATGCCATGAGCCTATTTCATTTTTACTGGTGTGTTTTCACATATTTTCATATTTTCTTCATGTGGCTGAATATCAACTTGGACATTTATCCCTTTTGGTAAAGACTTCCAGTGCATAATTGGCCGCAGTATAGCAACTGAATTATCAAGGATATATGAAAGAGTGCTGGAGACCATTAGTGTTTACACAGTAAACAGTCATTCTTAACCCATTCGTGACAGAAGGTCCACATTATGTCGTTTGGCCTAATAACTTTTGATGCCAGTTACATGAGCAGAAAGAGCAAAAAATTCTACACATACAGTGCCCATTTTGGTTGCATTAATATTTGTTGTTTGATGCTAAAATTTGTTTAAAGGACAATAAGCATTAAAATCCTTAAATTGGCAATGCGATAGAAAGTTTAAAATCGCCGTTTTTCCTTGCAAATTGGCAACTTTTTGACTTCTCATCGTACTTTCTGTCAATTCATATTTATTTCAGAGTATGACATTTCATAAGAAAACTGTAGCAATAAACGAAAAATGTTGGTGTTGCCAATTCGAAGAATAAAAGCTGATCAAATTAGGCTTTAAATAATTCCTGTCACGAATGGGTTAGTAGATTTTCAAGTCCATAATTATTTCATCAAAAGTCTACTGTAGGGGTAGCAGGAGTAGATACCAGTCTGATTTTTCCAAACTTTGTAGTAGTTGCTCCGTCAGATGATTTAAGTTCGATCTTCACGAGGATTTTTCTTAGAAGTGCTGATAGTTTTCATGTAAATTATACATTGTCCCATTATGAATTCGTTGTGTTTTTTACTGGCATGCACATCATTTTTTAAAAAGAGGGGGGGGGGGGTTTGTGTTGATTTTCAGTTTATGAAAACTAAATTCCAAAGCAATGGCACAATATTGCATGCAAACCTTTTTCTCAAACAGGTCTTCTCATGCTATGCTATCCTTTGCAATCTAATTTTTGCTTTCAGATCATTTCTACACAAGTTGTCAAACTATAGTGTTTCATTTTTTCAGCCCAAGCATTGTTACTCGTCTAATATAGCAAAAATTTAGATTGAAATATAGGCCTGTCTCAGGTCCTTTACCCTGTCTCAGACATACCTGGCTTTAGCTCCGTCTTTCCTTGTTTTCTTCAAAAATATGTCAAAGGGTTCTCCCTTCTCCGGAAATAGAGAAATAAAAATTTTAGTTCTACATGCTTTTCAAGTCTTCTGTATGACTATATTTCCACTCTCAGAAAAGCTTCTGAAAACTTCCTTAGTTTCCTGCTCTTACTCCACACTACAAGCAAAGCTATGGGTGTGAGATGCTCATCAATAGAGCCCCAAAGGGCGTAGATCCACTCTAGGAATGGGGGAAGGGGGGAGGAGGGAGAAAAGGTCTTCTGCCCTGTTACGATATCTGCGAATATTGTTAGCGATTACCCTTATATAAAACATGGGTACCAACTAACCAGTCTGTCTGCCAGCTGGCTATTTATTGCTTACTCTGTGTTAAAAAAAAAAGAGTGAATGCATTAGGGGTGAATCTAAATAGAGCATTTAGAGTGAATTAAGAGTGTATTAAGAGTAAAATTTGTGGTATGCACTCAAAATCCTTGAGTGATCACTGAGGTCACCCCTTAAAGAGTGAATAAAGAGTGGATATCATATCTTTTACTCTTAATTCACTCTAAATTCATTCTTTTCTTAAATTAACCCCTAACAGAGTGAATGCTTTTACTCTTTAATTTTTTTTTAAAGAGAGTACCCTATACCTCTGATTATATAGCCACAAACATGACATGGTGGCAGCGGTGGGATACGAACTGCACCATCGAAATGACTGGTGAAAACTCTTTGAAAACTTGCATAATGTACACGTATGAGGCCATGAGGATTATGATTGCAATTCCCAATGAAAGGAATAGCGATTTCTGGTTTCTGACTGCAAGCATACATACGGCAGATATCTTTATTTTCTACTTAAAAGATTTCTTTTGGTAGATTTCATTTCCGAAAGCTGTAAAGAAACTCATGGTATCCGAGCATTTTCATCACAGCTCAGTAAATGTATATTTCTGAATTTATTTGGAAATAGGCGTTATGTCTGAATTTACGTGGAAATGTCTTATCACATCGTTTTACATAAATCATTGCATGTGTCATAATGTCCATTTGAATTGCATGACATATTTTTCATGGTTTTATTTCAGAGCGCAAAATAAAATGTATTAGATAACTGTCTTCATGTGGTATCACTCACTGTACTTCTATATGAACTGTATGATTTGTATTAAGAAAAAAGAAAATAGTGCAAGCTCACAAAAGAAATGCTTCCATAGATGTGCTTTTTAGAAATTAAAATAACGTCATGAAATTTATGTGAAGCGTATTAGAATGTATTGTTGTTTTCATTTGAGCAGTAGAAAAAAAAGATACACTTAAAACAAAACTGAAGTGTTGTAGAATTATTGTAATTCCAAAAATTTAATTACAAGGCTACCGTATACACGCTTTAAACTATTTTAGAAACTAAAGGAAATTCTCCTTTCGTATTTCCCATTTCTCTAGATTGTCTGGTCCTACCAGTCAAAGAACAAGCGAACCACAAAACGGAAAACCCCAAGAACACATACCGCTGGGCACAATGGGCGATACTCCCAAAAAAGAGACAACGGACATATAACCGAAGGCGTAGACAACGAAGCCATGGAGATGGGGGAGACGAGCAATGGACTCTATGAGAACACCGGAGGTCGACCAACGAGTGCTGCTGCAGCTTCCCTGGGAGCTGAGCTCGATGAAGTAGACTTGTCTTCCCCATAGACTCTTCCTCTTCCATGAAACATAACTACGCTCGATACTTCCAATTCTTCCATATCTTGTGCTCGTTTATGACGACATAACAACAAATCCAGATGCCCAATTATAAGTTTTGTGTCTTTGTAAGAGCTCTGTCTTTCTGTAAATATTTAAGCTTCCAGTGTGTTTTTGACTTTGAGCGAGTAGAGAAATAGCAAGATCAAGTTGTTTCACTTATTTTTATTAAATATTTTATATTATCTGTTATATGTTATCATGTTATGTAACCTGGAGGAAACTTGTACATCCAGAACTAGGAAACAACTTCGAACAAGTACAGACAATATAAAAGGAATTATCACTAGAAAAATAGATAAGTTATCTGTATGTTCTAATGCACAGTAGGGCAAGCCACTAAATTTGGTGTGGAAATGACCATTTGACATTAATGTAAGTTCAATAAACTTTTGAAAACTGTACTTAAGATCTCCTTTTTATGAATAATCGCTGTTTTAGGCTACAAATACTAATGATAATAATTTCCAGCCCTTGTCTAGTTTGTTGAACTGCTGATATCTGTCACTGAGATTTGGTGATAGAAGCAATAGCAGTTAATACAAATGACTGTGTGTTGGTATCGTGGTTTCTCTGTTACTTTTCTACTCTTCTCTTATCCATACACATTGTGAGTTGTTGTGTTTTTTTGTTGTTGCTAGTTGAATTCGGTAAATATATCGTGGATGAAAATATCCATTACATATTATTACCCAGTGGTACTCAAAGGCGACATGTATATAATCCACATTTCAGAGAATATATATTTTGTTGTTTTGATAACCTGTTGTAGAGTTAATAATAATAATAATATGTTTGTATTGTATTGTTGAGCTAGAAAAGGATGGAGCTTTATATTTTTATTAACAATTTTTTTTATGGTAGAGCTCAAAGCAATAATGGAAATAAAAAACACAATTACATTATAATTATGAGAATATTGTTCAGGCTGACACATTTTATCTCCTTTTTTGAAATTACCAAAACATTGAATATTTCAGCAAGATTGTAATGTGAAAGCAAGATATTATTATTTGGTACTATTTTTAAAACACACTCTTCATGAGGAAACTATTTTATGAGATGTTAACATTAAAGTACTTAAATAAAATATATCACTGTTCCGACTCCTCTCTTATTTTGATTCATATCCCCTGTGTCCCAACTTGACAGTCAATCTATGATGTGATGAATAGGCCAGTTTACTTAGGTTATTCTAATTTTACACATATAGCTTTGGAAAAAAAGTTATTTTTTATATTATGGGATATTGCTGGTTGCTTGGCAAACTTAGCAACAACTAATGCTACCATCCATCTAAATGCTATAATAAACAAGATGTTTCTGGGAAAAATAGATTTGAATCCATAAGTAAACAGGTCTATTGAAGCTATGAACTGATAATCAGATATTTGTGATTTTGAGTTGGTGATTTGAGTGCTGGAGCAATAAAGATACATTTAAAGACTATCGATCGTTTACTGACAATTTGAAATGTCTACTTGGTGAAATTAAAGAATGAATAGACCTCTGAATGAGAGAGCAAGTTGAATGAATGATGAAATGGATATGCTGATTGACAAAAAGAGACGAAAAAGTGTTGAAATGGTTTAAAGAATTCAACAAGAGTGACTGATATAATTATTTAAACAAGTACAAAGAGAAGACTGAGACCACCAACTGATTTTTTAAAAAAGATTTTGATTTTTAAAAAAATCTTTTTAAAAAATCTTAAAAGAAAAGTCCACCCCAGAGGTTTCACTGTTTCAATACAAGGAGTTAAATTTGAACAGTAGTTTAAAAAAAAATGAGCAAACAATAAGAAAATTACACTCCTTTACATTTTCTGGTAAATTACTCTTGGCTCTGCAAATTGACAACACTGATGACATCATATGCGAGCAGCTCTCCATTCACTTTGTACATGAAATTTCACATTTTTTCAATTTTCTAGGAAGTTACAAATTTTCTAACCCCCATAGTCAATGTATGTCCAGAAGAATTGCTTTTTACATAACATACTTTGACTATGGGGCAAGAAAATGTGTAACTTCCAAGAAAATTGAGAAAATGTGAAATTTCATGTACAAATTGAATGGAGAGCTGCTTGCATATGATGTCATCAGTGTTGCCAATTTGCAGAGTCGAGAATAATTTACTAGAAAATGTAAATGAGTGCAATTTTCTTATTCTCTGACCAATTTTTCTCATTTCTTTTTTTAAATGCTGTTCGAATTCATCTCCTTTTAAAAAATGTAATGACAGGCTGCCTAGGATGACTGATTAAATGGTAGAAATATTTAATGAAAGATTGATGGGATGATTGATGAAGATGTTTAAAAAAAAACCTTGATGAAAGATTGACTTGATTCCGATTGTTGATTGTTAAAATTTTGAAAGATTTTTATATTTTAATCATTTTATGATCACTTCATGGATGAAAAGATTTAGATGATAGATGGAATGGGGTTACTTCAACAATCTAAACAATAAATATTTTGAGAGAAACATAATACTCAGAAATGACAACATGCAAATCTGCTTTATCTTATTTTCATACAAGCATTCATGTTTAATGAAAAGTATATATAATACCCATTCTAAAAACAACAGGTAAAACATCACTGAGTATTAATAACAGAACTCAGATCATTACAATACACATTCACAGGCTATATATACCAAGTTTTTTAAAACCATGTAATGACTTATATCACATGTAGCTGGAGGGGGCAATAATTCACTTGTGTATTCACAGTAAATACCTAACAGATGCTGTACCAATCAAGAAGTACAAGCAATACTCAATTTCATTTATTAAAACAAAAACAAAGAACAACAACAAAAAATGAAAATAAATGTCCCATTCCCCTTGTTTCTTGCTTGTTCAGCAAAGATACTGGATGTTTATAAATCCATGCTTGCCTTTTGTTGCTATTTAGAGAAAACCTCATACAATCATCCTATTATTTGATGGTTCTCTTGCCTTCTGTCAAATACATACAGCTTTCATTCACTTTGAGTACACAAGTGATGCAACTCCCATATTGCATCAATATACATAATTTTCAGTTTTATCCATACATTTTACAAAAAATCACAAAATTCCTCAACCAATCCAGCAAAAACAATAAAAAAAAAAATGCTTTCATACAGGGATAATTTCACGTCATTTCACATAACAATATTACGTGCTGTCAATGATCTGTTTTATCATCATTTTCATCATCAATCATTTCAAAATCAACATTAGCACCATTATATGCTGTTAAGATTCAATTTTTCAAAACAAAATACTTTTATGTAAAAAAGGAAGAATATGTTACAAATTAAACAAGTCCTGTACAAAAAGTGGGCTATTTGTGAGGCATACATTCTTATCAAATATACACAATGTTGTAGTCTTTTATATACAGCAATGGCATAGACCACAGAAGAGGGGTAGGTGAAGTCTACTTATAATCAAAAGAAAATATTCTGCAACTTTGCCCAAATCAACAGAAAAAAAAAATCACATGCATGAAATGATCAACCCCAAAGCAGCAGATGCTTATTATTATGTCATACAAGGAAATGATGAATTTACAAATACAAAATAATTATAACAATGATGTACAAAAGATGTTTCAGGTCTTTCACAAAGCATTCTCCACCACAGAAATAACTTTATAAATTCCTCGTAATGATCAAATCAAATGGGAATGAATTGCTCACTGAAATATGGAATCATAAACTCATTCATGAATGCAAGTATATTGTTTAAAATTAATTTTTCCCACGCTTCCTTATTTTTTTCCTCTTTAGTATGGAATTTTTTTATAAGTTGCAAGCATTGAATATGTCATTGTTTTCTACCATAATTGTAATGAATCTCTGCTTTGTTTTGTTTAGTACAAACATTGCTTAGTTTAAATAAGCTCTCCGGCTTGGATGTATTGTTTTTCTTCAATAAAACATACCATTATCATCAATTATCTTTATCTTATGCGTAATGAGATATCAAAGGGATAGAGTAGAGTGTCTTTTACCTAAACCTCAGACCGTAAAATAATGACCTTATTGATATGTTTTTCAAACCTCATTAAGTAACTTTTCCTGATCATGCCTATTTTCCTGCGGTGTTACTTCCTTCTTAACATCCTTTTTTGCACTCACTGATCAAACAAAGGTGAATAAACTTTTGCATGTATGAAAGCAGAAATAACCCTTGTGTCAAAAACTATGACTATAGGATCTATCATTTTACAAAAGTTAGGTTGTCACCTCTGTGATGAAATAAATATATGAACACTTTTCTGATGGGGGGGGGGAGGGGGTTGTTTCATAAAGCTGTTTGTAAAGTTATGAATGACTTCACGAACGATTTAAATATGGCAAGCCAAATGGGATTCTCAATCATTATAAATCGCATCAGGTAAAGATGAAATATCCAGAGGAAGATTAAAATGACTATTGTTTACAAACATTTTTATTGTAAAGGAATTTTTTGCCACAATTTAACTGAAATTTTGGGAAAGGCAGTCACACTTTGTTAAAATGTCAGGAAAAACTGCATCCCATTTTGGCACTTCATATTGAAGTCATTCGCAAAGTCATGCATAACTTTACAAATGCATCGGTAGGCCTATTTTTCTTGTTGGAGAATTGCGGGGTTTTTTTTTAAGTAAAAAGGAAAGTGTTATGTTTCCTACAAAAGGATAAGATTCTGAAAGTGTTCTGCTCTAGCACACAGAGATGCACAGACATAGCTATATAGAATTGTCTTCATATACACTTAATTCTGTCCCTGTATCCGTTATACATAATCCCTGCAACAACTGAATCACACATGTACAAACAGTTATCAGGATCAGCACAATGATGCCGTTCAATGACAAAAGGAAGCAACTCTGATTTTTTCAAAATTGATTTGTTTTTCTTCATTTTGGGTCCTTTTTGTATGCTCTAAATGACGGTGAAGAAATTAAGGTCACATGAACCCCCAATTTTCTCAATATCGACATATCAAAAGGAAGCAACTCCATACATTTCCACATAAAACAGTGACATATTTTCTTCATTTACTAAGAAACTCATTCCACAGAGTCGCTTTCTTTTGTCACTGAATGGCAGAATGCATATAGCTACAGCAAAAATCATAAGTCAAAAGTCAAAAGACAATGATAACATCAAGATAACATAGAAATACACGTTCCTGTAGAGTGTAACATGGTAATAAGTAAAACAGTTATGTACTGTAAATATGCAGTATTTTACAAAAGAGCAGAAGAAAAATAATGATATAAACATTGATTTGTACATTACAATTTGCCAACATGTTCTAGCAGTTAGGCACATCATTTGCAGCTGTTAAGTTCACATGAAATCATGATATCAAATCATATAAGTGGGTGGGAAGTACAAATTAATCACACTAAGAAATGTTAGGTAACAAATAGAGTAAATAACAGAGAATATGAAGAAATGTAATGTATCAAATAATGAATAAAAGAATAAATCTATCTACATAAGATTTTAGGCTGCCTTCCACTGAGACATGACTTTACCAGTATATCTCATTCAGTTAGAATGGATTAAAAGCAAATACAGTATAAACAGTGTATTTACATTCATACAAACTTTGCTTCCAATTGACAGTTCTAAAATGTGTACATTTTATGAATATAATTCATGTGAATATACCTTCTGATTTAGGTCAGGAATGTCTTGCTTTATAACTTGGGTTTATTCATTTTATTTTAAAATTTTTTTATTATTATTATTATTATTATTTTTTTTTTTTTTTTTTGGGGGGGGGGGGGGGGGGGGGGGGGGGAGGGGGGATGATACTGATAATCCAAGCCATAGTTGTGAAGTCTTAGAAGGAGCCCTTCTTAGGTTTTGGCTAATTCTTTTTGGAATCATAGCCCTTCTTTCCTCTGCGGTTTGCTTCTCAGAACTCTTATTCTTACTACATAAATTTTGTAAGTAACAGTGGTCTCTATACAATTATCCTACATTCAGACTTGCCTTAAAATTTCACCTAGAACACAAACTGAAGTCAGGACAGGACTCTGATAGCATAATGAGCTCCTGTTTACAATATGTAATTTCATCTGCGTCATTCTAAAGTCCTGTTACGTCTTTGTTATTTTTCAACCTCGATTTCCTCAAATACCTATGGTCCAGTAGCTTGACACAGCAATTCTGGTTCTTCTTTTGAAAGTTTTGGCAAAATTCCTAGCAGTAAATCATGCCAGGATGTCCACATACAATGGGAATCGAAACCTCTTGTTTAGCATTAGATTCTCTATTCTGAAAAAATACAAAAACAAAAAAGCATACCTGTATGACACCCTTTTCGCTTCTAGCAGACTATATTTCCTTGTTTGACATGGCAAGATTTTATGTTCACCCCATGTTTTTAGAACTGGAACATATACCCCACCCTTAGGCACAAACTTATAACAAATACATATCAATCATAGTGATTTCATCATGTGGAAAACTTCCTCATATTGGTCAAATATTGTCTTGGCACAGTTCACTTCCAGATGATAATTTCCATTTCCTGACCTTAAAACCATCTTCACAGCATGTTTTCATGACATTAAAGGGGAAAAAAAAAACCCTGGGGAAAGTATTTTTTTAATGAAAAGAGAGGATATAGAGAAGCAAGTAGAAAAAGAAGTTAAGTAAAAAAAGAAGTTAAATAAAAATCGGTTACACAATGAGAAAGTTCTGAAAATTTGAAAAGTCTTATCTAATTTCTATGGTGATCCTCAAATTTTAAGCTGAGGAATTTTAAAAAATTTTTACTTAGCAAATTTTTGGACAGTGTCCTCCCACCCCCTCATTATAAAACAGATTGACGCCCACTGCTTGCACAATGGACATCAAAAGCGTATCGAAATATATTTGTTCTTCATGATGGGAAAAATCCCAACTTGTACTTTTGAGGCTCATATATGTAAAAGAGACAAGTGTAATGTGATGTGCTTTAGATATAAAAACAAAAATTATTTGTTTTTCATGTACTTCCTTAAATGGTTCTTGAATTTCTCGTGTTGCTCATAATATTCACTTTCAAAGATAATTTTTGTTTTTGCATTTATTATTACAGTAGTATTCTTGTTATGCTAAGTTCCTTTTAATATTGGTTCTCATGGTGTTCAAAAGACCTTTAACTGTACTTTTTGCTTTTGCATCTTTTATTATCATTCCTATCATTATTACTATTATTTTTCATTATTATTACACTATTCTTATCATTATCCTTATTATTATTATTATTATTGTATTTATTATTATTATTATTATTATTATTATTATTATTATTATTATTATTATTATATTATTATTATTATTATTCTTATCATTATCCTTATTATCATTATTATTATTATCATCATTATTAACACTATTATCATTATTATTGTCAACATTATTACTATCATTATTATCATTATCAATTTTGTATTGTATTCCTTTCATTTTTGTACAGTAAGTTTTTTCAACCCACATTCTTTTTTGCAAAATCTGAAATTGATACAAAGATAACTTCTGGCAGAGGTATATTAAAGTAGCTATATGTTAAAAAAAAAAAAAAAGAAAGAAATTCCAGTTGACTTGCTGACAGCACTCAACATTATTGAACTCCTGGTCCCCGTTTCATAAAACTTGTTATCAGTAACAAATGCCACATTTCTATGACAAATCTGCTCTCAGCCAATCAGATGCAAGGATTTCAGTAGCTTAAAACAGTTATAGCTACTTGTTACTGATAACCAGTTTTATGAAACGGGGCCCAGATTAGCTGCCATTCTTCACAACACAAATATCTTATACTTCATGCTTAATAAAACCATGCAACAGAACATTAAGCACTGTTTACATATGTCCTCTCCTTTCTATATCTATACCTTTTTTATTTTTAATTAGTTCACAACTCTATTTTCTGTGATAAGAATGGGGATCCTTGAATGCATTCACAGGTGTTGAAGAAGTAAATGAATTGATTAATTTTGTATTACACACCAAGGTTAAATTCAACACTTTTTGTATAGTGGAAACTTGATATGAAGAGCTCCAATATAATGAGATTCCTGATATAACAGGGTAAGTTTTGTGGTCCCCAAAATGCTCACTATGGAATAATCTTACACTGTGCACTGTACTTCCTCATCTCCAGGACCATAAATCCTCATAAATCAAAATCTGTCATTTTTTTTCTTTCTCTTTATTTTTTATTTTTTTACTTCCAAAAATATCTTATGACCCTAAACTTCCTGAAAGCCACCCACTATTTTATGACTGTCATGTCTGATTCACAGCAACAGAAGATTAAAGGCATTGGCTAACTTTGTGAGTAGCTGATTTAAAAAATTCTCAAACTAAGATGAAACATGTGTATGAGTACTTGTATTTGTACCCAAAAACCCTGAAACCAACCATAATTTGGAATGAAAAAGTGCAAATTAGACGCAAACGGTGATTTTATTATCCTTCGTCTCACGAGACAATCACTAAGAGGACCACTTTGCTTGAATTTGAAAATGCCATTATGTGTCTCCCGCAGCGTGATACGCCAATACACACAGTACGGTAAGGTGAGTCATACGCGCATGCGCACTCCTTATGTCTATTCTGTGCAACCGACCCTCGTATATTTTCCAAACATTGGTTTACATTTTTTATATTTGAAAATACTTCCTGTGGATATTATACTTTGAAACTTTCAGACTGGTATTTTTACACTATAACCCTTATGTTTATCCCATTTTCAAGTAACAAAACAAGATTTTTTAAAATCATAACAATGTTAACCAATGTCTTTAAACTCTCAATACTGTACCATTTGGAAAAAAAATTGTATTCCTTCTTTTCATTTGTGAAATTTAAAGAGGGTTGATGTAGTGTCATTTTTTAAATCACAAAACATTATTTGCAAAAAACATGAAAAGTGAACAAAACAAAATTTATCATCAACTACTGAAATGCCCTTGAAATGAAAATGTGGGAGATGTTATGGAACATTGTCTGCTTGTGCAAATTGTGTTCAACCTGTAACGTCACACGTCTCAGCAACGTCCAGAGAGCTTTTCAGGTGCTATGTCGAGGCTCTATTTTAGTATTTTGTAATTGATAATAACCATTACTTTGAATGTTTCTAAGTGTTGAATTTTGATAACCTTATCCAATCTGAGCTTCTCCTATGCAATAATTAAAGTAAAGTCAGTTTTTAAAATCAATGAATATCTTTAAGACATACAATTTTGGTTTCTACTTGATAATAGTGTATACCAAATAAAAACCATACTGATTCATTAACTGCTATAAATATTAGTTTTGAAAATGAAAGGAAAACTTTTTTTTTTCTCTACCAGGTGCATGAACATGTTTGGCTCCAACTCCATGTATGTACACTTGATGCCAGAGTACTTCCGATTCATGTTTTTTTTTATCTCAAAAAGAATACATTTTAATTAATACATTATATCATCATTATTTCAAGCTACACCTTCTCACATGGATGGACAAATTACAGGAAATAACTTGCTTTGTTTTGATTGAAAGTCACAAGTATTTGGGGGTCCCATTGTTCAGAAATGTACACCTTGAGCTAACATGACTTGTGGGTGTTAGTGCTTGTCTTTATCGATGTAAACTAACTTTTTAATTGCTTCGTAAAATCAAACATAAAAGGAAATCATGCACACCACGTCTCATCCGTGAGTGAACAATAACAACATTGCATGAAAAATTAAATGATAATTTTTCTTGACTCATTGAAATATTCAATTTTTTAAAAAGCCTCAACAATGACCTTCTAATGAACGGCAGTGATTATCTACCAGTCTCCTCTAACAGACTTTATTTGGATACTCAAAAAAATATATTGCAGCTTGAGCCAAATCTAAACAAGCTTTACCTTAGTTGTGTTGGCAAAACCTACAGTATGTACTTTTCAGTCTGTAGTCTGCCTAAATCAGACCCTGTATTACAGTTTATGATTGTAGAGGGTTTGTGTTTGAAATAGAGCGACTGCTGGAAGCTCACTTGACTTGTTTGCCTTTTGGTAATGGCAAACTGATCACACTAAAATCTAACAAACACTTTATGCTTAAATAAACATTACAGTATTTGTGGGCGAATCAGTGCTAGTTTCATACAAACACTGGATTCTGAAAGTTGACATTAAGCAGATTTATTGGTTCATGAGAGTTGGTAAATTTCCTCATTTCATACAACTACATATATACATAAATGTGAGCTCAGAATTTTTAGTACAATCACAGCAAGACATCCTGGTAACACAAAATTTGAGGAAACAAAATTGGCAAATATGGGGGGGAGGGGGAGGAGGAGAAAGAAAAACAGAGATCAGGGCCCTGTAACATAAAAGATACAATCAATCTTACGATTGATATCAATCGTAAGTCTATAGCAAACCATGTACTAAAGAGTTACAATTGATTGTAGGATTGATTGTATCTCTTTATGTTACACCCCCGGATGAGAGAAGAGAGAGCAAGAGAGAGCAAGAGAGAGCAAGAAAGAGCAAGAGAGAGAGAGAGAGAGAGAGAGAGAGAGAGGTAGACAGACAGACAAAGAGGGAAGCAAAAAAGGAGGAAAATGTATTATAAGAAAGAAATATTTATTTAAAAGTCAGATATATAAATGCATCTGTTGAAGAAATAACAAATCCCCCTATTTTTTTTCACCACTTTTTGAGGAAGGAAATCACATTCTACTACTTATCATAACACTTTTTGTTAACCTTACTCCAACTGCCGATAACATGACTGTATTTAGTTCTTAAAGTGATTACACAATGGTAATCTTTTTTTTTAATATGATCGAGAATAGAATTCTAAGAAAAATTAAATTGAAAATATCATGATTTTTCAATCGAAATGAATCCATTTTGGCTAATAGTTGAAACTGGGTCACAGCTGAGGGGTCAAAATATCCTGAAATCTTACCACATTTGGGGGTTTCCTTGGCAACACGACTTAAAAAGAAAATTTAGGCAGATGATTTTCTGCTAATAAAATCATGCTCTTTTAAATGAGCTAACATTGTTTCAGCATTGAGTACCCCCTTTAAGACTTCATCTCTCCTCTGATGAAGCAAAAAATTGGTGAAAAGAATGCTTCATCATTATGAAGCTGAGAGAAAAACCACACCAAAATGGTTTCACACTCTATTTTTATAAAAAGTAGAAATATTTTGTTGCAGGAAACAGAGGTTAACCGCGATGAAAAAACTATGAATCCATCACAATAGTCAAACAGATCAATTCTACCATGACAATTTCACCAAACTACACTTCCTTATAGCAAAGTGTGTTTGCGTTCCAAACAGTACCCCTTTCAATGCTGTGAGTGTTCTACATCACAAAAAAAAAATACCATTACTGATGGTGATGAACTCTTCGTTCCCATGAGCCCCAAGCAATCTTTAACAAAAAGAAACCTTCCTATTTTTAACATTCAAGTGCTATTTCCTATACTAAATATAAGCAAAAGATCAGTGAGGACCGAAAATTCCCCTAAAATGAAGAGGGGATGACATCATGCTACACATACCATGACATGATAAGATATCAATGTTTAATGAGAGGAGACATAGTGCAATACACATGAATCAATTTCCAAAGCTGGTAAAGGTTGTTAAATTATCGTCATAAAAATTGCCATTTTGGTCTCATATCAACTACAAATGAGCAATAATCTCACATCATTCTCATGAATATTTTCTTTGGCATTCATTATGAATGAGTTTTCAAAAAATGATAGCTTTAAAAGTTAGACATAAATGAATGATTGATCAATCAGGGAATTTGTTACTGGAGAAAATCAGCTTACTGGTTGTGCACTATCTGTTTGAAGGATTGGAGTATGATATTCTTGTACATACTGATGTAGAAAAAAAAAAAAACATCTTCAAAGGACTGTAGGAAAAAAAAATAGCTTGCAGATATGATACTGCTAATCAATCTAGAGTTTCCCTCGTTTCACAGGCATGAAAAAGATTGCATAACATTTCAGTATAATTAGTACTTCTGTTATATTGCAGCTTTCATAAAGTTCTATTAGAAGACTAATCAACAAACTAAATGCACTTATACTGCAGCAGTCATTTTGCAGTGCTCAAAATACAAACTAAAAGTCTCCTGGGCAACTCCTCTCAAGGGCTTTAAGGAAGGTCACAGAACATTCATAGGTCATGGAAATTACTTTCAAAACTGTCGACCTTTTAAGCTATAAAGATAGCAGTGAAAAATATCCATAACCTGGTGCTTAAACTTCCAAAAAAATCCTTTTCATTGCTTTGAATTGATTCAATGCTGTATTCATGGTCACTCAAGACAATGAGTCAATTTTACAGATCAAATAAAACAATTTCAGAAATGAAGGATACGCATGCACATGTATGTAAATATTGCATTCTTTTGAAGTCATTTGTGGTTACTGTTACCTTAACAGAACAAACAAATACATGATAAAACATCAGAACTGGGAATTTCCCCTATCTGATGAAGATAACCCCTTAATCTATTCAACTGAGTGTGGGATAAACATAAACTGGGAATTCCCACATGGATTTTGAAAATTTTTAATAATAAATGCCACTGATGCCTCAAGCAAATTCATCATTTCTAATTCTTAACATTTTTTCCCGTAATTCCCTAGAGTCCTATCAACAAAGATCATTCGTAAAGTCGTGTGAGGTAATCAGATCTAGACGACACAATGGCGCTGGGTATCACAGATTTTGTTCCTCATTTTGAATCTCTCCACACCCTTAGCTCATTCCACTTCCTTGTGCTTCCTTAACATCTCAAATATTGACTAAAGGTGAATGTCATATGATTCATAGGAGAGGAGTGCAAACATGGAAAACATAATGAAATTTCTGCATTACTGAAACATATGATTGAAGGCAAAGATTATGTACACAATGTGTATCATCAACAACAAGAACATGAAGAAAATCAAAGTGGGAGTAATTCCTGTTCATGGAAATTGAACTCTGAACTTGGACTAAGATGAAGCATGCAATATAATTAATAAAATAAGAGAATGCTTGCACTATTTGCCTGTTTGTTTTGCATTACTTTATCATTCTTTGAAGTGGATCATAACACTTTGGCTTTATCTACGCAACGGATAAACGTCATGCATTCAGTCAGATTTTTGATTACATATGCCAACTTTTCGCTATGCGATTATCCCTACTTCAAGGAGAGAAATTGTGTTTGCTTTAAAGATGTGAGTATAGAAAAGTATGTGAATCATTCTTGTTGGCTGCTTCAACTCATGTTTTAACATCAAACATAGAAAAATAATTGACAGTTCCATGACTGACTGCTCAATCACATCCCTTGCCCAAGCTGGTACCAGAGTACGACACACCTACAGGTCAAATATTCCAGTACCACTCTGGCTAATGCCAAATCTTCATTACCAAGGACTGCATTATTTCATCTTCCATTTCAGATATCTTTTTTTAGCCGAGTGATTAATTAGCAAGCAGGTGCTTATCGGCATCTATTTGAGGAATGGTGGTTTCTGTACATCTTTCACTAAGAAGAGATTGAACAATGCATAGAAGGATAATGTTACAAAACTACTTGCCATCATCCTCTTTATATTGGTAATGAGTGATTTGGGTCGTTTATCATGATCTTTATTCTCTTGCAAAGATAGTTATTCTCTTACTACGGTATTCATTCTCCTAATGTCAGTGTTTACCAGACTCTTGACATTTTTCTATTTTAAGAATATGCAACTGAAAATGATCCACTATTCAAAATCATATGACTAGTTTCTAACAACCGATATCATGACTAATTAGGTACAACCTTGCATCACATCCATATAAAGACCAGTGCCGGTAATTCAATACTTGGATTAAGTAAAACTTTTTCTAAGTATTTTACTTGGCTAAGAAATTTGCTCAAGTCGTATTCAATTCAATACTCTGAACTTTACTTTTGTAAGCCAACTTTAAGACAAAATTCTTTCTGATAAGCATTGTGACGTCATATTTTCAATGCGCAATTAACTTGTCGCATCAAATACGCTCGAAAAAACTATGATATAATTCTGCGCAGCTCATGGTGACTGCGTATAAAAACCTATGCCTGCCAGTCAAGGCCTCCAAAATAATTGGCTTAAGTCTCCTAGGTAGGTGTCTTAGATTTAGAATAAAATACTTAGCCAAAATATTGAATTGAATAACAAATTTTGCTAAGTATTTTATCTAAGTAAAAAACTAAGACAAATACTCATATTTCTGACTTAAAGTGATTACACAATGGCAAACAAAATTTTGATATATGATCGAGAATAGAATTCTAAGAAGAATGACATTAAAAATATGATGATTTTCAATCGAAATCAATGCATTTTGGCTAATTTTCTCATGAAAAGTTATGAGCTGACCAAAAAAATTGAGTATGAGGTATGACGTAAAAGTGGGTACCCAGCTTCGCGCATTGCAGTTGTACTACGCGCTAGACTGTACAACATGTATTATACCTTGCGTGCATTTTGCTAGAAGTACGCGACAAGGTACCCACTTTGACGTCATTTTGACGTCATTTTGACGTCAAAGTGGGTACCCAGTTGAAACTGGGTCACAGCTGAGGGGTCAAACATATCCTGAAATCTTGCCACACTTGGGCGTTTCCTTGGCAACAGGACTTTTTAAAAAACTTTAGACAAATGATTTTCTGCTAATAAAATAATGCTCTTTTAAATGAACTAAAATTGTTACAGCATTGGGTACCCCCTTTAAGTATTGAATTGAATACCGGCCCCGATTTATATCTCTGGAATCGAGAAGGGTACACTTGTACAGAACGATACATTTCTAAAAGTACAAACAAGATGGGCTGGGATGCACTCTTTGCATAAGTGTAGATGTCCTTCAGAATATGTCACGTGATCAGCTGATCTAGGTTTGAATGACATGGGCAGCACTAACATCCATCATTTACCTACATGTGCCACCCTTTACCCAGGTGGAGTGTCTGGGTTCCTGGTGGGGAAGAAATACCTTGAATGCTTTGACCATCGTGTATGTCAGCCCACTTAAAACCCTTGGGTAGTAAATCATAAAGCTTGCGGATATCAAGAACATATTAGAACTGCTCGACATGAGTTTCTCATCATTACTTCCATCATCATCATTACCAATTAAGGTGCTTTCACACATGATGCGACAGTGTGGTACCACACTGTGGTGCCACACTTTTTTGTGTACAAGCCTATGGGGTATAGGGCGACAAAAAAATGTCGCCGAGGCAGGACACACTTTTGTTTGCTGCCTAGATAAAAAAAAAAAAAAGCGCACCAATCAAATTTCTAAAAAGTTAGCGCAAAAATTGTTGCCATGAGATTGCTTGCGCAAGTTTTGACAATATACTTTCTTATTGAGAGTTGACGCGTTAATGTGCGTTCATTAGCATATGTGGTGACACAAAGTCCCACCATGTGTGAAGACGAAACAGTGTAGCGCCAGTGTGTTACCACGCTGTCGCATCATGTGTGAAAGCACCTTTATAGTGATAAGAATACACCCACTGACTACTGAGTTTTCTGATTCCCACAGGATTCATACAGGGGCTAGCCTGTTTCAGTAAGCCATGTGTTAATACAACAGAGTAGACTTCACCCTACCCTATGACAGGCTGTTTTGAGTTTTGAGTTTTATTTGCTGGCCTCTATCCTCCATTCACTATTTGCTTGGATACTGCTAGAGTGGAAATTTTCACGCTCGGTCGAGTCAAACACAACCTCACATTTTGAATTTTTGCAGACAGTTAGGATAATTGTATCCATGTGCAAAATGAACAAAATATTCTGCACGGTTATATTTTCATGCAAATGTCAGGCCGCACGAAATGCGCAAAAATGTCCACACCGCAAAATATTCCACATCTACAGTAGTCTCTATCTATCCTTTCTATCACTGTCATCATCAATACATCGTCAGTCAGTAATGCAGAACGACTTTTATTAATCCTTTTAAAAAGTTAGTAAGGATTTTGTCTTTGCTATTAAAAGATTTGACCTTCTCCTAGGACAGGTTGCACAAGGTACCTACTGAAGGCAGACAAGCATATATGCATTTGTTACCACTTGTATGGATCATCTACCCTTTTCATCCATGCCACCATTAAATTAACAACAGCGGTCAACACAAAGCAACTGCTCTTAACCCATAGAAGTATAGAGCTTTTTAGAGGTCTAAATTAATCATCTTCAATCCTCAAATTGGCAACAAATATGTTTTTCCACTCTTACATGATTTGAAAAAAAATAATTATAGATATAACATGAACCAAAATGAATTATGATTGCAAAATATGAGCTGAAACTGCCAATTTGAACACGGAAATGGTGATTATATGATGTTCACTGCGTTGCCAATTTAAAGAGTTTAATGATTAGTTATATTCAAACTGCTCTTATTCGAAAACGCAACAACGTACTGCATTGGGAATGGACTCAAAACTTTCAGTGAATTTTTCTCTTTCTGCTCATGTATAATGTGTGATGCCCAGCATTCTTGATCAGCAGATACTACCAAAGCTTCTCCTAAAGGAGACACTGTACCTCTATGGGTTAATGCATTCCACTAGTAGGTTAGTAAAAAATTAGTTGGAATTGGTCTTCACAGATTGACTGGGGTTTGATCTCCTCGGGCAGGATGTCCAAAGTAGGTCCGTGGTGAAGGCAACACAAGGTTATTATGCATTCTTTATTTACCATTTGTTAATAGTCCCTCTGATGTTACCATTTGATAGGCTTGTCTTTGCACTTGTCCTGCACGTAGGCTGAAAACTTTCGAAGGAACTTGGGATACTCTCTCTTGTAGACTGTCCTCAGAACAGATCCAGGAACCCATCCTCCTGGGTTGGCTGGAATGGAGAAAAAATGGAAGAAAGGGGCAACATTCTAAGTGCATTTTATATCAAAAGATGAAATGAAAAGTTTACTTGCAGAAAGCAATACAGGCAACTTTGCATGTACATGTTTACAGGAGAATGGAATCCAAGCATCAGTGTGCTTTTGGTGAAGGAAGATGAACAAGAAAGATTAAAGGCATTGGCTAACTTTGTGAGCAGCTGATTTAAAAAATTCTCAAACTAAGATGAAACATGTGTATGAGTACTTGTATTTGTACTCAAAAACCCTGAAATCAACCATAATTTGGAATGAAAAAGTGTAAGTT
This sequence comes from Echinometra lucunter, assembly GCA_029962745.1. Classification (NCBI taxonomy): domain Eukaryota; kingdom Metazoa; phylum Echinodermata; class Echinoidea; order Camarodonta; family Echinometridae; genus Echinometra; species Echinometra lucunter. The sequence continues at coordinate 1,478,661 of CM057156.1, forward strand.
AGACGCGAACGGCAATTTTATTATCCTTTGTCTCACGAGACACTCACTAAGAGGACCGCTTTGCTTGAATTTGAAAATGCCGTTATGTGCCTCCCGCCGCGTGATACGCCAATGCACACAGTACGGTAAGGTGAGTCATACGCGCATGCGCACTCCTTATGTCTATTCTGTGCAACTGACACTCGTATATTTTTCAAACATTGGTTCACATTTTTGATATTTAAACATACTTCCTGTGGATATTATACTTTGAAACTTTCAGACTGGTATTTTTACACTATAGTCCTTATGTTTATCCCATTTTCAAGTAACAAAATGAGATTTTTAAAAATCATAACAATGTTAACCAATGCCTTTAAACAGTGAAAGTTTGACGATCTTTTCAAGAGTTGGCAACTTTGCCAGCATCTGCGATGTCATCGTGGACAACTCTCCATTCATTTTGTGCATAATTTTTCAATAAACTGGATTCGTACGAATTTTCAAGGCAGGAATCAATATAATTCTTCCCATAAAGCATGCAGAATTGATGTAGCCATGTCATACTCAAACAGTAAATCAAAAGAATTTCAATTTTTCTGGAAAATGAAGAAAATGTTAAATTCTGTGTACAAAATGAATGGAGAGTTGTCCATGATTACATCACAGATGCTGGTGGAGTGGCCAATTTAAGGATCCCCACAATAATGATTTACTTAAGCTTTCAAAATTCACAACTCTTGGCCAGATTGTCCGATTTTGCTCAAACTTTCACTGTCTACTCTTTCTCGTTCTTCGTCATTCACTGAAAGCTCACTGGTGTCTCTGTTGCATTCTCCTTTAAAGTGATTACACAATGGTAAAATTTTTTTTTGATATATGATCGAGAATAGAATTCTAAGAAGAATAACATTCAAAATTTGATGATTTTCAATCGAAATCAGTGCATTTTTGCTAATTTTCTCATAAAATGTCAAGAGTTGATCAAAAAATTTGAGTATGAGGTATGACGTAAAAGTGGGTACCCAGCTTCGCGCATTACAGTTGTGCTGCGCGCTAGACTGTACAACATGTATTATACCTTGCGCGCATTTTGCTAGAATTGTGCGACAAGGTACCCACTTTGACGTCATTTTCACCACATACTGGTGGCTTTTCTTTAAAGGAGGTACCCAATGCTGAAACAATTTAAAGAGCATGATTTCATCAGCAGAAAATCATCTGCCTATTTTTTTTTAAAAGTCGTGTTGCCGTTGGGGGTTTCCTTGGCAACACAACTTTTCAAAAAAAATAGGCAGATGATTTTCTGCTCATGAAATCATGCTCTTTTAAATGAACTAACATTGGGTACCTCCTTTAAAGAAAAGCCACCATTGCGTGAAACCAAAAAAAATACCTTCCGTTTGATACCTCACTCATTAGGCGCATTCAAACAAAAGAGGAATTGAAATTTGAATAGCGATTTAAATCGCAATCCAAATGTCAGTTTTACTACTACCGTTCACAAGCAAGGAAAAATCGAAATTTGGATAGCGATTTAAATCGCAATCCAAATGTCAGTTTTACTACTACCGTTCACAGGCAAGGAAAAATCGAAATTTCGATATTGTTTTTGACCATTCACACACATGAGGAAGCAACGGAAACAGGCAAAAAAAATTTGGCTATTCAGGGCTATCAAAGTGATTGTTTTTACTATAAATGTGAAGTAAGGTGACTGTTTTTCTGACGTGGAATTGCCCGACTTCAACTGCCAATATCTCAAATTTACAAAAAGGTATTTATCGTTTTCTGAAATAAAAATATTGATATGAGAACTCTGTGTGAAACAAAATAAGGTAAATGCTCTTCTGCCCAATCAAAAAATTATATCAAGACAACAAAACAGGTAAGGGGGGTGCTTCAAAAAGCTGCGCATTAAAGGGTAAGTCCACCCTAGAAGTTTCACTGTTTCAATAAAAGGAGATAAATTTGAACAGCTATTTAAAAAAGAAATGAGCAAAATTAGTCAATGAATAAGAATATTACACTCCTTTACATTTTCTAGTAAATTACTCTTGGTTCTGCAAATTGGCAACACTGATGACATCATATGCGAGCAGGTCTCCATTCACTCTGTACATGAAATTTCACATTTTCTCAATTTTCTTGGAAGTTACACATTTTCTAACCCCCATAGTCAATGTATGTTCAGAAGAATTGCTTTTTACATAACATACTTTGACTATGGGGTAAGAATTGTAACTTCCAAGAAAATTGAGAAAATGTAAAATTTCATGTACAGAGTGAATGGAGACCTGCTCGCATATGATGTCATCAGTGTTGCCAATTTGCAGAGCCGAGAGTAATTTACGAGAAAATGTAAATGAGTGTAATTTTCTTATTCTTTGACCGATTTTCCTCATTTCTTTTTTAAAATGCTGTTCAAATGTATCTCCTATTATTGAAACAGTGAAACTTCCAGGGTGGAACTTCCCTTTAAGAAACGCGTTACCTTAAGAATGACTATAAACAGACGAATGGAATGCCCAGAGTTTTCCCTCTTGTTTTAACAAAGTGTGACTGTATTTCCCCATAATCTCAATTAAATTGGTGGCAAAAAACTATACTTCACATTCAAAATGTTTTATTGATAATTATACATGTAATGTTAATCTACACAGATATTTGAACTTTAGCTAATGCGATTTAATAAGACTGAGAATCCCATTTGGCTTTCCATATTCAAGTCACTCTTAAAGGGGAAGTTCACCCTGACAATAAGTTGGTTTCAATAAAAGCAGAAAAATTGAAGAAAAATATTGGTGAAGGTTTGACGAAAATCCATCAAAGATTAGGAAAGTTATTAATTGTTAAAGTTTTTAATTTGTGACGTTATATACGAGCAGCTACCCAATATGTTATGTAATAGAAATTCCATAAATTCCCATTTTTCAATGGTTCATGATAACTGAAAAAATCTTTCTTTCAGAAGCGGGTATGAAATGATGTATCTGATGATATACTGAATGTACAAGTAAAAACATTTTCGATTTTCTGAGAAAATGGCATTTTATTGAATTTATATCGCATGATATATGGGGGAGCTGCTCGTATGTGACGTCACAAAATCAAAACTTTAAAAACCAATAACTCCGTTATCCTTAGACCGATTTTTGTCAAACCTTCACCATTATGTTTTTTGTTTTTTTTTTCTGCTTTTATTAAAGGCAACTTAACGTCAGGGTGAACTTCCCCTTTAAAGTCTTGTGTAACTTGCACACAGCTTTGTGAAACAACCCCTGATCTATAAAAAGACTGATCAAAGTAGTCTTTACTGGCAAGAGGTCTTTAGAAAGAGTATAGGGCATACAGTACATGGTCAATGATAGCACTGCTCAAGGAAAACATCAATGTGATCTTTACAGACTCATAATCATAAAGTGACTTTATTAGTATGACTATCTCTGAAGATGTTCATATGAAAGATAATATTGATTACAAGTAATTCTCTTGAAAAATTTCTATTCTCAATACCTTTCACTTTAATACATGCTACACATTTCTATTATTACTATTTTCTTTTTTCAAGCTTTGTTGGAGGGATATAAAACAAATATATCATTGACTGTTTTGAATCACTAGTGACAGAGATAGTACTATTTTCTTTGGGGCTATGCCCCTCAGAAAATTGTGCTATTCCTGCAACCTCAGATTCCACAATTTCAACTTAAGCGTCTCAGTGCATGGTACATATATGCATATTTGAAGAGTTTGAATGCAAAAACTGATATATCCATTTCTGTGAAATTGAAATATCTGCAATCAAAGATCAAGAAAAATAGAGAAAATAAGAAAATTTATGCTACTTTTGACCAAAACTTCAACAACATATCGTTACAAGTAATGAGCAATGCATCATTTGAAAAGTATCATTTTCTACTATATGATGGTGATCTTGCTTTAACTTTTTCAAACATGGTGTTTCGGTTTCTGTATATCTCTTCATTTTGTTTACTATTTCTTTTCTTCTCTCATAATAGTTGTTTACCATGCTACAATCATTATGCTATACATTCATTTGTTTTACATCAGGGCTTTTGTAAAGCAGACTTTCTGTTGCTCTGTATGAAACCACCCTGCTATTTTCTCAGAATAAAAAACGTTAATAAATAATAAACTAATTCCATTACAAACTTAATGCATGCAGGCTCACAATAGAAATGCTATGTTAGTGAAGGATATGGTAAAAAAAAAAATCAGATCAATAATTGAAATTCTTTCAAATCATGTACTACTAGTCTTCAACAATTTGATATGCTCAAAGTCCACTAACTACTTTAAAGGAGAATGCAACCCAGACATCAGTGTGCTTCCATTGAATATAGCAGAACAAGAAGAGTAAACAGTTTAAGTTTGAGCAAAATCGGAAATTCTGTTCACGAGTTATGAATTTTGAAAGTTTTCAGTAAATCCCTATTATGGGGATCCTTGAGTTGGCAACTTTGCCAGCATCTGTGATGTCATCATGGACAACTCTCCATTCATATTGTACATAATTTTTCAAAAAAGTTGATTAACATGATATTTCAAGTCAGGATTCAACATAATTCTTGCCAAAATGCTTGTAGAATTGATATAGCCATGTCATACTCGAGCAATAAATCAAAAGAAATTTTATTTTCTTGAAAATAAAGAAAATGTTAAATCCTGTGTACAAAATGAATGGAGAGTTGTCCACGATGACATCACAGATGCTGGCAAAGTTGCCAACTCAAGGGTCCCCATAATAGGGATTTACTGAAACTTTCAAAATTCATAACTCTTTAACAAATTGTCCGACTTTGCTCAAACTTTCACTGTTTACTCTTCTTAGTCATCTTTATTCACTGGGAGCACACTGATGTCTGGGTTGCATTCTCCTTTAATTAGCAGCAGCTTGGTTTTCTGTCTAAAAGAATAAAATGTTCTTGCAGATTGTGCAGATTTATACCCTAGTACTTCATTCAAATTCTCACATCATTTTTTTCAAACATCACTTTATTGAGTCAGATTGAACTCGCACAACAAAGGAGAAAAGGTACAAAGCCCAGGTCATATCCAAGTTACTAGAAAATGCAGGGCATGAAAAAAAAGACACAATAGTAAAAAAAATGATGTATAAAAATCTAATAATATAACATAATATGAATGAAATAGAAATAGCATGGTATTAATAATTCATGTAATAACTACAACCAAACTGGTAAAGGTGCATACAGAAGATTATGTAAATAAATGAAACATTTTACTTGATAGTTATTTAACAATGAGTTTTGTTTGTTCCCTCTCTAATTTCATCAATTTCAGGCAATAAAATGAGGCTAACAATAAAAAAACAAAATACTTTATTAGTTACAGGACTGGTTTAGGAAACCCTTACAAGCTGAAAAAATGAAGAGGCATTAGTTTCCCGTTTATAAGCATTCTTTGAGTAGTAGATGATGAACGATGATAAAACAGTGAGTTCAGAAAGATTTTGTCTTAGTTTTGTAAGATTGATGGGTTTATCAATTTCATTAGCAGCTTATTAGCCTGTATGTCGGTAACTAAGGGGGTGTATTTCTTCGATTTATATTCATTTATATTTGCTTCATTTGTTTCAAAAGGAACTAAGTAACTTTTTAAAAATACAATTAAGACTAGAACTTTCCTCATTAAAGCATATATGTAATATAATAAGCCTTTTTAAGTTGCTGCCACTCAAGTAAAAGAGGAAAAAAAACTCTTTCCATATTTAACAACAAAACTGGAACATATATTCTTGGGGTCTCAATTTCTTTAAAAATGAAAAGGCTTACTCATAAGAACTCATTTCCTCTATAACTTAGAAGTTCAATATGATACTTTCAATTTTTATTATTTTCTGTTTTTTCCTCAAGAGTGCTGACTTCTCAATTGAGAGCTCAGAAAAACAAGATAACTCAACTTAAAGGAGAATGAGACCCTGGGGAAAATCACTTTTAAAGAAAAGAGAGGATAGAGATAAGCAAGTTTTAAAAAGTTCCATCAAAATCGATTACAAAATGAGAAGGTTATGAAAGTTTGAAAAGTCTCAATCTACTTTCTATGGCGATCCTCAAATTTGCAATTGCTTCAAAATGGCAGATTTAGAAGGGCAACTCTCACTATGTTTTGTACATGAAATTTCATATTTCCCCCATTCTCTCTACAGATGCTGCTTGTCTCTTTGTGAACTCAATATATGTTGTGTCAAATACATTTTCCCATGATAAATCTTGAGCTAAGAAGGAGACAAGCTGCACTTTCAGGGATAATGGAGAAAATATCAAATTTTGTGTACAAAAAGTATTGAGAGCTGTCCTTCTAAACCTGCCATTTTGAAGCAACATTGCCAATATGAGGATCATCATAGAAAGTAAATTGAGACTTTTTAAACTCTTATAATTTTCTCATTTCATTAACCGTTTTTGATGGAACTTTTTTAAAAATTGCTTATCTCTATCCTCACTTTTCATTGAAATTGATTTTTCCTCAGGGTTTCATTTTCCTTGAACATGTATGCAATGGTTAAAGCAAACCCTACCCCATAGAATAGATTTAGGTATGCTGAAAGATGAGATGGTTTCCTGCCTATTGATTTACAATATTCCTTATGAAAAATGTATTAGAGACATATAAATGAATATTTAATTAGTTGATGAATTGACTTTTAGCCTGGACATGGGCGAATCCATTTTCTCTATAATGTGACGTAGCAGGTGAAATTGTACATAAACTATGTACAAAACTTAAGTTGGAAAGAGTTTTCCGTTCAGTAACAAAACCTTTACTTTTCAAGGCAGGAAAATCACAGCTGAAAAGTTAAAAAATTAATTTGGAGTGAAATGAAAAACAGGGAAACAACTGTAACTTCAAACTTTGTTTGGCAGGGGTATAATGGTAGGGGTATAGTTAAAAATCTACTATCTTAAGACACAATTTTAAAGCAATAAACTAAAAACTGAACTTAGAAGTGAAAAAAGGTCACAGTTTTAAGAAGTTGACCATGAAGGAATGATACATGTATGAATCATCTCTTACCATGAGCAACGTAGTAGATTTTACAGACAAGGTTTTCTCTCGTTGCTTTCTCTTTAGGAATGTCAGGTGGATCGAGGAACGTCTGACATAGCATGCTGACGTTGACCTTGGCTCGTATACATTTACTTGTCTGAAATAAATAAACAACATAAGGATTATAATAATGACAACAACATGAAGAGTTCCCATGGGCCAGTATCCATACACATGGAACAGAAAAAAAAAAGATTATCATATGGGCAATTCCATGATTAAGTGGACATCGTCCTACACTTTATTTTTGCTCTTTCTCATGTTCAGGTCAATTATAGGGGTAAAAACTCATACAGAAATTGTAAATGCAAAGGGGTTTCATACTCATCCCTAAAAAAAATTTGTTCCTAATGTCTCCTTATAGCAGATTCCGAACCATACAAAAAATTACATATATGGGACTATGCACAGCTTTTTAGACTTGTACAGAAAACTATCAGTTCATTTGTAAAATTTTTTCAGTTGGATAACCTGAAGGACATTGTGTCTCACCAAATTAAAAGAAAATATTACAAAATAAGTCGCTGAAAAGGTATAAAAATCTAAAATATGTAGTGCTGGACAAAGTGTAACATGACTAACCGTAACGTGACTAACCAAGATTTAGGGGTCTACTTTAAAAAACAGAGAGGAAAACTTTTAAATTTTTGTGGATAAACATTTGTCATCATATCAGAAGTAAAGCTGATATGGCTCTAAGTTCGAGGTACAACACAGTAAGGAAAGATTTTTTCCAAAAGCATTGCTCATTTTTTTGTGTCCTTTTTTTGTAACGTAACTAACCATGGTCAAAAGTTCTCATTACAGCTCCCGCATTGTCCAGTTGCGTTTTATTTTTTAATGTATTGTAGACCTTGGGTGGGAGAATATGTTGTTTCAAGATTAGGACTTGCAATGAAATGGATATTTATTTAGCTGCATCGAAAGGTATGAACATTTGCTCAATTGTAACGTTACTAATCATGGAATTGCCCATATCACGAAAACAGAGAACAGACAAATAAAGCAACAAAAAATACTATATAGATCAAAGTACCATATGAATAAGTTCCAAATCACACTAATTAGTCTGATTTCCTCAATTCAACTCAATTCACTATTTCAACTTCAAAAACACATTGAAAAAACAAAATACAAATCGTCTCCTGGCTGGCAGAAGGGCGTAAGCGCACCCGTGCATGAGAGCTAACGCCCTTCTGTCAGCCGGGCGACGAAATCAATTACCAAACGCATGATAGTACTAGAATCATAAGAAAACACAGAAAATGACTCCTTATCAAAAGATACATATTAAATACATCTATTTGGTTCAAAACACCAAAAAAAATGAGATCAGGGGGGTGTTTCATAAAGCTGTTCTTAAGTTATGCACGACTTTAGCATGACAGGTGATATGTTCTTGTGCTACATGTAAATGATTGAGAATCTGAATAGCACCCAAGAACATGTTCCAGTCATGCGTAAAGTCGTGCATAACTTATGAACAGCTTTATGAAACACCCCCCAGCATCATGGCCTGAACTTTGACACATATAATATCATGTGCTGTGCAGAAAAGCCTTATTCTGGCGGGCTTTCATATCTTTTATATACAGCTGCTTCATTGATTTCACCCAGGTATTGGAAAATTCAAGTACTCACAAGAGATCTAATATAGACAAATTCGTATAATTTATCTTAAATATGATATTCACCACTTACTTGAGTACTTCCTAAGACCCATATTTCATCTGATAATCTGAATATATGAAACTGCCAGGTCATTAGATGATTAATTTTATTTTTATACCATGACATACTATCTGTTTCTTTCGATATTCTGATATAATTTTTACAAGAATTAAAAGACTGACTGAAATCTATTTTCATGCCATACTGCATGCTATTTCCAGAGTGTCTGAATGAACATTATGACATTCATAAAAGTTCAACCAGAATATTTCCAGACATGTTTTTCATATTCTGTTGATAAGCCATTTAGAGAAGCAGTGAACCATGTGACTGGCCAAGCGGAGCACTCAGTGAAAACATACTGCTCGGTGCATTTTATGATTCTTGACTGGTGAAGCGAGCATTCACTTTTGCATGGTATTTACACACACACAAAAATAATCTAGATTGTAAAAATCTCAACCTTGATATGAAATTTGCGAAAGTTTCGGCATATTCCTCCAGTCAATACTTTAGTACTGACTGGAGTCTATGTAAACACTATGTGTGTGTCTATATAAGCACAGCAAAGAACTTTCCATGGAATTTTTTTCTTTTTGGCAGAATAGGAAAAAAACCCGAATACCGTAATATGTACATAGGTCTTAAATTATCCAGCAGCAGTAGAGCAAACAATAACCCTTACATATTGACAAAAGCTATAGACCGCTTTACTGCCCTACTTTGATAAAGGAAGCAAGTACATGTAACATATCAACCAAATTTGAGTTATTGACATTTTCAAATATTTTATTTAGTGTGCTCTTCTTCCGGGCCAAATTTTATGCATAAACACTCATCCTGCCAAGAGATATGTTAGGCAAGACATCATTGCATTGTAAATGACAGATACATTTTGCTCTTTTACAGGAAATGTCACCTTTGTCACAGAGGAGGCACTGGGGCTCAGTGGTAGGGCAGTGATCTCATAACTGGGAGTACTGGGGTTCGAAACCAAGTTGATGCTCTAATGCCCTTTAGTAAGGTACATGTATTAATCCTCATTACCAAGTCCTTTGGAGAGGAGTTAAAGCCTTCGGTCCCCTAGTTGCTTACTAACAAGCATACACATGCTTTCTTTAACCCATAACAGTACAGAGCTTTCTTGAGGTCTAACTTAATCATCTTCATTCCTCAAATTGGCAATACAAATCATTTTTTTCCATGTTTACATAGCTTGAAAAAAATAAATATGGATACAACATAAACCAAAATGAAATATAATTTTAAAATTGAATCATAAATTGCCAATTTGAACACAGAAATAGTGATTATATATTATTCAATGCATTGCCAATTCAAATAGTTTAATGATTAGTTAAACTTAAACTGCTCTAATTCGAGAAAGCCACACCATACAGTGATGGGAATGGGCTCAAATTTGTCAGTGCATTTTTCTCTTTCTGCCCATGTATGATATGTACTGCCCAACATTCTGGACCAACAGATACTGCAAAAGCGTCTCCTAAAGGTGACACAGTACCTCTATGGGTTAAGCAGTCAAGTAAAATAATCAACCAACCAACCAACTTGCTTCCTTTTGTCAAAGTAGGGCAGTTTAACTATTGCCTTTCCCTATCAAAGATGTTGTTTTGACTTCCAAGGATCTCTCACTGACCATGGCCCCGTTTCAAAAAACTTGTTATCAATAACAAGTTGCAACAACTTGTCATAGAAAAGTGGCAGTTGTTACTGATAACCAGCTTTTATGAAACGGGGCCCAGACTGTCCAGTCCATAAAACTGACATAATTTGAGGCCTGTATGTGTACATTGCTAATGTTTGTGGAATACTTCAGATTCTTAAAGAAAATATTGAAGTAGTCAATATTGGTTGATTATTTGGGCAGTTGGGAAAGGGTTAACAGAAGGTCATCGGAGCAGACTAATATAGAAATGATTCCATTTCCAACCTCCTAGCTACATGTAGGTACTATTTACCCCTTTGGAGTGGCAGGGGTGGAGGGAGGGGGGAAGGGGAGCTGCTGGAGCAGGGAAGACAATCTACTCTAAGAAAAAAAAAAACACGTAAATTCTCTGAGACTAGGGCCTGTTATTCTAAACTCTGATTAAACTTAAAACTGTGGTCTATGGGTTAAACCTAGTCTAAACCTGCCCTTTAAACTGGAGTTTTAGATAATCACATTCTGAACTCTGGTTTAACTTAAACTCCAGTCTAGTGAGGTTTAACTTTGTACAGAAATGTAGATTGGACTTGTAGTTTAAGTCAGTTCTAATTAAAGCTCTGGTTTAACTTAGACTAGAGTTTAAGTTAAACTGGAGTTCAGAATTCAGGCCTATAGGTCTCTGACACGTAACACTTAAAAGCAAACACCGGTACAATTTGTAAAGCTCAAACAAACATAGACTATTAATAGGAGGCATAAATTTCTGATTGATGACGTTGAGTAACCGTTAAAAATCTGAGCTGCATGGCCCTACATGCTATCAGCGTTACTATGCAATATTGTGCAAATATGAAGCCCTGAAAAATGCACTTCAAAAGCATTATCACGTGCTTCACAAAAATTCCTGGCTGTTCAATTATCCTTCTGAACATCTTCATACAACACAGACATCAAAATTCAACAATTTTATGACTGGATCCCTTTTCACATTTTTACAGCCATCACGAAGACACTTCTTTTGTTCCATGTGGTTAAATATAGACTTGTGAGTAACTTAATCATTTTCATATGTACTCAAAACTTCATCAAAATGGTCACGAGACACATTTAACATCGTCTCGTAAATTCTATGACCTCTAGAACCTGATAAGGAATTCTTTGGGAACTCTGAGATAGTCACGTCAAGATCTAGGGAGAACTTCCCCTGGTTCAGACACAAAACTTTCATATTGAAACTCCATAAAGAAACATCGTATAAAATTTTCATCATATAGCCTCCTGACCGTTCTGACACATATTCCGACCTCTCAGAAAAAACATTGTGCAGATGCACATTTTTCTACTGCGCATGTTCAAAGGCAAGGTTGTGTCTCCTTCGACCATGCTCACGTTAAGCCCCACTCGGTTTCTGTTCTATGGTCACCGTAAGTTCAGACACACACTGGCCATGAATCTTTATCAAGTTCTAGTTCAAAACAATGCTCAGACCCTTGTTTCGTTATACAACATTTCTTTATACGTCTCTTCGTTAGTCAGTGTTCAGACACAGAAATCCATTGTATAGCTATACCATTTCGGTGTAGCTATACAGTTTCGGTGTAGCCATACGACGAATTTTTTTTGTGTCTGAACACGAAGCTTACCGCTTTGGGATGTTCAGTTGAGAAGTTGATGACGAGCCACGAGCCGACATCATTGGAGTTGTGAATGCTGAGGTCCAGCTTACGGAGGTGAGAAACGAAGCAGGTGTCTCGTTGGGTTGCTGGCCACACCCGTTTCATGAGCTGATGGGAGATGACTGTATCATTGGATAGTACCTCCAATGTGTTTGTCACATCCAAAGTAGCTGAAAGATACAATAAAGCACCATCTTACAATCAATTTCTTGGCACAATATATCAGGAGCAACAGACATGATGGCGATTGCATAAATTTGCAAGACATCAGAATAGAGTACTTTCTTCAATTAGGCTAGATCAACATATAAGGCGTTTTATCTTTATGTCATTGTGCGAAAGAATGCGTCCGGAACACAAAATACAAAAATGCAAAAATTAAAATGTCTATTTTGACATATTGCAATAGAATTTTAGCAAAGATCATATCACAAGAAGATTGTATATCAATTTCGAAGGTATACATGCTATCTGTGAAATTATCAATCATTGTTTGAAAAATTTAATTTTCAATAATTTTCCATTTTGCGTTCCGGACGCGTTCTTTCGCACTATGACAAAAACACCACCTTAAAAACAAAACACACACACACAAAAACACAAACACCAATGCACCACAATGAAAACCATTTTACTTTTATATATCAATGTTTTTCCATTAGGGGTTCAAAAAAAGGGCAGTGTACTGTGCAGCAAATGCCCTACATGTACTTATTCAGCTATACATGCTAAGATACAAAAATGCCAAGTGTACTCCTCTTATGTCTCTTTATTTTTCCTTCATAATTCTGAAGGCAGTTTACATGAAATAAAAGAAAGAGAGAGAGAGAGAGTGTGTGTGTGTGTGTGATAGAGAGAGTGAATTTTAAAGGTAGTTTACACAAAATACAAGAATGAGATAGCAGTAAAGAAAAAAATATGGTGGGTTTAAAACTTACTGTCCCATTCCATTCTGACATTGACATCCCAGAAGGTGAAACACATCTCGTAACTGGTCACATTCTTGATGGTATGTGTTGCTTTCAGAGGGTCACAGACCACTCCATCTATCTCCTGCTCACTCTTATAGACCTGCACAAGCACAGACAGACAGACAGACAGACAGACAGAAAGGGAGAAAAGAGAGGGGCACAGAGAGGAAGAGAACAAAAGATAGAAAGATTGAAATTCTGTTAAAGTGCAAGATAACTCAGAAAAACTGATTATTCTCTGAGGAAGCAAAATACGTAAGAACTTATAAAACCTTCTGCATCTTTCCTGTTTCTCCTGGAAAACAGAACAATGAAAAAGGTGCAGATTAACCCATTCATGACAGAAGGTCCACATTATGTGGTTTGGCCTTATGACCTTTGATGCAGAGCCCTAGAAATCATTCCAAATACATGAGTAGAAAGAGCAAAAATTTCTACACAAACTGTGCCCATTTTGGTTGCGTCAATATTTTCTGTTCGATGTTGAAAATTTTTAAATGAAAATAAGCATTAAAATCCTTAAATTGGCAATGCAATGGAAATTTTAAAATCACCATTTTCCCCTGCAAATTGGCAACTTTTTGAATTCTCTTCATACTTTTTGCCAATTTATATTCATTTCAGATACATGACTTTTTATTTTAAAAATGTAGCAATAAAAGAAAAATTTTGGTGTTGCCAATTTGAAGAATAAATGCTGATCAAATTAGGCTTTAAATAATTCCTGTCACGAATGGGTTATCTAAAACAAAATGATAGCAATGGCAATACTTGGTATTGCAGAGCTTAAATTGCTCAAAGTATTGAAAAGAGGGCATTACAGCATTCTAATCCCCAAGTATCGGTTCAATTTAAAATGCACACTTTAATACTGTGAAAACTCTCCACTCTCTAGACAGTCACCATTGATAGGAGCATAACTATGCTAATCTAAAGCACAATAATATTTGCATGTACACCTGGGCCCTCATTTCATAAAACTTGTTATCAATAACAAGTTGCAATAACTGTTACAAGCTACTGAAATCCTTGCATCTGATTGGCCAAGAGCCAATTTGTCATAGAAATGTGGCAGTTGTTACTGATAGCATGTTTTATGCAACGGGGCCCTGGGTGAAGAGAGACAATGTACCAAAGTGCTGTACCAACGGAAATGTGTGAAAAATCAGCTCAAAATACAATTACACATATTAGATTTGGATGTACATACACACCTGGAAACTAACAAAACTTTTCATGTAATTTGTCCCAAATGTTACATGTATCATTTATTATGTTGTTTAATTTTCTTTATTCTATCTCACTTCATTTCCAGGACTGAATAACAAAGGCAGTGTATACAGCCACACGCGCGTGTGTCTTTACCTTATGGCCACACGCGTGTGGTTGTATCCACAGCATCGACACGAGGATACAGCCACACTCGTCTGAATTCCACTTATACTCTGTGCCCCGGCGCTATCTCGAGCGCATAGCACTAGCGATTTGTCCATTAATGCGATGGTATACTGCAAAACCCCTAAACTTGGATCGTCACGAAGGTTTTATCTCTTGAAATTCATTGACATATACAAACAAATATTTTTACTTCATTATTGTCACCTGCTTGCCAATCAGGTGAGAATGAAGTGAAAATATTGTTTGTACAATAAGTGTAATTGAGAGATAAAACCTTCGTGACGATCAAAGTTTTGCAAGTTGCAACCATCGCATGAATACACATCGCTTGTGCATGCTGTGCATACACTAGCGATAGCTGTCGCGGCACAAAGTACAAGGGGTAAGTCAGACGAGTGTGGCTGTATCCTCATGTCGATGCTGTGGATACAACCACATGCGTGTGGCCGTAAGGTAAAGACACACGCGTGTGGCTGTATACACTGCCAATAACAAAATGGACCTCTAAGAAGTTCAGAGACATTACAACAATGTCACTGAAGTGCTTTCAAGCTTGATTTTTTTTCTTTAAGCTTCGTTTTATACATGTTTATATTTGTATGTTTGTTTCATATATTTCTTCTTGTCCTTCTTCCAGGTAGAGTGCTGCTTCAAGGCACAGAAGATCACACACTGTGGGTTGTGTGGATTTATAACCTACGTCTTCTTAATATGGAAAATAACATCAAGCCAAAACAGACAATGCCATTAGGGATGCTAACCTTGTAAAGAGCCGTGGAGTATTTTGGTGGAAAAACTGGAAATACCTTTGTATCGCAGAAAAAACATTTCCTGCAGTAGACGTGTGTAGTGATACAATTTGGGGGAAAAAGTATTTTTCACAAAACCCTGCAGTATTTTTGCTAAAAAACAATATACAATACTGCAAAAAAAGGAACACTTGGCATCTCTGTGTCATATAAGAAAATTAGCAACCACAGAAGAACGAGAGAGATAAAAAATCAACTAAAGCCAGTGGATTACAGAAAGAAAACAAGTTCCAGTATGAGGCTCTTCTCATTAGTTTTTTATCAGCTATTCATGATTTGTTAGGAAAGTACTGAAAATCATTATCAACACATTTGAAGTTCATAGATCAAAATTATTCCTGAGATCTCAGGGAAATGTAACTTTCCCTAATCAGAGTATGGAAAAAGTGGAATATAAGGAGAAATATCAGAATTAAATTGGAAAAAATGCCTCCAGGACAAACATTCATGTCTGACACACTGGAAAGGAAGACTAGTGCTTTTAAAAGAGGCTTGATGTCATATTAGATTATTTTGAGAATATGATTCAAAACAACAAATAACATAAAATATATAAAATTTACATTTCTCATGAGGAACCAATTCATACTGAAAAAGTGAAACAGGTTCATCATCATGACATGAATAAAGGGCTTCACTTCCTTGTACTATACGCAATGTCTGAAAATAACCCTCTTGAATGTTTTTAAAGCAAACTTGATTTTCAAAAGTTGTAAGATTCACTTACTTACAAGTACAAAAGCATTCTGAATAAGCATCACATGCCTAGCAAATTTTAAATCAACCAATGAATGCAACACATTCTTAAAGGTAACACACAATGTTGATGGAGGTACAGGCGTACATGTCAAGAAATTGTGAGAAAGGGGGGTGGGCTGTTGTTGAGTTTTTAAGCATACAAACACCAAAAAATTTGCCATGCATGGAATTACATTAAATGTACATTTTCATTGGCATCTGGGTAATGTGAAAGCCTGGCAGTTTTGGGACTTTTCCTACATAAAGTCCATCTAAAAAATTTCAGTATCACAGAATAATTAATTCACAACACTTTTTACATTTTCCAAATTCAAACATGTTTATTGCCTCAGAACAGCTATGGATAACATTAAGGAAAAGTTTCTGGGTTGACGGCAAGTTGGTGATTGCAGAACAGAATTCTTTATCTCAAAACAGCACAAATTTCAAGCCAGTCTGATATGTCAATAAATGCCTTTCTGACGTATTTTTTACATATGTATACCATACACCCAAGCAGCAAATGACGCATATCTCTCTATATCACATCTAATATCAAAGCTATGCATTACATATTACACGCAGTGACTTTTTGTGTACAGGAAACCACACGTCACTCACCACACACAATCAAAAAAATATCTGAATATTTAAAAAAAAAAAAAAAAAGATGATGACAATGATGAATAAAAGATTCACAGAAGCGTGATCTGAAATATTCGACCCCGTGTTATTTGGAGTTGTTTTTTTTATCTGCCTCTACTCTATTCTTGGGACTGTGGGAATCACTTGGCATTGGTCCATTCTTAACTAGACAGACATTAGGTCAAGGAGACCTGTCTTTATTTTCTTTATCAGAGTTCGTTGGTTTTAAAAATAAACACACAAATTGTACCTAAACACTTATCAAGGCTTGTTCAGCGTTTACTTACATGTATGATGAGGGGTTCATATTCCTCAGCATTTATCAATATCATTTTTTGTAATGAGTTTGCTTTGATAAAGAAAGATATATTTTTCGCTGAAGAGTCATCAAAGTTGGGCTGAGGACAATCTTTGAGGTAGAAGATGATGTCACCCCTGAATAACTTATTGCTCATTATGTCATACCTGCATCAATTTTTATGGGAATTAGAAAATTGAGTACTATAAATCAGTCCCAAAACTCTGGAACAATCTTCCGGTCTACATTCCTGAGGCCTCTATCATAACTTCATTCACGGCACTTCTTAAAAGTCATGTTATTAGGCAATCTTATCAGTAGTTAATCTACATGTATATTTGTACTAGTTGTTCCTCCATAATTATGTTTCGTTATACCTTCATTCTTTAAATTCTTTCCTGCACTAAAAAAAAAATAAAATAAAATTATATACATGTTAGGTACTATCATCATTATTATTATCAAAAGTTAATGAGTTTGAAATGATTCAAAATACATTCACACAGAGATTCACTTTAAATTTTCCAGCACACATTTGACTTTCCCAAACTCTCTTTCATTTCCATTTCATAATAAATTAGGCATTGAAAATACAGGTATGGTATTAGAGTATTCATTGAGCAACAGAACTGATGAGACATAGGACTCAATATAATGTATGACTCAACTTTAATAATCAAAAGTAATAAACTATAAAGGACACTTCCATTCTCGATCATGAAGTGCACGAAACGTAAATCAAAATCATTTCCTCAATGGACTATTATACACACTGTATTTCTTGGAGATTACCCTTCTTGCAAAGTTCATCAGATTCCACTGATTCCTTCAAATATCTCTCCTTGAGATTGGTCGAACTTTTCCCCACACACTTGAGACAGTAATGAACTAAACAAATATATTAGGCCCTAATGTTAAGATATTTTTCTGTTTGTTACAGTGCTTTGTCAACTACACAGGCACTGACATGTCTGCACATGTCTCCTATGTTCATAGTTTACTCATTGTTTTTTCTCAGATAATTTTACAACTACATGTACAAGAATTTTCAAACCACATCTGCAAGAGCTCCTCCCTCATTCATGGCTATATAGTAGACTTTTTCAAAACAAAGTCGGAAGAAAATATTCTAATAGTAGCGTTCTGCTTAACCTTCTCGATTAAAGTCTCCTCATTCTACTAAATTCCACTACTACTACTGCTGCTGATGCTACTACTGCTACTACTACTACTACTGCTACTACTACTGCTACTACTGCTACTACAGCTACTACTACTGCTGCTACTGCTACTACTGCTACTACTGCTACTACTGCTACTACTGCTACTACTGCTACTACTACTGTTACTACTGCTACTACTACTACTACTGCTACTACTACTACTACTACCACCACTACTGCTACTACTGCTACTACTACTACTGCTACTACTACTACTACTGCTACTACTGCTACTACTGCTACTGCTACTACTGCTACTACTACTACTACTGCTACTACTACTACTACTACTACTACTAAAACTACTACTACCACTACAACTACTACTACCACTACTACTACCACTACTACTACTACTACTACTACTACTACTACTACTACTACTACTACTACTACTACTACTACTACCACTACTGCTACTACTACCACTACTACTACTACTACTACCACTACAACTACTACTACCACTACTACTACTACTACTACTACTACTACTACTACTACTACTACTACTACTACCACTACTACTACTACCACTACTACTACTACTACTACTACTACTACTACTACTACTACTACTACTACTACTACTACTACTTCTACTACCACTACTACTACTACTACTACTTCTACTACTACTACTACTACTACTACTACTACTACTACTACTACTACTACTACTACTACTACTACTACTACTATTACTACTACCACCACCACTACTACTACTACCACTACTACTATTACCACCACCACTACTACTACCATCACCACCACTACCACTACTACTACTACTACTACCACTACCACTACTACTACCACTACTACTTCTACCACTACTACTACTACCACTACTACTACCACTACTACCACTACTACCACTACCACTACTACTACTACTACCACTACTACCACTACCACTACTACAAGTACTAAGACTTCTACTGCTATGATGACACTACTACTAGGACATCGACAACATGACTACTACTACCACCACCACTACTACTACTACCACTACTACTACTACTACTACTACTACTACTACTACTACTACTACCACTACAATTATTACTACTACTACAACGACTACTACAAGGACTACTACTACTACCACTACTATTACTACTATGATTACTACCTAACTTACTACTACTACCACTACTATGATTACTACCTAACTTGAAATATCAACATACATGTAAAGATAACAACCTTCTGGCTCTCAACAGCATCACAGAATGATTAATTAAACATTTTTTATTTATTTCTTTCTTTTTGCTTTAAATCATGTCTTCTGAAATATAGACTCTGAAAAATTCCAAGTTTAGAGAAATGATTCAAAATTCAAATGGTTACCACCACTCAACTAAACAGGAACCTAGATATCAAATCAGTGAAATTCGAAAGAGGAAGCTGACAATGAAAAAATATTGTTCACACTCTTGGATTCATAGTAAACATTTTTTGGTTAACTTTGTGAGCAGCCGATTCAAAAAATTCTCAAACTAAGATGAAACATGTGTATGAGTACTTGTATTTGTACTCATAAACCCTCAAATTTGGAATGAAAAACTGTTAGTAAGATGCAAACCGTGATTTTCTTATTTTTTGTCTCAGAGACAATAAATAAGAGGACCGTTTTGCTTGAGGTTAAAAAAGACCGTTATTTGCCTCCCTCCGCGTGATACGATAATACACACAACATGGTCCGGTGAGCCATGCCTGCATGCCCACTCCTTATTACGTCTAGTCTGTGCAACCGACCCTTATATATTTTTCAAAACATTGGTTCACATTTGTAATATTTAAAAACACTTCCTGTGGATATCATACTTTTAGACTTTCAGATTGGTATCTTTACACTATAATTCTTATGTTTATCCCATTTTGAAGTAGCAAAATGAGTATTTTTTAAATTATAACAATGTTAGCCAATGCCTCTAAAGATAAGGGTAAGTTCTAGTCATACAAATTACATTGAAAAAAAAAAAAACATCTCCAAGCAATTGGGAAGTGTTGATTATGTACAACATAAAAACTAGCTGGTGTTAAGTTTTAATAAAATGATAAGAAATTGACTCATACATGTACCTCCCCCCCCCAAAAAAAAATCCAACCCAACAACAAGAAGAAAACAGAAAACCTGCATTGTGTATGGATGTTAGTACATGTATATTGGACCACATATAAATGTGGAATGAATGTTTAGCTCAAATTACTCAGCTATTTCTCATTTCATTTCGATTACGGGGACATTTGAAGAGAAATCCTCTTCAAAGAATGTAGATTTATATGATATTTCTCCTATTTTGTTCTTCATATATATATATATATATATATGGGCCGCGTCGCGACAAAAGGGCCCTTAGGGCAAAATTTTTCAAAAATGAGATTTCAACACTATTTTGTAGTATAAATGCTGCAGAATCTGAATATGCAAACGGTTTTCCAAAATTCCGTCCCTAAGTGTCTAAATCGAGGAATTTGAAAAAAGCATGTTTTTTGCTCCACGCGCGCTATTCTGACATTCGCGCGTGACCAAGGTTAAACAAGTCATTCCCCGATACCATTTTCGCCAAGATTCCTAACGTGTCTAAGGGGCTACTTAAACGTTCTCCTATAGTACCATGACGGATATTTACATTATATAATAGAGAGAATATTATTTTCTTGTTATCTTTGTCTTCTCAAAACCCTGTATTACCTCAAGATGACTTTGAAATGACCTTGAAATGACCTTGTACACGTCCGTGAGACGGCCTTGAAATTGGCTTTCAAATTGCTTGCATTTCCAATCATAATTAAGCTCATATCAATTTTTTTTTTCGTAAACAATTATATTACGTAGAAAGATATAAATAGATAATAAAGCTATTCTGTTGCGAGTATAAAATATTATATTATGCAAAGATTATAGAAAAGGGGAGGGGTAATATTTCAGGGCAGAGGCGGCGGAACGTCAGGCTCGTACAATGAAGGTGGAGGGGCACCTATTATTTGGTAGACAAAAGGTGCCCCTCCACTTTCTTTGTCCGAGCCCGATGTTCCGCCGCCTCTGTTTCAGGGGCGTCATATCCAGGGAGGAAGGGCCCGTATCATCTTTGCTCACCATTAATCTTTGTAAAATATACACTTTTGTCATTAAGTGAATTTCAATCACAAATTGAAGAAAATAAATTTGTGATTGCTTCTTATTTCATATCAACAGGGAGATATAGAGAAAGATAATCAGAGAGGAGTCAGAGTTCACCAGGGGCGGATCCAGGGAGGATGGGGGCGAAATCCCCTTTGTTCACCATATATTTTTCATGAAACATCTGTCTGTCTTAAAGTGAATTTTGGAGCAAAAATGTCATCTTTAATTCACCTTCAATTTTAGTGGTCTTTTGGGGGAAGGGGTGGGGTATTCTCAGAATTTTAATGCCCCTCTCTTTTAAAGTTTGCATGGATTTGCCCCTATTTGGCAAACATGTGTCACAGATTTTATGTTGCTGTTAAATAATATTTGTGTTGGAAATGCAGTGAAAATCAATTTAATAATTACTAGCACGCTTTTTCATTATTACAACACCATCAAAAATCAGAACCATTTATCATTCACTCAATCACAAGTCATTCAGAAGGCATCAACATTCAAATTATTTTCATTCCCGTGCTTCTTTTTATGTTCACGTTTCTTTCTGTCAGCTAGCTCTTTTCTCTCCTTTATACCGTCCATCTCGGTCTATATCTTTCCTTCTCTTCCTTTTTCTCTCCCTCTTTCTTTCCCCTCTATTAACACCATCTCTAGTTTTCTCACCTTTTCTCTGCTTCACCGTTCTTATCTTTCGTTTCTCAAGCTCTCCATCAGCTCCCTCGATTGCTTTCTTTCTCTCTCACTCTCTTTCTCTCTCTCTCTCTTTATATCTCTCTTCTTATTTTCACTCACCTTCTTATCATGAGTAGTTATTTCAAGTGTGTGCCTAAATTATGTTATATTGTCTTAATTCATCGTTCAGTTTATTATCTACAGAGTATCTTTTGTATTTGCACTACCAGTGGAGGTCCAATTTTCTTGGGGGGGGGGGCTCTCTTCAAATATGGATCAATAAAAGATATTAACTGTGAACTTTGAAATACATAATAGGTCAGTACAACATGGAATGAAATGAAATTTTCCTTAACTGCACTTGTCACACTAGTAACTTTTATTCAAAACAAGAGTTGACATACGCTGTACTTCAAATTAGGAATTTAAATCCGACTGGAATGGTGCTCTTTATTAAGCTGTAGTCTGAAAATGTCAAATACTTTCTGTTTCTAATAAATTTAAGAGTGGAGAATGTTTGTACTGTCTTCCTAATAAAATTCATCCTTTCCTTTCCTTTCACTAAAAAATAAAATAAAATCACGTACCCCAAATATCTCTTCACATCTATCCATTATTTTCTTTTACAAAGTTTAGCTAGGTTTTTTTTTCTTTTGGTATAGTTAAGATACAAGGAAGCAATTCCATCTAAATTAGATCATTGCACATGTGACATGATTAATGAAGGAAAAACAATCCTATATGACATTGAGATCTTATTGCTAATCCAATAATTAAAAATTAGTTAGTTTTAAATTTACTTTTCAAGTCGTCTGCTCTTGCAAGCACACAAGCGCAGTGGATATTTGGAATTAAATACTAGTATTATCTATGAAAGTCAGATTTCTCCTATTGAAACATGTGTCATGAGTTATTAGGGCACTTGTCACCCAAATTATGAAGATACAAAAAGCAAATGTTTGCACTTTGTTCATTAAAGTAGTAGCAATATCACTTCCTCATAACTTCTACTGTAGTACAGCTGGACGCTGTCAGTCAGTTCTCACATAATATAGATTTCATGCTCAGCTTTCATGGCTTTCATTCATGGCGTTCATTCACCCGCTGAAAGGATGTGATCATATACCATTAAGGCAGCCAAAGTTCCAAACACTACTGGTTCTAATGACATCCTGTACAGCCATACCCATGTTTATTTTGTAGGATCTCCATCATTGTGAAGTTCATCCTGGGTTGACGCAAAGAGAATCCAACTTCAATTATTGTTTCAAGATCTTAGACCTCTGCTTCCTCCTCTGATGCAGTGACCTGACATTTCCAGCATCACTGAATTAAATGTGGTTATCATATCCTACCCCTCTCCTTCCAGCTTTGCCTCTAAGTTACAGTCTAATTTGCCTGGAGATGACAATGATGATAGGGACGAGCATGACCTGGCTTAGCTGCTCTATATCAATGGCCTGTAAAAAGAAAAAAAAAATCCCTTTTAATTATACATGAAATGGCACTAGAAGCAGCCAACTGCTTAGATGAATGACACTGATATACAGATTTATTGTTTTAGAAATTCTGAAGTACACCAACAGCATTAAATGAGTATGGAATACAAAGTGGGATTCTAATATGAAATATTAGACAGTAATAACATTCAATCCATTAAGTAATGTTGTTTTGTGATTAGTAGGCCTATTGTTTCAATTTTGATTAATCTAAAATTAATTTAACTAAATATTCCATTATGCATTGTAACTGAAATTCAGTTTGTAATTCAATTGCTTTAATAGAAAAGAAAGTCTACAGAGATAATAAATGCACTCAAAACTGAAGACAAAACACGCAATACACAATGGGAAAGGTGGGGGAGGCATTTTTTGTGAATAATGATCTGCCCCCCCCCCATCCTTCTCTCAATTATAAGCAATGCCCTGCCCCCCCCCCCTCCATTTCAGCTTCATCCTTTTCTATTGATTTCTTAATTTTTCTAAAAGCAGGTCTGTGCTTACAGGGTTGTGATGATAAGCAGTTATTTTTAATTCCATCCTTATTCAGAGCCCGAGCTAGGGCAAGGTCCTAGTCGGGCCCTAAATCATCTAGACTATGTGCTAGCCTAGATCTAGGGCCTAACTAGATCTAGGCCTAACTTTAATCTTTATTTTACTCTGTGTAGGAAATACACTGTACATATAACTTGTTGGAGCTCTGCTAAAATTTTCTAATGAATTCCTGACTGGTAAATTCAGCATGGGAAAACTGAGGCCTCAAATATGTATTCAAGAGATTGGTATAAGCAGGTCTGAAGTTAAGATCTACTCTAGTCCCATGATTTTTATTTGTAGTGGAATAGACCTAGACATGCACATAAACGTCAATGAATTTAAGGGTAAGGCATATCGTGCATTCAACTGCTAACGTTAACTAGCAACTAGCAACTAACGTTTCAACATTAAGACACATCTGCGCTTTTTCTTGCATGTGACTGCTTAAATCTTGGTTTAAAGAAATTGCAATAGTCTACTTATGAAATAAAATACAAAAAAATGGATTTGTGCTAATCATCATCAATATTTGTTAGCTATGATATTTTCTAACAGTTTGTGCTAAAACATTTAAGAGATTTGCTTGTGAACTTTTTCAATTGGCTGTTTGAAATCGACTGTCCGGATATACAACCTGTCCGGACATCCAACAACTGGGTAGAATATGAAAAAGAAATAACAGAGGAAGGATATTTCATAATACAACATGTCGGAATTACAGGTATTAACAACTTTATCTGTGAAACAATGCATGCATGCATGCAGTCTTGAAGTTGAAGTTGCAGCTGCACTTCGAAACGAGGTAACTAACTGTTTCTTGCAACACCCCCTTACTGGCCTTAGACAGTCACCTATTAAAACTGAATTAAATGCACGAAATGCCTTTAAAACCCGTAATTTCTACTGGAACAAACTGTGTGAAGAAATTATAATAATGATCTTACCGATTCATCCAAGGATTGACATTTGATCATCAGCTAGAGCAAGATTAATCGACGGACTAGTAACATAGGTCTTGAGTCACTGACACTGTTCTGGTATTTTTCTTCCGCACGTGTGTTTTGTTTTGGTTTGATAATATGTTGTTAAATATTTTTTCCAGTGCGCGCTCTGCACGTTTTGATATATGCGCTGACTTTAGCGCGGTTTTACTGCGTAAGCCATTTGGAGAGCTAAGGGCCCTTTTGTCGCGTCGCGGCCCATATATATGAAGAACAAAATATAAATATATATATATCTATATATATATGTGTAAACACATTTATGTAGTATTTTCATACATGCTTTCTAAGCAAAGAAACAAACAAAATAAAACATAAAAAGGTTCAACAATCACTTTAGATTTAAATTGTGTTGGTTATTTCTTTTTCAAGAAGAAATAAAAGTCATTATGAAAACATAACTTATAACCATGCACTTAATGAGGGGAGTTACAAGAGACTGGTAATAAAAACATATGATTAAAAAATAGAAATACCTGGGGGTGTTTCACAAAGCTGTCCGTAAAGTTACGCATGACTTTACGAACGACTTGATTATGAAGTGCCAAAGGGATGCCCCAAATTTTACCTGACGTTTTAACAAAGTGTGACTGCATTTCCCCTAATCTCAATTAAATTGTGGCAAAAAATATAATTTGCACTGAAAATGTTTGTAAACAATAGTAAAGTTAATCTACAACTGCATATTTCAGCTTTGGCTGATGCCATTCATAATGATTGAGAATTCCATTTGGCTTGCCATATTCAAGTCGTTCGTAAAGTCATTCTTAACTTTACGAACAGCTTTATGAACCCCCCCCCCCCTGTATTACTGTTACTCACTGTCAATTATGTACTTATGAAGTATATTGATATTTGATGTGATTTTCTTCTGCATTCATACAAGGTCAACATTTCATGGTAAAATGACTAAAATAAAATAAAATATAGGGTAAGATAAAAGGAACATCAAGTGTCTACACAATAAAAACTACTTTCGAAAAATCAACTCAAGTGCAATTTCGAAAGCCTATTGTACTGCCCGTACGAATCATATTTGGATAACGTAATAATAAACGATTGTAAAGTCCGCACATTTCTGAAAGATGATCGACAAGGTTAATGATTTTGCAAAAGTAGTTTTTATCATGTATGTCAAAAAATTCAAAACTAAGCTTTAAAAGCTACAGAATGAAACCAGAACTGGGAATAAAACAAGGAAAATAGTTTCTACTGTAAAGAAAATATGAGGAAGAGGAAAAAAATTCCATCACGTTATGCACGACTTCAAATTATTCTACATGTATTTTATAGCTGCTTCAAAAATGAGAGAAACCCTGGAAAGGTTCGGATCAAATTGAAGCACTTTCACAAGCAGAGACCGTCTTTGAATTGTGCATGAATCGATAATTTGGGAGCTGCTCGTTATTTTGAAGGTTCATTATTCTGAAGGTTCATTTTTCCAAAGGTTTGTTTTTCCAAACACGCAAATATTGTATACCTGCAGGTTCGTTAATCCGCAAATGAAATATGGTTTATTTATCCAAACATTTGCTGTATTGAGCACAAGGTTTGTTATTCTGAAGGTTTGTTTTTCCGAAAATGAAATAAGGTTCGATATACTGAATGTTTGTCATTCCAAAAATGAAATGAGGTTCGTTAGTCTGAAAATGAAATAGGGTTTGTTAATCCCAAAATGGATCAGGGTTCATTAATCTGAAAATGAAATGAGGTTTGTTAATCCGAAAATGAACCTTATTTAATCAACGAACCTTCTTTCATTTTCGAATTAATGAACCTTATTTCATTTTCGGCTTAACGAACCTCATTTTCATTTTCGGACTCACAAACCCCTTTCCATTTTCGGATGAATGAACCTCATTTCATTTTTCGGATTAATGAACCCTTTTTCATTTTCAGAGAATTGAACCTTCCAAATAAAGGACTGTAGGAATAACGGACTGTAGGAATAACGACCCTTTGGAAGTTCACGGTATTTGAACCTTCGGAATGACGAACCTTCAGAAAAAAAAACAAGCTGTAACTGATAGTTGACGCTAGGGCTGCAAGACTGTTGTGTGAAATCTTTAAAGACCCTATCTCACCAACGGAGACATCTCTGCAACGTCTCAGAGACTTGCAGTCTCTGCAGTCACGGAGACGTCTCCAAAATAAGCTCTCACCAAAGAGACGTCTCTGCGACAAGTTTCAAAATAATTATGATGGAGCGTTTGCAGGATCATGCACTTGACTTGGACCAGGAGGAATGTCAGCACGCGTTCAGTCATGTGGTTTCTAAAGTGGGTCAAACATCATCAGGTAGAATCACAGAGACGTCTCTGCAATGTCTCATCAGTCTTTCTGGTCTCCTGGTCTCCGCGGTGTCTCTGAGACAGCTCAGAGACGTCTCAGAGATATCGCGGAGACGTCTCAGCAGTCGCGGATATAATTAGTCTCCGCAACTAATGGAGACGTCTCGGAGACGTCACGGATACTTCGTAGAGACTTCGCAGAGACTGTAAAAAGTCTCCAAAAAATCGAGCATGTTCGAATTTCTTGGGAATCCATGAAGACTCCCTAATTTTCAGGAGACGTCTCTGCAACTAGCAAAATCTAGTTTCAAGCCCAGTGAGATACCCCCTTAAGATCAGAAGTGATATGACTTGGTCTCATGAAATTTTAATATAGGTTTTCCCGCTCATTTTCATCACATCTTTATTCGATTTCATCAATTTTCATTTCAATTTTGACCTGAGAAGCTATCTGCGCTCAAATCCTAAGTTCAATTTCATTCAAATGTCATTCATATCTGTCTTTAGTCAACAAACTTAAAGATTAAGCATTCAAATTCGTCAATTGTCACGAAATTTGTCTATGCCGATAAGCAAGGAAGGAATGCTTGGATCAAATTCGTCATTTTTTTCAAGAAATTTCGTTACTTTTTCATTCCAATTTTTCAAGTGTTATATGGGCCTTTAAATGGAGGGTATAACCTGGGCGGGTATTCAATTCAATACTTGGATTAAGTAAAACTTTTACTAAGTATTTTACTTGGCTAAGAAATTTGCTCAAGTCATTTTCAATTCAATACTCTGAATTTTACTTTTGTAAGCAAACTTTAAGCCAAAATTCTTTCTGATAAGCATTGTGACGTCATATTTTTAATGCGCAATTAATATGTTCCATCAAATACGCTCGAATACGCTATGATATAATTCTGCGCAGCTCATGGTGACTGCGTATAAAAACCTATGCCTGCCAATTAAGGCCGCCAAAATAATTGGCTTAAGTCTCCTAGGTAGATGTCTTAGATTTAGAGTAAAATACTTAGCCAAAATAATGAAAATGAATGACAATGTTTCATAATTGATCAACCAGAGACAAAGTTGAAACAAGCATTCGCACATTCCCCAGGGATAGAGATGAAATTGAAAGCACATGTTTTTTAAAAACTGAATGAAGAGGTGACGAAAATGAGCGGGAAACCCTAACTACATTGCAACATTTTACACAACTTGGTGTAAGCATATTCTGAATTCCTTATTAACAAAAACATAGTTTTGACTTTCTTTATATCCATGTAGATAAATAATTCCTGAACAACTGATAACAAAAACAGATCATTCAGAAAAAAGCATTCAGTTATCCCCCAAAAAAGAGAAAGAAATCTACATTTTGACAAGGCTATAAAAGGTGTTTATACCAACCCCATATTTTAGCATTACGGGCCCCTCATGCATGTGCAATGTACATGTAGAAATGGCAGCAGACTAAAGGGTTGCATACTGGATTCATGGCAAGGAAATGAAAATTAATTTAAGCATTTTTTGTTCTCTATTCAAAACACACTGCAGAATAGTTCATGGTCCAGTTTACATGAAAGGAGCCATCATCAGAAGAGCCCCCCCCCCCCCCCCACCACCATTGCAACCTAGAATACATTACCTTCTTCCATTTTATATTAAAGGAAGTGAGGTCTTATGTAGAATACATAGGGTGTTCTACATTGTTGTTTAACAGGGCATGCAATTTACTGTAGTTCACATACACAGCTGTAGGTCCAACTCAGAAGCCTATTTCCTTCATAAAACCAGGTTAGGATGTACTTTTTGCTTCTTTATGTCTTGCCTTCTTTTCAAATCTTCATGCCGAATATGGAAATATGACAAAAAGAGAATTGGTTAAAACATGTTTGAAGGACTTCAGGTTAACACTAATCTCATTGGCCACAAAATCAGATCAAAGTTTACATTTCTTAATCCCCAAGGTTTCAAATCCATTACGTGACAAAATGAGAAAGAGAAACCAAGAGAGAGAGAGAGATAGAAAGAGAAAGAGAGTGAGAACAAGAGAAGTGGAAACTCGGGAAGCTGTGTTCTGGAAGGGAGGCGGGGCTTCATTAACAAATGATATGGGCAGGCCACACCTTCACACTCAAGGGGAGGAGTGATGAATATTCATGAAATTTGGTTGTAGGCTAATGAATATTCAGACTGGGTGAGGCAACCTTTGATTGATGTGCTCATCAGACATACTTCAAATGGAAAACTTTGATAAGTAATAAAGTACATGAGCAAACATATTCTAGAGGATCCTGGTTCGAACAATAATCAGGAATGTAGATGGAGATTTTAAAGAACAATGAACACTGAACTTACAATTCAATTTGGGGTTTTTCCCCCCCCCCTTTCATTCTTTGGTGTCCCTGTCTCCCCTTCCTGCCGAGAAACTTTTCCACTTGGTAGACGTGTACATTCAATGATACACACTGATTTGATCATGACAAAATTCTGCATCACCTAAAAACAATCTAAAGTTAAATTCAACAGATTCCATACAGTAAAGTTAAGTTTGGTAACATGAGGGGTCTCTTCGTGATCATTTTACAAAAGGAAATTATTAAAATGTGATATCTGTCGAGATGAGATACGTCATGAATCATCAAAATAACTTGTCAGACTATTTCATTTCAGGGCCCCATTTCATAAAACTTGTTATGAATAAAAAGTTGCAATAAATGTTATAAGCTACTGAAATGCTTGCATCTAAGTGGCTCAGATAAAAATTTTCATACAAATGTGGCAGTTGTTACTGATAACAAGTTTTATGAAATGGGGCTCAGGTTTATGAAAGAGGGTAATAATATTGTGAGAGCAAAGAACACTACAATAGGTATCTATTTACACCCATAATTAGAGGCCATGTACAGTTTTGGTTGCAAAAGGAGAATTGGGGTGAAACTTATTAAGTACAGCCTCATATTGTACGCCTTGCATGAAAAGATACCTGTGCAAGATCATGTGATATTCCAATTTCCATTTATGATTTCCAGTGAATTTTAGTGCAAATGTCTGAAAGAAATGCAACAAAAGGTAAATTGCCATTTGGTCTACTGCCATTTCGTCCACTCATCACATGGTCTAACATCATTTGGTCTAATATCATTTCGTCCATCAACATTTCGTCTAACAAGCATTTAGTCCAATAATCATTTCGTCCAATAATCATTTCGTCCGAAGATCAGTTGGTCTATAACCATTTTGTCTACAACCAGTTGGTCTAATAACTATTCAGTCTACATCCATTTCGTCCAATTACCACTTAGTCCAATTATCAGTTCGTCCAATATTCATTTGGTCCAATACCCATTTTGGCTAATTCCAGTTGGTCTAATATGCACATGGTCTACATATCAATTTATCCAATTACCATTTCGTCTAATCATCATTTCGTCCACCAGCCATTTGGTCTAACGATCATTTCGTCTCATAAACACTTGATCTAATAGCCATTTGATCCAATTGTAAGTTTGTCTAATAATCATTTGGTCTAATATCCATTTGGTCTTATGCTGCAAACAATATGTGCAATATGTTCTTAGAAAAGAAGAAGAAGAAGAGGAGTATTATGGGAAAGAGCGGGCAGGGTCATGCAACTACTGGTATTATAATAAATTTATTTGTTCATTTAAAACGTAAATAATCTCACCTGTGGGCAGGGGGCACAATGCCTCCCTCACTTTTCCAAGGATGAAAACAGTGCCTCCTACCCTTCTTCTCTTGATAAGTCTTCTTTCACTTCCTATATCGCCCTTTCCCCTTCTAATTCACCTTTCTTATATCAATCCCACAACTACTCCCCTTTTTAAACACAAGTTCAAGTTAGTGATCCTTTTTTTGGTTTCCACGTCTGGTGGAAAACACCTTCATAAGGCAACAGTTACAAATAACCCTAAATCATTTGAAAAACAAAGTGGCACAGAGAGATTGAAGGACACACAACATGAGAACTGCGATCGCGACGTCAACTGCGGAGGCTAGGTACATGTAGCAGCATACGGTCGTAGAGGGCTAGTAAACCATTTGGTTATTAGACGAACCAACAATTGGACCAAATGGTTATTAGACCGAGAGGTTATTAGACCGAGAGGTTATTAGACCAAATGATAATTAGACCAAATGCCAATTCGACCAAATGGGTGTAGACGAAGTGACAGCAGACCAAATGATATTAGACCAAATGGATATTGGACCAAATTGCATGTAGACCAGTTGGCTACTGGACAAAATGGTGATTAGACCAACTGATAATGGACGAAGTGGCTATTAGACCAATTGGCAAAAAAAGACGAGTAGACCAAATACCTATTAGACCAAATGGTTTTAGACTAAATGGCTATCAGACCAACTGGTTATCGGACGAAATGGTGATTGGACGAGATGGTGATTAGACCATGCGGATATTGGACCAACCGATGGTAGATCGAATGATGTTAGACCATGTGGTAATTGGACCAAATGGCAGTAGACCAAATGGATATAAACCCAACAGAACAGTTAAAGCCCTGCCCCATACTACCATTCAGCGATTCTGTCTGCCTCCATCCAAATATTTTCGTCCGACGATGCCAGATGGTGGCAAATTCAATTTTGGGGGCCATTAACGGTAGAGAGAAAAGCATAAGTAATGTCTAAATGCTTCTAAGAAACATCTGATCAAGTATGAGTAACGTCTTCATTCAGCCGAGCTTACGGCAAGAGACCGCCCGAGAAACATACGAGTACTGCCAACTGCGATTGAAAGCTGGCCGTTTCAAACTTTTAACATGTCCAACGTTTAAAACGTCAGCGCTGTCTGTCAATGTCTAGATATGTCTGTAAACCAGCTGAAGAACAAAATTAGAAAAATAAGTCCAATAAACGTGTATAATAACACATGTTCGTTTCTCAGATGGAATCATTAAACAGCAGTGTGGGACAGGGCCTTAACATGTATACTCTGCCCTACACTATGACCCCAGAACGCTGACAGCTCCCTGAATAACATTCACAGCGCTTCGTTGTGCCATCGCACGATAGACTTCCCATTGGTTTTATACATGTGCAGGCACTATGTGATGCACGTCGAAGTTGTTTTCGGGGATCCAAAAACTAAGTTTTGACATTTTGATTGTAAAAATACACCCACTTAAAGGGAAAGTCCATCCTAGAAGTTTCTCTATTTCAATAAAAGGAGATAAATTTGAACAGCATTTTAAAAAAGAAATGAGCAAAATCGGTCAAAGAATAAGAAAATTACACTCATTTACATTTTCTAGTAAATAACTCTCGGCTCTGCAAATTGGCAATACTGATGATATCATATGCGAGCAGCTCTCCATTCACTTTGTACATGAAATTTCACATTTTCTCAATTTTCTTGGAAGTTACACATTTTCTTACTCCATAGTCAAAATATGTTATGTAAAGAGCATTTCTTCTGAACATACATTGACTATGGGGTTAGAAAACTTCCAAGAAAATGAGAAAATGTGAAATGTGAAATGCTGTTCAAATTTATCTCCTTTTATTGAAACATTGAAATTTCTAGGGCAGACTTACCCTTTAAAGGCATTGGTTAACTTTGTGAGCAGCCGATTTTAAAAATTCTCAAATCAAGATGAAACATATGTATGAGAAATTGTATTCGTACTAAAAACCCCTGAAACCAACCATAATTTGGATTGAAAAACTGTTAGTAAGACACAAACCGTGATTTTTATTATTTTTTTGTCTCAGAGACAATAAATAAGAGGACTGTTTTGCTTGAGATTTAAAAAGACTGTTATTTGCCTCCCTCCGCGAGTTAATGGGGACCAATTGCCAATAGGGATAATACACGCAGTATGGTCCGGTGAGCCATGCGCGCATGCGCACTCCTTACGTCTAGTCTGTGCAACCGACCCTTACATATTTTCAAACAATGGTTCACATTTCTAATATCTGAAAATACTTCCTGTGGATATTATATTTTGAAACTTTCAGACTTGTATTTTTACACTATAATCCTTATGTTTATCCAATTTTCAAGTAGCAAAATGAGTTTTAAAAAATTATAACAATGTTAACCAATGCCTTTAAGCACACTAGCTATTTTTAGTTCCATTGGCACAATACTGGAGAAGAAAGCTAATTATTACTATTGTTTGATTTAATTGTACGCATGTGCAGTGATGCACATGAAACGCACAAGGGGGTTAACAAGCATCTTACTTTTCTCACAATATTATTAATGAAAGAGTCACTCCACCATGATCTCTATAGGGGTAATCCAGAGGTGTTAAAGTGCGCAACAACAAAAAAATCCCTAACTATACTCTGAAATAAAGCCAAGTTCCAGACAGAATAACATATCTGCATGCTTCATTTTTTGACGTAGAAATAAATCATAACAATTAGTTTCAAAAACTTGACTCAATTGCTGCAGCAATAAATCATATTTAAGGAGATATTTCTGATTCTCTGTTTCAACCTTAATGTAAACATACATGTACATACTGCCATTATTCTGTTGTATCCATCTTCACAAGTTTCACTGCCTTCTAGTAACTCAAAGTAGTTTATTCTTATAATAAATAAAGATGTAGGCTCAGAATCTAGGCAACAGAGAGTATGAAAATATAGAGTAATAATAACAATAACAATGGTTCTTGTCGTATAGCGCTTGGGTCCATCACGTCATGACGCTCCAACATTATTATCTAGTTCATAGTTTAGCGGCCAAATATGTAGCACTCTAGAGCATATCTGGTACCCATTTACACCTGGGTGTAGAGTGGCACATGTGGGTTAATGTCCTGCTAAAAGATTGGGCTGGGACTGAACCCTCAACCCTTTGATCAAGAGTCAAGTAAATGAACCACTACACCATGACACCTCCATTGAAAATTAAAGGTGCTTTCACACATGATGCGACAGTGTGGTAACATGCTGTGTCACCACACTTTTTTGTGTAAAAGCCTATGGGGTATAGGGCAACAAAAAAATGTCGCCGAGGCAGGACACACTTTTTTTTTGCTGCCTAGATACACAAAAAATGCGCACCAATCAAATTTGTAAAAAGTTAGCACAAAAATTGTTGCCGTGAGATTGCTTGCGCAAGTTTTGATAATATGCTCTCTTATTGAGAGTTGACGCGTTAATGCGCATTCATTAGCATATGTGGTGACACAAAGTCCCAACATGTGTGAAGACGAAACAGTGTGTGAAAGCACCTTAAGTGTTTGTACGCAATTTCTGATCTATAATATTAGGAGAAAAAATTGTTACAGATTGATTCAGATATCCAGCATTAAATCCCCATGGAAAATCTTCACATGTTTTTTCGGCATTCACACATTAACAGCATCACTTATGATAATGAAATGCATAATAAGAATACATGCAGTTTATGCTCAAATAAAAGAGAGTTTTGCCAAAAGTTGCGCAGGCAAACTCTTGACATCATATTT
The DNA here is from genome assembly GCA_029962745.1 of Echinometra lucunter. Taxonomy (NCBI): domain Eukaryota; kingdom Metazoa; phylum Echinodermata; class Echinoidea; order Camarodonta; family Echinometridae; genus Echinometra; species Echinometra lucunter. The sequence continues at coordinate 1,513,426 of CM057156.1, forward strand.
GTGCTACATGTAACTTTATAAGAATTTGACTGGTCCACACTTTTTTGCAACCAAGAGGTTGAAAAAATAATTTTGCCTCTGCATTTTTTTTATGGAGGGGGGCCATCTCATATCCCATTCAAAAATCCCATTCAAAAAATGGAGATTTGCCGTTGGGGGGGGGGGGGCATGCCATTTGACAACATGTGCAGTAGAAAATTGGCATCTATACAATGTTTCTTTAGAGAGCTCAGGATGTATGTCTGGACACTCTATACTATGATTCTCTATACAATGTTTCTGTGTGTCTGAACACTCTTTTTGCTATACAGTGATTCTTTATACATTTCTTTATCGAGTTTCGGGATGAGTATTTTGTGTCTCAGCAGGCTGAAGTATCTGTACACGTACGTGTAATTAATCAGTGACAAAATCTTTCCCATTGGCCAAACATCATGAAATAAGAAGTCGAGTAGCACTGGAAACCAGATGACCCTATTAATTTCTAAAAACAACTCAAGTAAAGTATCAGAAGCTGTGCTGAAGCCTAAATCAATTATCGGTGACACGACATTTGCTCCGGCGACAATTGCTCCTGCCTTAATTTCTCCGAAGACATAGGGTTAGGGTTAGGATTGCAATAGGGGTTTTGGTTCAGAATAATGTGAGGATGAGGATTAGGGTTAGTGTTAGGTTTGAGGTTAGGTTTTATGTTTGGCTCAACGTTCAGATTTTCCATGGGAGCAATTGTCGCCGGAGCAAATGTCATGGAACCTCAATTATCGACTTGGCAACTGTCCACATGGACATACAAAATGAGCATGGTAATGTGAAAATACAGTAGAAAGAATGACTAAAATAAAGAAATGGATGTTTGGAAAAAAAGAAAAATGGGAATTAATTTTGGTGATGAGGATGAGGTAGACATTGACGGAGAGAAGATGTAAGACAAGCCAATAGCAAGATTGTGTCTCGCCCACCCGTGACTAAATAATACGAAAGATTCCCCAAGTACATCCCTAACCAAGTTTGATGTCACAAGAGAGTCTTGCAGGTAAACTTTAATGTTTGACCTAGAATGACCTTTAACCTTACCATGTGACCTGATGGCACAATAGCATGAATGTACCCCTAGTGCATCTATCACCCAAATTTGGTTGCTATTGCAGCAACATGTGCCAAGTTATGTGTCATAAGAGAGTCTTACAGGTAAACTTTAACGTTTAAAATAAAATGACCTTTGACCTTACCATGTGACCTCCGATACCACTCTAACATGAAGGTCCCTCAAGTACATCTATGACCCAAGTTTAGTTGAAAGGGGAGTAACAGTTGCAAAGTTTTTTGTCATAAGAGAGTCTTGCAAGTAAACTTTAACATTTGACCTGAAATGACCTTTGACCTCACCATGTGACCTCCAAAAGCACCAAAACATGATGTTACCCCTAGTGCATCTATCACCCAAGTTTGGTTGCCATTGGACCAACAGTTGCCAAGTTATGTGTCATAAGAGAGTCTTGCAGGTAAACTTTAATGTATGTAAACATTCGTGACGGACGGACGGACACCATTTGGATCCCTAAGTCTCGCCTTCACCTCCGGTTGGAGAGACAAAAAGGTAAGAGGAGAAGTGTGATATTGGAGAAAAGATGAAGTATGATGAGGAAGATGAATGATGGAGATGGGGAAAGAGAGTGGAGAGGATTTGAAATGTAGGAAAGAAGTAGAGGGGAAGGAGGGAGAGCAGGATGCACGGGGAGGAGGAGGAGGAGGAGAGAGGAGAGAGGGGAAGAGAGGAAGAGAAGAGAGGAGGAGAAAAGAGGAGGAGCAGAAGAGAGGAGAAAGAGGATGAAAAGAGAGGAGGAAGAAAAGGAGAAGAGAGGAGGAGGCGAAAGAGGAGGAGAGGGGAGGAGAGGTAGAGGAGGGAGAGGAGGAGGAGAGGTAGAGGAGGAGAAAAGAGGAGGAGAAGGAAGGAGGAGGAGGAGGAAAGGGAGGAGGAGGAAAAGGAGGAGAAGGGAGGAAGAGCAAGAGGAGAGGGATAATGCGGAGGCAGAGGAGGGGTAAGTAGAGGAGAAAGATCAAAAGAAAGGTTTAAGGGGAAAACAGATCATGATGGAGTAAGATGAGGAATGATACCAGACTGGAAGAGGGGGGCACTGTGATGGAGGAGAGGAAAGAGTGTGAGGATGGGGCCAAGGGGAAGAGAATAAATAAAGATTTCCTTTAAACTTGCAAGCATTCTGATGTTCCCTTCAATGTATCAAGGATTTTTTTTTTTAAAGCTCTGACTTGGCCAATTCCCTTAACTTAGAAGAAAGGTTGAAAGAACACAGTTTTTAAACCACCCTCATGCCTGTCATGAATATAAATCACAGACCTACATGTACTTATCAACATATGAAAATAATCAATATGTGAGCAATCATCCAATGATGTGGGGGAGTTTAAGCACACTCATGTCTTGTGAAGTAGAGTCTGATCTAGGTTATCTGATAAAATCAAAGAGCACTTTAATATCAGATGTCAAAATAAAATGTCTGAATGTCTGCTTATAATATTCATTTAGTTACTTATTACTATTAAGTATCAAATGATAAATTGGTCCATGAATCAAATCATACAATGATCTATTATACATTTACTGAAAATCTCTGGAAATCAAGAAGGTTGAAAGAAAAACAGGGTAAAATCATAAAATGCATATGAACTAATATGTCTAGAGATTTTTGCAACCCAATGAAGCAAAAGATATTTGGCGATAGCTTTTTAAAATCTATTAGCAGTAACTTAATTGTAGTCCCTCAGTTTATTAGCATGAAGAGTACTGCATCTCTGAATGTCATGTGTGATCAAGATTACAGATGCGTCTAAGTGGCCTCCTAACTGCTTAATAACCTCCCCTCAATGATAATCATGTAATTATCAAAAAATAAACCAAATGTTCTCTCATTTTTGTCTTTTTGTTTTCATTGCAAAGTAAACTAAAGTTTCTGGACAAAACCCTATCATAATTAAGTTTGAAAGTCATCATTTTCTTACAAATTTTAAAAGTATGACATAGAGCATTTCATTTAACTGGTTGAACACTAAGCCAGTGATAACTTGGCCTAGGGTCTATAGAAAAATCATAAATGCGTGTTATACTGAAATTAAAATCGTGCTAAACAGGTTAAAATAGAACTACTTCCTTGTTTAAAAAAATCTGCAGACATATCAGACTTTCGTAACGGCCCAAGGCTGCGTTGGTTTGGTAAGGGCTGATGTTGAATGTTGGTACCCGGATGAGAGGGACAGCACAGGAAGGAAAACCCTGAATTCCTGTTTACTTGCCTAAACTTAAAAAACACCCTCAACAGCCATGAAATGAGGTCCCCTGATTATCAAACCTCTATTTCCTGCTGCCACATAATTTGATACTAGTACAGCTTATGTACAGTTTTGGTTGCAAAAAGAAAACTGGCATATAACTGATGGAATATAGTCTCTCATTATCTACCTTGCACAAAAAGATATATTCATGAGCTCATATCGTCCTTGTCTTCACGAAGTGACGGAGGAGCGCGCAACTTAAAAAAAGTTAGTTTGGAGTAAATCGCTTTCAAAGTTTCGAACCTGAATCTCAACCTCTTTAATGTATGAAGGGTGATTGAATTTTATATCCTCGTATAGGGCACATTCTGGACAATGTTCATTATTAATCATTTGCATATTCCTATTATATTTTAGAAGAAAACGAGGTGTAAACACTGCCGTCATTTTGTGAAAACACAAAATTCAAGGTCTCACTGTGTTTTTGTTTTCACAAAGTGACAGGTCTCAGCCGCACACATGTTACACAAATGGGACTTGATGAGCGCGCATTTGACCTAATTGTACGCGATCACATATTCAAATCGAAGACGCGCTATTTTATGTTTTTCACAAAGTGACAAAACTCAGCCGCACACGTAAAACATACAGGACAGTTGAAAGCTGTCACTTCGTGAAAACAGAAAATCCTTTTAGTGGGTATTTTCTTGTTGATGTCATTGCCATAGTTACGTAATTATTTACATTATTACAGTCTGAAACTCTGTGAGTTTCAAGATGTTAGTGACAGATGTCCAAAAATGCAAAAAAATCAAAATTGAAAAAATATGCGATTTTCCTCGTATCCGTCACTTCGTGAAAACAGGGACAATATGATTTTCTATTTATAATTTCCACTGAATTTCAGTGTAAATATCTGAAATGAAGGCAACCTAACGGTTACATTGTGCCCTGTACTAGGACCACTGCATCCCAACCACTCCTCACATAACAATCACAGCGTTTCATGCACTTGCTGCGTAAATAGCACTCTCTCTGATTGACTTTATTCAGTGCAGGTCTGCATGACTTTATGTCCCATGAACTTAGTTTCAGTTTCAGTTTATTGTTTCATATTTCACACATTTTCAGACATTTACAATATTTGACAGTTTTTTGAGAACTTATAGAAAGTATACAAACAAGCAATATAAGAGGTACAAAGGAAATAGTAAATTCAGAAAAAGAAATAAATAAAAGAAGGTAAGTACCCAATATAAATATAAGTACATGCAGTATTGATCGAGAGTGAAATATGAAGGAGCCTAAAGAAAAGCTAGGCTTGTAAAATATAGGCTCCTTAGAACAAAATAGTGATGTTTCAAATTAGAGTATCGTAATAATGGCAACGAGCTAAGCATGACAGATCAAAATAGGTATGAATATGAATTTTTTTTAAATTGTGTCAAGAAAGAAAGAAAAAGTTAGTTTCATTAAAACAGATATAGATATCAAAACAATGAATGAATGAATGAGTCAGCATTTCCCGTACGTTGTGGCAAAGAGACATATCAAAACAGTAACATGTACGATTTGTTATGAAGGAGTTTACAATAGAGCTCTCACCAAGCAATCAGCGACGGACAGCGACTGGAATCAAACATATTTTTCGCCCTTCATTTCTTGTATATTCAACTTGAGGAGAAAAGAACTTCACAGCATCTTAGTTTTGCACTTATCGTGCTGCAGAGCAGCTAAAAGCAAAGAAATCTGACAGAAAGTTTTTTGAGAAACTACTTAACAGTACATAACCTTCATGCCCTTCTTCTATATAATACACCAATGCATGGTGAAGGTGAAACAAATTCACACATTTATCCCAAGATTTTTCTTATTATGTTCATGAATATTCAACAATTGGTTTTAAATTATAAAAAAATTAGTTGTGCTTACCTCATCATAACCATGCCTAGAAAATTAATATTCAGGTATCTGTTGTCTTTGAGTGTGTTTCCACTGGACACCTCGTATTACCTCATATTTTGTCATCCACATCATCTCACATTTTACAGCTACCCAAACTGTTTTATGATATGATTTTTTATATACGATCTTGTTGTGGCATAATCTTCGCTAAAATTCTATTCCAATATGTCGAATGGAAATTTCAATTTTTGTATTTTTGTATTTTGCGTTCCGGACGCGTTCTTTCGCATAACGACATGAAGATAAACGCCTTACCCGCATTACTTTGTATCATCTCGTATCACCTCACATCACCTTACATTACCTCGAATCTTTATCGTTCAGTAGAAACATGCTCTTTGAACATATTCTTCATGATCACAGCTGAAAAAAAAAAAATCATCCCATCTAATAGTAACTATAGTGGTTGCTACAATGCTGACCATGATTGGTTGAAGTAACATTTTTGTCTGTGACAGGGATCATTTCAACGATTCTAGTAAAAGTAGACATCAAGGGCAACCAAAGTTTATCGAATTTCAACTCCTTCAGTAATGCCCTTCACAGCTCTACACATTTCATTAATAATTTTTTACAGGCCTTCAAACTTCTAAAATTTGTCAAATGTCCATCTGTCACAAACCAATCAGGCGTTCCACTTCATTTCAGTTCAATACAGAACATAATGATAAAATCTGTCACTGGTGACTGCTTGCATAGGATCAGAAAAACTTTTGAACTGTACTAACTATTGAATTCATTTTGTTCATAATTGGATCTCCTTTTGGTGTAACAATATCAGAGCAGTTAAGGGGACAGATCAACACAATAGCTAGATTTGTATGTAATGTTATCTTACTTGTATACTAATTTCGCTCAGCAACCAAAAATTGAAATCATGAGGGGCCACAGGGACCCCGATTGAAAACTTAAACATCAATTCTGTGGTTCTTGAAAGCTCAAAATTTATGTTTCTTCTAAAAACCTTCAATGTATTCTTGTTTCATCCTTCATTCAGTGGTTCTACTAAGAACAACGGTTATCCAAAAAGTAATCCCACCTTCAAAGTGAGTCAAGTCAAGAATGAAAGCTAGCAATTTCACAGAAGCATTTGATAGCAAATGCCTTGGAGGAAATATCCAAATAATATCAAAATATTGACAGTCATGCCTATTTGAATATTTCTGGAAGTCACCAAAAATGCATTCAAGCTTCTTCTGGCAGGAACAACTACCACTCATTTTTTCTAGATATTTCTTCTTCTTGTAAACAGTTCTCAGTACTCTCACAAAGCATAAAGCCTTCTACAATGTTATGAATGAATAATGCTCTAAAGTAACAATATTCTTTTCTTTACATTTAATGGTTTTTTCATTATTTTACTATGTTCATGATATAACATTTAGTTAAATATTATGAAGACTAGGTTTACATATTTCATTATTAAAATGCAAAGAATCAGAATAAATGTTTTTGCATTTGATTGGGTGAATGAAAAGTTTTTTTGAAATGACAAACATTACTTCTGCCAAATGCACTGTTTGATAAATTTCTCTAGCAATGGAAAAAGTCCACTGTGCCATGCACAGTAGGTCATTTATACAGGCCTTCTAATTTCCTTTTAACGTGTCAAATCCACATATTCTTTCATTATATGTACAAAGCAGAAGAAATGGGATCTGAAAAGGGTTACAGTTTTGATTAAAAGTCTCTGAAAACAGTTCAAGGCAATGGAAAAACCAGGGCGAAAACACCCTTGAACAAGCCACATAATAGCGATGTATCATAATACAGTGTAGGCCTACTGTAGGCCATTACAGCCTGGTATATTATATTCAAAACAGAATTATCTTCCTGTTGTGTTGTGGTTCATATCATTATGGTTCATAAAATTCAGCAACATCAAAGGGAACAGAAAAGAACAGAGAGCCTGGAGGGAGAGAGAGGGAGAGAGAGAGGGGTAGTTTCTAAATACAGACAGTGATGGGGGAATCTGTTGAAAATTTGGATCATCCTAAATTCCCTCTATTGCAACACAGAAGGTAGTGAATTCAAAGAGGTTTAGCAAACAAGTAGTGTACTTAGCAACCCCCCCCCCTCATTTTTTAACCAACTTACTTGTTGGATTTTGTAAAGGGTGCCCCCTGAAAAGGTGAATTTTGTAAACTGGGATACAATAGTATTGTCTAAGGGACTATCATGCATATCCTATTCATATCAGTTACGGATCATCTAAAAAATGCTGCCAAACAGTCTGCATGACAAATGGCACAAGAGGAAGCTATTCCACCTATAGAAACAGCCTCGTCTATGAAGCAGCATTATATTGTCGGGTGATCCCCGTTACTTGCAAAGGAAGTGAGAGGCAATGGAAAATCAGAAAAACAGCTTTAATAGTGAAAATTTGAAGAAAAAAAAATGGAGATGAATAATAATAACAAAGTTTATTCCTTCAGAAAAGATGTATGGGAATGTCATGTTGTGGTATATAAAAGTAATGTCAGAAAACCTGGCCATTAGCTCCTTCAAGCATATTCACAAATGACCAAAATATTATCAATTTCTCTACATGTGTAATGTAAAGAATGTGCTTAGTTCAACCCATGGGGAAAAGCTAATGAGAAAGACATGGAAACTCATGATCATGCATTTTACAAAAAATGGGGGGAGGGGGGGGGGGGGGGGGGGGAGGAGCAGTAACCCAGTACATCACATTCGACAGACATCACTCATTTAACCCATTCGTGACAGGAATTATTTAAAGCCTAATTTGATCAGCTTTTATTCTTCAAGTTGGCAATACCAACATTTTTCTTTTACTGCTACATTTTTCTTATAAAAACATCATGTATCTGAAATAAATATAAATTGACAGAATGTATGATGAGAAGTCATAAAGTTGCCAATTTGCAGGGAAAAACGGTAATTTTGACATTTTCATCGCATTGCCAATTTAAGGATTTTAATGCTTATTTTCATTTTTAAAAATTTCAGCATCAAACAACAAATACTGATGCATCGAAAATGGACACAGTATGTGTAGAATTTTTTGCTCTTCCTGCTCATGTATTTAGTATGATTTTTAGAGCTCTGCATCAAAAGTTATTAGACCAAACCACAAAATGTGGACCCTCTGTCACGAATGGGTTAAGCTTCATACAAATCTAGTGTTCTCAGCTTTCAGACATAATTTTTACACTTACGCTCTTAGAAAAGTTGCTTAAAAATCATTAGGTTGGTTAAGATATTCATGAACAGACCAACTGTTGGTTTAAAAAAATCCCCTTACATTTCACATACAATCTTTTTAAAACCAAATTAACTACTGAATTTTTGAATTCCTGTAGACTTGGTACAAGGGCCTCCTGTTTCCAGTTACTTAGCTAAAAAGTCAAGAGTTGACCAAAAAATTTGAGTATGAGGTATGACGTAAAAGTGGGTACCCAGCTTCATGCATTGCAGTTGTGCTGCACGCTAGACTGTACAATATGTATTATACCTTGCGTGCATTTTGATAGAATTGCGCGACAAGGTACCCACTTTGACGTCATTTTGACGTCAAAGTGGGTACCCAGTTGAAACTGGGACACAGCTGAGGGGTCAAAAATATCCTGAAATCTTACCACATTTGGGGGTTTCCTTGGCAACACGACTTTGAAAAAAAATTAGGCAGATGATTTTCTGCTGATGAAATCATGCTCTTTTAAATGAACTAACATTGTTTCAGCATTGGGTACCCCCTTTAACAACCTAATAATTTTTCTCAGAGTGTAAATTTTACCAGCCTGTTTCTCTGACTTTCCTACTTTCACCACACTACAAGACCTGTTGGACTGTGCTTTGATTATTTATCATAACTCCTGTAACTAATTACCAGCAGCAAGAAAAATAACAAGCACGTATGCACTCAAAACTAGCACTAGAACTTAATACATGGAACCTATACCCACGCATCTCCGCAGAAAAAAAACTACTTGATAACTACTTCATAAAGACTGTTTGTCAGGATATTAATCTTTACCTTTAGATTGGTTTGTGGATAACACATATTGGTCACTACAAGTTCTCAGGTGAATACACATTTGAATAGTGTATTTCACTGAAATTCAAAGCAAATATCCTTTTAATTGATCTTTCCATTTCATTGCTTTTGATATCATTGATGGCTGTGGTACTGATTCATAATTGTCTTTTTTACCATCAATTCAAGTAGAAAACAAATATCATACTAATATTTTCATCTAGTAGTGGCTGACAGATATGTTTGATGCATTTAGCAAATATTAAACAGACCTAAAAACAGCAAGCCAAATTTCTCTTTTAACTAAATTTACTTTCAACATTATTCTGTTCCATACTGTTTGTCCAATTGTTTTTAATTCATGCAAATTCCTACAATTAAAAACACTTGGAAATTACAATGCCCAAAAAGGAAGAGAAATTATGATCCAGTGGAGTGTGATATAAAATCGAGGTCAGTGGCAAAGTATCCTTTCTATCATTCTCTCTCCTGAGAATGGGAACATGTGATCAAGAATCACACTACAGAATCATCCTCCAGCCTGCCAAATCATTTCCTGAATCTCTTTAAGTCCAAAAGCAGAACTGACCATAAAAAGGAAATTATGTGGTAAACTTTACCCTTTAAAGGTAATGTACAGTACCACTAAGTTCGTGACTTTGCTAAAACTAAAAGTATTATTTTCTTGGTGTACACATGTAGATGGTCTGTGATGATGATGATTTTGCAGCTAACCCCACTTTCATACAGGGGTAAAATTCATCGTATGTAAAGCTGGTTAGTTTAAAGAGCTTTATACTAATCAGCTTTATAGTTTATATGACAGCTTTCACACAAAAATTTTTTTTGGTGCGATCGTCATGCCCCTCATGAGATCAGGCTACAGATACATGTAGCCTGCTCTGACCGGTCTTTAGATCACGAGTTCGTATCTGTCTGAACATCGTACATTTTGATGTTCACACAGGAAAAAAGTTAACTCTAAAGTTGATGAGTCAATCAGCTTTAAACTAATCAGCTTTAAACTAATCAGCTTTCCATATGATGAAGTTTACCCAATGGCATGTGAAAAGGTCCTAGAACCCATAAGACCCCTGGCCCATGATACTGACTGCCATGAGATAGGAAATGTCGGTCTCGTGGGCCTTCTGAAAAGTTACCGAAGGTGCGCAAGACTGATTGCCTACAAGACCCGAAAACGGCCGCTCATGAGATCAACACAGAGGTATCTCAGACCTTCCCAAGATCAATAAGACTGGCTTTCTTGTGGGCCGTCATTCTTGTGTGAGCCTTCAGTCTCATAAGCAGCGAGTCTCATATTAGGCTGTTGGTCAACAGGAATGTCCTAAATGGTATGTCAGACCTTCCAACACCATTTCTCCAGATCAATAAGACTGGCTCTCTTGTGGGCCGTCATTCTTGTGTGAGCCTTTGGTCTCATAAGCTGCCAGTCTCATAGCCTGTTGGTCAACAGGAATGTCCTCAGTGGTATGTCAGACTTTCCAACACAATTTTTCAAGATCAATAAGACTGGCTTTCTTGTGGACCGTCATTCTTGTGTGAGCCTTTGGTCTCATAAGCTGCCAGTCTCATAGCCTGTTGGTCAACAGGAATGTCCTCAGTGGTATGTCAGACTTTCCAACACCATTTCTCAAGATCAATAAGACTGGCTTTCTTGTGAACCGTCATTCTTGTGTGAGCCTTCGGTCTCATGGGCTGCTAGTCTCATATGCTGTTGGTCAACAGGAATGTCCTCAATGATCTCTTTCCATCAAATCATCCTGCAAGTTTTCAACCAGGTATTCTGGAAACCAATTACAGTGGTTCATTCACATGACTGTCATCAATCACAGGGGTAAGGGTTCAACTCTCAGTCTGGTGGGTGTAGGCATTTTATATATCACTGCCTCTCTCAACAACAGTGATAATTGAGTAGCTGGCAGGGTGAATCAGGCCCCTGAAGCTCTGCCATTTTGTCCAGATCCATTAGAAGGCCGACCCTAAGCACCATCAATATTCATGAGCAAAAATGAATAATTTATTTTGTAAGATGATTCCAAGGAGTAGCATGCATTTGTGCATGTTTTAAAACTTCACGCCCATCAGCTAAAAACATGCGCAATAAATACACAACAAATGCGCATTAAATCAAAATGTCACAATAATATTGATACGCACAAAAGATATGAATAATGCAACAGTGTTATCGTTATCATGGCAATAACGGGTGCTTATCGGCCCGTTCAAATGATCCGAAAGAGGTGGGGTCTGATACACTTCACGTAATGATATCTGCGCGTGCTGCTTTTCGTCTAGTAGATTTATTATATGTCTATGGGGTGTATTGTCACTTGGTCTAATCCCACTTTGTCTAATGCCCATTTGGTCTCATCCCACACGGTCTAATCCCATTTCATCTACAACCAGTTCGACCAATAACCATTTGGTCTAATTGCCACTTAGTCCATGTATCATTTTCTCTAATTTCCAGCTAGGCTTTGTTCATTTTGTCTAATGCCCACTTGGTCTAACACAACTTATTCTATCTGATTAGACAAACTGGTAACAGACCAAAAGGTCATTAGACGAAATGAGGAAAACTAAGTAGATGAAGTGGCAATTAGACCATTTGATCATTAAACAAAATGCCAATTAGTCCAAGTGATGACTGGACCAAACGGCAATTAGACCAAATTGGTTTAGCCACTGTGATGTTATACAATCTGGGAAATACACCAACTGGTATTAGACCAAGTGGCTACAAGCCCCAGGAAGTACTCACACCTTTGAATGCACTGCATCCTCAAAGCCATCACTGAAGGTAGCAAATTACATACAAATTTGGGAAGCACATACATGTAGGAGCATTACATCATAATGTGCATTTAACCCATTCATGACAGAGGTCCACATTTTGTGGTTTGGCCTAATATCTTTTGATGCAAAGCCCTAAAAATCATAACAGATACATGAGCAGAAAGAGCAAAAAATTCTACACAAACTGTGCCCATTTTGGTTGCGTCAATATTCGCTGTTTGATGCTGGAAATTTTTTGTAGGAAAATAAGCATTAAAATCCTTAAATTGGCAGCAAATTGGCAACTTTTTGACTTCTCATCATAATTTCTGTCAATTCATATTCATTTCAGATACATGACGTTTTATAAGAAAAATGTAGCAATAAAATAAAAATGTTGGTGTTGCCAATTTGAAGAATAAAAGCTGATAAAATTAGGCTTTAAATAATTCCTGTCACGAATGGGTTAAAATCTGAATAGCATTGTCATTAAACAGCAACTGCTCACTGTCACGGGCACTCTTACAGCCTCTCCACCGTAGTAAGATTTATAGCAATTAAAAGTGACTGTTTAACAATAAGTGTAAACAAAGTACTTATGATGCATGAAAAGATCAGATTGAAAAAAAAAAACCAACATACAAATAAATTAGATACACTGTAAATAGATAAAGAGTATTACACATTCAAGTAGTTTCTATTGCTCATTATCAACTTCTCTTTAAAAAGTGCTGTCTCAAAAAAGATTATATGAAACTATATGTAATTATCTGTGTAATATACAGATAATTTCAAAAGCATCCTTTCCATTTGCTCAGATTTTTAAAAGTGTTTCAAATTACCAAATTGACTTTGTTCGCAAACAACAGATAACAGACCTGAAACCAATATCTTCATCTTTCATCTAAAGAGTTCATCTTGAACCTCACTTCCCTCCTCCTTGAAAAAAAAGGAAGGAGATAAACTTGAGTTCTGGTCATGTGATTATATTCGAGTGATCGAGTGATGCATAATTGCGGTGCATGTCACGAGCTCGACACCCGCAAGTCCTACGGCCCACGAGCTAGACACTAAGTGAATAAGGTTCACAAGCTCGGCATCAGGCAAATAAGGCCCACGAGCTTGACAGTTGACACTACACGGTCCTCGTGGGTCTTATTTGCCTAGTGTCGAGCTCATGGGCATAATTTCCATAGTGTCAAGCTCTCGGGCCTATTTTGATTGGTGTCGAGCTCGTGGGCCTTGTTCACTCAGTGTCTAGCTCATGGACCGTATGACTCTTGGGCCGTATGATTTGTGGGCTTATGACTCGTGGACCTTTTTGCAATGCCTAGCTTGTGGGGCATATGACTAGTGGGTGTCAAGCTCATGGGATGATCCCCATAATCTTGCTAAAAAGCACATGCACCGCACACAAAAATGGGTAAACGGGACTACACACAAGTACAACGGCCATTTGTGTTTAACAGCCAAACACTCTAGCTGTATACTCTAGCGAGGGCAATTGAAGAGTAATCCTTATCAAAGATATCTCTATTAAGATAGTCTTCCTAACTGACATAAAACAGATTAAAAAACTACATTCACTTTCTGACAACTCAAGGTTCTCTTTATTAGTAAAAGCCCAAGATAACTTGGGCTGAGTCAAAAACAGATGTGTATAATATCAAAATCAAAGTTTATCAAACAAGTAGAAATGTTTATATTAATACCAGTTAGTGTTTTGAACACTGAATTTACTTCTTTACACATCTTTCATTTTAACAGTGAATTTACGGTAGTGACTACTTACAAAATTCATTTTGAGTGACAGATATTTCATTTCATTTTTGTTTTTCTTGCTTATCTTCTTCCCATTCAATTTCCTATAGATTTATCTTATCTAAAGTGTATTTGCCATTACTAAAACCAAATCAAATGATATGTTTACAAGTATTATAAATGCTGTTTGTTTGGGTATTTTTCTGACAAGGTCAACTGTGTTTGTTACATGTATGGTTTTTAAGGACACTGTTGATTTCTCCAGTGACATCTGTGTTTACAACTCCAATTAAATTGACAAACTTTGTTCAAAGGGGCATTATGACTAGTGTCCAAGAACAAACAAACCTGGGTCAGTTTCAAAATGTAATAGAGTGTGAACTGTAAAGGTGCGTTCAGATATGATGCAACTTTGTGCCGCCACATTGTGCCGGCACATTTTTTGTGCTCAGATATGATGCGACTTTTGTGTCACCACTTATGCTAATGAAGGCGCATTAACGTGTCAACTCTTAAATAAGAGAGAATTTTGTAAAAAACAATCTCATGACAACAATTTTTGCGCTAACTTTTTAGGAATTTGATAGGTGTGCATTTTATTTTTGCAGCCAGGCAGCTAACCAAAATGTGTTCCTGCCTCAGCGACATTTTTTTGTCGTCCCATACCCCATAGACCTCTACAAAAAAAATGTGTCGGTACAGAGTCACATCATATCTGAACGCACCTTAAAGGCAAAGTCCACCCATGAAGTTTCACTGTTTCAATTTAATGAGATGAATTTGAACAGCATTTTTAAAAAAAATAAATGAGCAAAATCGGTCGAAGAATAAGAAAATTACACTCATATACATTTTCTAGTAAATTACTCTCAGATCTGCAAATTGGCAACACTGATGACATCATATGCGAGCAGCTCTCCATTCGTTTTGTACATAAAATTTCACATTTTCTCATTTTTTTTTTTGTTGGAAGTTACACATTTTCTAACTCCTACAGTCAATGTATGTTCAGAAGAATTGCTTTCTACATGACAAACTGAATATGGCAGTGAGAAAATGTGTAACTTCCACAAAAATTGAGAAAATGTGAAATTTTATGTACAAAGTGAATGGAGAGCTGCTCGCATATGATGTCATCAGTGTTGCCAATTTGCAGAGCAAAGAGTAATTTACTAGAAAATGTAAATGAGTGTAATTTCCTATTCTTTGACCGATTTTGCTCATTTCTTTTTTAAAATGCTGTTTAAATTCATCTCTTTTTATTGAACCAATGAAACTTCTTGGGTGGAATTTCTCTTTAAGACTGTACACAGTAAAGAGAGATAGTGTTTCCAGCTGCTCTTGCATTTTGATACGGTTCATGACTGACAGAGTAGGTTAAGCCCATCGCACACTACATGATCCTTCTGCGATCAGATTTTGGAAAAAAATTGTTGTAGTATTTTATATGAACACTAAAACATGGAAACTCGTATTGACCAAAGTTCTAAATAATTGACCCGTGGCGCAAATTCTGCATCCCAAGTCGTGAAATTCACGACCCGCGGTGTGAAATTCAGGACCCGTGGCGCGAACTTTGCATCCCAGTCCTGAATTTCGCACCGCGGGTCGTGGATTTCACAACTTGGGATGCAAAGTTTGCGCCACGGGTCATGAATTTCATGACCTCGGATGCGAAGTTCAGGACCTGGGATGCGAAATTCACGTCGCACATGACCTGTTGTCGAGCGTACTTCAGGGCCACCATAGATCATAGAGTGTGCAGTAGTCTTCAGCATCATGGTTTTATGGGATTCTATTGCCTGTAAAACAGAGTCTGAACCAGCAGACTATATGATATCTTCCAACAAGTACCCTGACCTCATTACAACTGTGGAATCAGAATCTGAATGATTTAGTTCCACTACCATAGAAGTGATTCCATGCAGATATCTACTTTGGCTAATACTGTACTTTGTATACTCGTGATCATTAGATCTTCACCACAGATAATCTAAGATTCTATTCTCTATCGTCTGCAATGGAGCATGCAATTCCATTTCTCTACCTTCAAAATGTGTGCTTATGCAAGGACTTTAGTCTGAGCCAAAATTAGTACACCTAAAAACCCTAAATTTTCAAATTTGAGTAAATGTTGGACATTTTATGAAAACATATAAGAATCCATGGTTTATAAAAATGTTTATGTCTCATTATGATCAAGTCCTGTTTTTCAGAAAATTACCTTCATTTGGAAAAAGCGCTCTCACAGCAAGAACAGAATTGATCAAAATGTAATTAAATCAAAACTGCAAAATCATTCGAAAATTCAAGTTAACTGCTAACGGAAATAGTCTATAGAATATAGTATTTCTGGCATAAGATCAAATGTGGTAGAAGTCTGTAAAAATTGGGTTAAAATTTGAACTTCGTAGTGCAAAATCATAATTTTGGTACTATTTGATTATGGTACAACACATGTTTTCATTCCAGCCTGAGTTATCTCAGGCTTGGTATTTATGGGGTTAAATCTGACAAGTCTGACAAAAAGTAAAAAATGCCTTGTGGTAAAAGTTAAACATGAATTTTGGTAATGAAATGCATTTCAGGGGAAAACTATAGAGAGCTGAAAGTGATTCTGAATTATATGTATTCAACTTTGAGTAGAGCAGTAAAAAGTAAACAAACTTTTAATTAATTATGGATGTAAAGTACTTCAAGACCAAGAGGTCTGGTGCTTGACTTGCACTTAAACTAACATTAGGTAATTGAAAATTCTAATATGACTTTCATATTTCTCAAATATCAACTTTTCCTGCAGAAAAAAAAGGTTCTTTGATCCCAAATAAGTTCAACAAATAGGCGTACTGCAGGAAACGGCATCCTAAACCTGGTCTGAATTGTGTTTGCTGCAAGCCAGACTCCTACATGATATGAATTTCTTTGAAAATGAACAAAGAAATTCCTGAAACCCACCATTAAGATCATCTTGTACATGTATCTCACTGCATAGCTCTAATAGTGGCAGCGATTTCATGTAATGGGGGGGGGGGGGGGGGGGGGGGAGGGACAGAAACACCGAAGGCGAGATAATTGGACATGTACCCTCAAGCGGGAAAAAGCACCTCGAAGATACATGTATACAATATCACTAATTCGAAATAGACTTACCTACATGTATTTCGCACAACTTTTCATACTGTGAATGGCTACTTGACAGGTACGTGTCATTGTTAGAAAGTGGAAAGTGTGAATTTGAACCCCCCCCCCCCCGCATTAACAAAGTTCACCAATTTATTTTGTATCACATTTTTACCTTTTGAACAGGTTCGCAAATAAAAAATCTATCAAAAATGCTAACAAAATAGAAAAATAAAAATATCAAGCTTTAAAAATCGAGAGGGATGATCCCCCCCAAAAAAAATCAGGGGGGACACATCCCCCATCCCCCCATCCCCCCCCCCCCCATCACTGTCTATGGCTCTAATGAAAGCCTTACAGTGTACATGGTGACATGACATGTGACTTTGGGTTTTAAAAGTTCTTGCTGTGCATTGTATTTCTGTCTACTCTGTCTGGGTCTCTGATATGTCAAGTGATATCCATCTGGAAAACTTTTATCTTTTCCTGTAAGTTATCAATGATCAAGGACAAACCATGAGATCACATAAATCAATCAAATACTTTACAGCAATATAGAGACCTAGAAGAGACCTGGGGGTGTTTCACAAAGCTGTGTGTAAAGGTACGCATCAATTTAAGAATGACTTTAACCCATTCGTGACAGAGGTCCACATTTTGTGGTTTGGCCTAATATCTTTTGATGCAAAGCCCTAAAAATCATACAAAATACATGAGCAGAAAGAGCAAAAAATTCTACACAAACTGTGCCCATTTTGGTTGCGTCAATATTTGTTGTTTGATGCTGACATTTTTTAAAAGGAAAATAAGCATTAAAATCCTTAAATTGGCAATGTGATAGAAAAGGTTTAAAATCACTGTTTTCCCCTGCAAATTGGCAACTTTTTGACTTCTCATCATAATTTCTGTCAATTTATATTCCTTTCAGATACATGACGTTTTATAAGAAAAATGTAGCAATAAAATAAAAATATTGGTGTTGCCAATTTGAAGAATAAAAGCTGATCAAATTAGGCTTTAAATAATTCCTGTCACGAATGGGTTAACTACATTGTATGAACAACCAAATGAAATGCCCAAGGTTTCTCCTCTTGTTTTAACAAGGTGTGACTGTATTTTCCACAATCTTAATAAAAGATAGTGTATAGTTTTGGGAAATCTAAAAAAATCAAATTTTACTATTTGAAGTCATTATCAGGTGATATGAAAGATTGTATGCTAAAACTATTCTAATTTATATGACACCTAGATAGATCCCTGTCATTTGATTGGTTGTTTGATATTCATCATTTGTCCCATTGCACTATGACGTCATCAACCGTGCAAAAGTGGCTCCATTTACCGTGCAATTTTGGATCCATACGATTTGCTGTGATAGCAGGAAAGACAGCTTCAAACTGAATAGAACCTCACAAATTTGTTCCGGGTATCAGAAATGATCCAGAAATGATCCATTCAACGAGGCTGCGCCTCGTTGAATGGATCAATAATTTCATCTTTCACCTCATGAAATATTCTGTCCATTGCACTCATAAACATTCATTATTTGTATAATGAAGGACATTACATAAAAACTAGTGTATATGGGTGTATTTTACAAAAATGTCAAAATTTAATTTTCGGATACCCGAAAACATGTTGATGTGCATCATATAGTGCCTGTACACATTTAACAACCAATGGGAATTCTATTGTGCGACAAGCACAACAAAGCCTTGTGAACGTTGTGCGGGGAGCTGTCGGCCACAGGGGTCGTAGCATCATATTGTATGCAGGGTAATAAAATTTACATGTGCGCAGCATAACATGCCTGCGAGTATTTATGAAAACTACATGCCAGCCGATCAGACTTCCAAAGTAATTTGCTTTTAAGACTGCTAAGTGGCTGTCTTGGACTTAGGGTCAAATACTTGGCCAAAATATTCATTTGAATACAGAAATTGGCTAAGTATTTATTTCATAGAAGGAATTGGGGTGTAATTGATATTTATAATTGATTGGGAGTCTATCTTAAAGTCATAGGGCAGAGGTAGGATAACAATACCTAAGATGTGATAAAACACAATGCAGATAAACACCTCCAAAAGACATCCCCCCCAAAAAAAAAAAAAAAAAATTAGTAAAAGTTCAAGTAACAAACTTTCACATAATGATGAAAAGCAAGACACGTTATGTTTTGAGGTAAAGAAACTATTCTGTATGATATAAGATAAGTAAGATTATAATCTGATTTCTCAAAAATCTAGAGTTTAGGTTAACTTCATGTTAGTTCTAGTTTTCTTGGATCTATGTACTTTTCTCAGAACACTCCACTTCCCTGTAAACTATA
>CM057156.1:1533184-1708184 GCA_029962745.1 Echinometra lucunter
TGCCGTAAATCAGGGGACTAACTCTATGTAATTCACCAGGGTTCCGTCCTGAGCCTCATCTTATAAAGAATTGTGACTTATTCAAACTCCTCTTTACTTTGATACCAATCACAGCTCTGTACCAAAGAGATACTAGTTGTGACTGACATTAAGTTATGATTGATCGGAATCAATCACAACTTTTTATCAGACAGGGTGCTAGCCAAAAGTTAGGCAACTTTAAAGAATACAGACTTATATCTCAGGTGAATTGGTAGATCCATCTAACCTCATAGTCAGGACCGCCTATCCTGGCTTGGCTCTTCCTTTCTTGCAGGATCTGCTTGTAAGCCTCTACAGCTCGTTTTCTCCTGTCTTGTTCCTGTGCTCATAGGAAAAATAAAGGGAAGTGAAGCATGATTCAGTATGTGATGATAAAATAATACAAAGTCCAATCATCATCATCATCACCATCACCATAATTTTTATCATCACCATCACTATGATTTTCATCATCACCATCATCATCATCATCGTCATTAATATCATCATCACCAATATCACCATCATCATCATCACCATCATCATAATCATCATCATCATCATCAATATTATCATCACCATTTTTTTCTATCATCATCATTTTCATCATCATTATCACCATCATCAATATCATCATCATCAATATCATTATCATCATCACCATCATTATCATCAGAATCACCATCATCATCATAATCATCACCACCATCAATATCATCATCACCATCATCATCATCACCTTCATCATCAGCAGCACCACCACCATCATCAACACCATCAATATCATCATCACCATCATCATCATCATCACCATCATCGTCATCATCATCACCACCATCATCATCATCATCACCATCATCGTCATCATCATCACCACCATCATCATCATCATCACCACCATCATCATCATCATCACCATCATCATCATCATCACCACCATCAACATCATCATCATCAATATCATCATCAATATCATCATCATCATCATCACCATCATCATCATCATCATCACCACCATCATCACCACCACCATCATCATCATCACCACCATCATCACCACCACCATCATCATCATCATCACCATCATCATCATCATCACCATCATCATCATCATCATCATCACCACCATCATCATCATCATCACCACCATCATCAGCAGCACCACCACCATCATCATCATCATCAATATCATCAATATCATCATCATCATCACCATCATCATCATCATCACCATCATCATCATCATCACCACCATCATCATCATCATCACCACCATCATCAGCAGCACCACCACCATCATCATCATCATCAATATCATCATCAATATCATCATCATCATCACCATCATCTTCAATATCATCATCATCATCACAACCATCATCATCATCATCTACCAATGAGTCCTCTAAAAAATACACTAAAACATAAATTGTTAATGGCAGTCACTTCCACAGTAAAAGCACTGCCACATTTTACAGAGATTTATTGTTGTAATAAGCAAAAATGCAGCATGAAAATTTCCCAAAATGTATAAGAAGCTTGATCCTTACAGAAACTTCTGGGCCCTGTCTTATAAAGATTAGTGACTGATTCTGAGACTGATCTCAATTCTTATCTCTTAAGTACATAGTTGAGATCAATTTCAAAGTTGCGATTGATTTGAATCAATCGCAACTCTTCATAAGACAGGGCCCAGGTTTTACAGGTAAGATTGTTCGTGACTTGATAATTTCTGCCGAGATACAAACCTTTTCTAATCTTTTCTGCCACTGTTCTTCTCTTTGTTTCATGAGATCAATGCAATGTGACAGTGTAGTCAGCACACCTTGTGTTGTAGCCTTGAAGGTCACGGCCTCACCTCTGAAGTCTATCCCCATGTACTGAGGTGCAAACGATGACTTGTCTCCTATACAGAGAGAGATGACAACAAATCAATTATTCATTTATTCATTCATCTATTTAGTATTTTTAATCAGGGTAGCACCATCAGTGGTTAACCCATTCGTGACAGAGGGTCCACATTATGTGGTTTGGTCTAATAACTTTTGATGCAGAGCCCTAAAAATCATACACAATACATAAACAGAAAGAGCAAAAAAATTCTACACATACTGTGCCCATTTTGGTTGCATCAATCTTTGTTGTTTGATGTTTAATTTTTTTTAAAGGAAAATAAGCATTAAAATCTTTAAATTGGCAATGCAATGAAAATGTTAAAATTACTGTTTTTCCTTGCAAATTGGCAACTTTATGACTTCTCATCATACATTTTGTCAATTTATAGTTATTTCAGATATATGATGTTTTATAAGAAAAATGTAGCAATAAAAGAAAAATGTTGGTGTTGCCAATTTGAAGAATAAAAGCTGATCAAATTAGGCTTTAAATAATTCCTGTCACGAATGGGTTAAACACTGTTATCTTTGGGACCCTGTATAATATAAACAAGACAAATACATGTAATAATGAAGAGATACCAATAATAATGTTTACAAACGAGATGGCTTTTTCAGGAAAAAATTAAGTTTGATGAAATTAAAAAATCTACACAGAAGAATCATAAAGACTGATGGATATCATAAAGATTGTTACTATCATACAGCTTGTATTCAGTCTACAAAGAAGACTAACAAAAATAACTAATCAAGTGATAACAATATACACGTATATTATGTTATACATGTACCTACATTATTACAATTACATCAGGTTAAGGGTCAAGGGTCAAGGGATTGGTATAGTTATAGTGGTAGGTTCAGTGTTGACTTTAGGAGAATGCAACCCAGACATCAGTGTGCTTCAGGTGAAAGAAGAAGAAGAAGAGTAAACAGAGAAAGTTTGAGGAAAAGTTATCAACTTTGAAAGTTTAAGTAAATCCCTATTATGGGAATCCTTGAGTTGGCAACTTCGCCAGCATCTATGATGTCACTGTGGAACTCTCCATTCATTTTGTACACAGAGGTAAACATTTTCTTTATTTTCAAGAAAAATGAACATTCTTTCGATTTATTGTTTGAGTATGACATGGCTATATCAATTCTGCAAGCATTTGGGGAAGAATTATGTTGATTCCTGACTTGAAATTTCATATAAATCAATTTTTTGAAAAATGAATGGAGAGTTGTCCACGATGACATCACAGATGCTGGCAAAGTTGCCAACTCAAGGATCCCCATAATAGGGATTTAGTGAAACTTTCAAAATTCATAACTCTTGAACAGACTGTCTGATGTTACTCAAACTTGCACTGTGTACTCTTCTTGTTCTTCTTCATTCACTGGAAGAACACTGATGCCTGGATTGCATTCTCCTTTAAGAAACTGGCTAAGTCGAAAGTGAAAACTGGAGCAACTGTGACAGAAGCATCCTACTCACATAAACAGGAAATTCTCACAATATACTTCTATTGGGAGACTCCATGAAAAAATGTAAAAAATGAGTATGAAATTTTAAATGAACTGGATTGCAGGTGTGGAACAACTTTTACAGTGGAGGGGGGGGGGTCCCAGAGTACAATGCACTGGTGCCAGTCTGTTTTTTGGTTTGTTTTTTGTTTTTCTTAAGGGGATGTTTCAGTGCCCTTTGAGTCTCATTTTCCATCCGCCAACAATAACAATGACATTGTTATGTAATCTTTCTAATCATCTTCAAATTTACAAGGCACTCAGTATCATACCAAGGGACACATACTTTCCTTGATTTCTTTCTCTCTCTCTCTCTCTCTCTCTTTAGCACGTCATGCTTCTTCTTGGAGCCCAAAACTTGGCAAGTGAAACAAACTTCTCTAACTCCCCTCATCATATTCCTTTCTACACTTGTTCCATGCTAAAGCCTTCACAGAACATTTAATATGATATTTTGCTTGCTTTTTATTAAATGCAGCCAAGAAAATCTAAGTTAAACACTTTATACACACCTGTTATTTTTCATTTACACAATTCATGGCATAATGCACAGGTCTCTCTTTCTCTTTCTCTCTCTTTCTCTCCCCTCTCTCTCAAATTCTCATAATATTCAAGTACAGTCAACTCTGCATAAGTCGAAGTTGCATAAGTCGAATAATTGCCTAAGTCGAAGGTCTGTACTGGGTCCCATTCCTTTATTTTCTATTGTTTTTGACCCCTCATAAGTGGAATTTTCTCTAAGTCGAAGCATTTTCTTCAGTCCCAAGAAATTTGACTTAGGCAGAGTTGACTGTATCGGCAATGATTTCACCAGATATCCTTTCTCACCAAGAACTATTCAAATGTTGTGTATAGTAGGGGTAGCATTTTGTTGTAAGCTACGCTGAGGAGTTTCCATACATGTAGAATGATGTTTTTTATTCACATATTTCTGTCCTTTGCAGATCACTCACACTTGATTGGTTTTATCCTTCAAAGAGGTATATGTACCATACCTCATTCATGTTGCTCTAACATGCAACTTGGTGCTGAAAGGGGACATAACAAGGAATTACTCTCCTGGTACGTAATCAAAGCCAAACATACACTTTATTATGTTATTCAAGGTTGCCCTTTGATTTCCGTTCTTGGAAAGAGCTCAAAAATATGAATTTCAATGTTCAAACCATTGCACCGATCCTATGCTTCATAGCCAGGAATACTAGAAGATTTACGTGCAGGAAAGCCTTATCCCACAATGACACCACAGAATGAAACTTCCTGGGTGAAGCTTGTGGTTAACATGGAAGTAATATCTTGAGGAAAATACAATGTACCAAATCATGCGGTGGTTTATGTTTACGGATATGTTCTTAAAGGAGAAGTCCAGACGATTTCCTTAAAATTACACTATATAAAGCTTAAAATTCAAGCTAACAAATAATGCTACTTTCATTTGTCAACGTGATTTTTAAATACCGATTAAGTGTTGGATGTTTTACTCCGAATAATTGAATTTCCCACCGAAACCCAAATATGGTCACTGGTCATATGACGTAGGAGATGCATCTGCACTGCGCATGCGCACATATTCCCTGTATGTTCTATGCAAAATGCCAATATGTCAAGCTTTTGGGTGTACATATCACACGAGTTCTGTTCCAAAGAGGTTTTTTTTGCAATCCCGAATCCCTTGACGGACAGGGAGAGGTGTGCCCGATGGATTAATAATATTGGAACGGAAAAAATTTGAATTCAAAACTTATAAATATTCGAAGTAAAGGAAAGTATGCGAAGACCACTTCGAGCTGGAATATTTTTCAATTGCCGGTGGATAGGGTCTATGCGTGATGGGCTACGAGCCCACGAGAAATTGTAAGGTCTTCCTGTCAATTGCCCATGGTCAGATTTAACAGTCTTTACAAATTCTGAGGCTAACAAGTAGGCACAAGAAGCATAAATAAAATCAGAAATGATATGGCTTGTAGATCTACTAAAATTCAGAAAAACCAAGCTACGGCACGCGTATGATATGAGAGAACAAAACAAACAAAATGTGTACCTCTACTGCAGTGGATCGTACAGCTCGCGCTAGCGCTATGATATGCACACATATATACACGCACTGTACTATCGCTCGCAAAAGCCTCGCATCATCATATGCATCTCCTGTGTGCGGTGCAGTGCGGTGCATCTGCTATGTCACTGGGACAGGCTGCAAACTGTATTGTGGATAAAAACGGGCTCATACTAGAACTTCTGTTTATAACAGTTAATATAGATTACTCGGTAATCCTAGGGTATGTTGTGTAACGCAAGACATTTTCTAGCAGCTGAATTTTTTCTTTTTATGATCCATGCTTACAGAAATCACCTAGACTTCTCCTTTAAGCTACATGTATCCATGCTACATGTACTTCATAGAGACTGATTGCAAAGACAGTAATTTTCTGATTTTGTTAATGTATATACAAGTTGTAGTTTTTTCCACCCTCCCCAGTAGTTAATTTCATTATTGAATCATAACTTCATATTTGTATTGTATTTCTATGTATGTTTCTTTCTTTGTTATGTTTGTATTGATTTATTAATTAAGCACTTAGAAACAAAATGTATTAACGCTATATAAATGTTGTCTATTATCATTATCATTATTACCTGCAAAATAATTCTCTCTTTTGATTTTTTATATTTTTCGGTCATTTCAAATTATTTCTCAAGTGTATTATTTTTTAAACTGACATTTCATTAAAAAAATGTACATCGATGCCTACTTTATTGTCTAGTTCAAGTTTAATTCCACAAAAAAATTCAATTCTCCAATTCAATTTTTTTGTCATTTAATAAATGAACAAAATGTTCTTTCGCGGAAAAATACATATTTACAAATCATTCACATATTCCATATTTTTTTCAATGGTGTATTGAAGGGGGAGTTTATCCGGGCAGTAATAAATAAGGTAATGTAAAAATATATGCTGGTATCATAAATTCGCACTTTAGTTTAATCGAGGACTAAATTGAGACAAACTATCATCAAAACTAATAGTTTGTATAGCAGTGCTCAGACAAGACAAAGCACAGCATTACAAAGGTTATGATGGAATGAAAATTAGAAACTATAGAATTATCATGACTTTTCAATGGAAAATGAGGGGGGGAAAAGAAGAATCTCTTGGGTATTTACATCATATGTCAGTATATCCACAGAATACTTGTCTGAGGGCATCTTGCTTGCTCAGGTCAATAAAGATTTCAATAAAGTGTTTGGATGTCAATATTGGCAATGAGTCACACTAATTGTGATGATTCTGGATTTACAGCTTGTCTTTAATGCTTGCTTGATCCTAAAATGCATGCCGTAACGTACTGTCATGATATGTATTCGCCTCATCTTTCTTCTCATCTTTAGTCTATGGAGGATCACACATTGTTTGGTTTGATGTAGCATTTTTTTTTTTTTACTGACGATGGCCACTTGAAAAATTAGATCTTACCACAAGACATCTGCTGTTTTAGGCAATGAATAATAATACAGATCTTCATCCAAGATTTTGATTATTGACAAGACGACAAGCGGGAGCGGAATTTTTCAAAAGGAAGGTGGGGCAATCAGCTTTTTCAAATGCCTGTTTTGCCTGAAGAATTTGCTGGCAAGCAAAAAAAAAAAAAAAAAGGGATCCTCAGCATTTTTAGGTGTCTATTTTACCACCAAAATTTGCTTATAAAAGCAAAAAAAAAAGGTCCTCGGCTTCAGGGGGGGGGGTGGGAAGCCGATTCACCCCCCCTCCGCCCGGATCTGCCACTGTGCAGAGATACATGTAGCACGATAATAACTTACTATCTCTATTAACCCACTGCCTGAAACCAGGCGTCCACTAGGGCGCGGTCAAGACGCGGAAAGCACATCTAGTAAATCCGCATTCATTCAGCAACCTCTCCGCATATTCTTGAAAGATTCCGCTCACTGTCTTAACCATTCTAAACACTTCCTAGCGTTTCCGCACTTTCCGGACAGGGCAAAATTTCCGTACACCTTCGGCAATTTGTCTGCATTGTCGTGAAGACATCCGCAGGACATCCCACCTTTCTTTAACCCATAGAAGTACAGAGCTTTTTAGAGGTCTAAATTAATCATCTTCAATCCTCAAATTGGCAACAAATATTATTTTTTCCACTCTTACATGATTTGAAAAAAATAATTATAGATATAACATGAACCAAAATGAATTATGATTGCAAAATTTAATCAGAAATTGCCAATTTGAACACAGAAATAGTGATCATGTATTATTCACTGCATTGCCAATTTAAAGAGTTTAATGATTAGTTACAATTAAACTGCTCTAATATCGAGAATGCCACACCATACAGTGTTGGGAATGGGCTCAAATTGTTCAGTGCATTTTTCTTTTTCTGCTCATGCATGATATGTTCTGCCCAACATTCTAGATCAACAGATAGTGCAAAAACGTCTCCTAAAGGAGACGTTGTACCTCTATGGGTTAACACTACCGCAAACGCTCCTGAAAGCCTCCGCGAAGGCAACTAGAAGCGAGGCGGAATGTTTTAGGAAAGCTCAGAGCTGATTAGGAGAGTGCGCGGAGCGGCTGCGGACATTGCGGTCATGACACGAAAGGGTCAAGAGCTTGATGCCCAAATAGCATCATATTCGGAAGATAGGTTAAATAGTTAAAGGCTTATATTGTCATGACTGTAATTTGATGACAGGGAATAACACTATAAAAAAGCCAGTGTATATTTTTCCTCCCTCGCTGCGCTCGCTTGTATAATATTTAGATACAGGCTGGTCAAGGAAAGCAAACGAATTCAGCCAGCGAGGCGACCGAATTTACAATTCAGATTATCTTATAGGCCCATAGTATATTTTGATAACAAATTATCATTTTAACTTGAAGAAAGTGTACATCTTTTCTTGCTCGATGCACTTGCTCATATCATATTTAGATACAGGATGGTTTCGGACCGTAAACAAATTCGGCGAGTGAATATTCTCAAATATATTTGAGGCCCATGCATTTGGATGACGAGTATCGTCAAAAGAGTGTACTTTTCCTCGCTCGCTTCACTCGCTCGTAATATTTAGAAACAGGGTAATATTGGATCAGCGAGGTGCCAAAATAGAGGCATATTTGGCAGCGAGGTAACCAAATATATCATGCAGATATCCCATATCCTATGCCAACGATATGACAAAATTTAACACCTTTTTCATGTCTTTCATAACAAAACGTATTTTATGCTTGCTCAATTTGCTCTCTTGCAAAATTTTAGAGGGGTGGTTCATAAACTAGAAAGAAGCGTCATCCCCCCCCCAAAAAAAGGAAGCTCGCAGCCTCTTAATATTACATTAAAGGAATAAAGATCTGCAACTGCAGTATTGTTTGAATTAACCTCCTGTGGTTTGTGGAAGGGGGTTGATTAGACTTCAGAATGCAGCTTAACTTTCGGAAAATTCAATCCTTACACCTCAAACAATTAAAAATGTTCTAGCGGCACCCCTGTCTTTATGCTCCTTTGCTCAGTCAATCCATGTTTTACCCCCTTGTTGAATAATTCTGGCTGCGCCAGTGCATATGAGAACAACACGAAGTCGGCACCAAATTTATAACCTTGCATTATTTCTTCATGTTGTCCACATATCTTCATGGTTGTCGGAAGGTCTTCCTGATTGTCCTCGTCCGTGATTTTGCCCCTCTTGGTGTGATCCCAGATGTGTCCGCGCTGTCCTGCTACGATCAGCTTTTTCCGCAGCATTTCCCGCCCTTCCCGGTTGACTCCTAGGACGCTCCCAAGTATGTCTGCAGTCAGTAGCAGAGATTCTTTATGACCTAGGAAACCATGATGTGCTCACTTTTTCCCCGTCTGATGTGGAAAGAGTGCGAAATGACATAATTTGCTTCCGCAACCCTTCCTAGTCTTGTCGGCGCTCTAGTGGACGCCAGCCCTAAGTGAACAAGGTATCCCCTGTGTCATAAGGTTTATGGAATTATGGGAAATCTAAAGACTTTAGTGGTCAATGCAAAGATAAAACATTTCTCTGTATTTAAAAGTGTTTTACATTGGAAATGATTAGCTTTTTTGCTTTTTACTGTAATCTTTTTCAGTATGTACCACATTTTAAAAGAATACATCTTGCCTGGTACATGCAGAAACTCATTCCAACCCCGGGTCAAGAGAAATAACTATCTAAAATGCTTTATCTATAGAACTACATGCATACAATGAACAGGAATTTAAACTACTAAATTTTCAACTGAAACTACTACCGGGTAACAATGTGTCCCCACATTATGGATTGCATTACAGAGATTTTAATTTCATCAACATTCCTCTTCTTTAGTCTTTAGTATCTTCTCTTCATTCCCTTTAAAGTTTGGTTGATTATTAACCTAATTGGTGTGGATCTTAGCCCAAGCCAAGTTGGATATACCACATGTACGCTACAAGACTTTGTTGGAGATTTCCTACGTGTACATGTACATGTACAGCAGAACTAGGTTATAAGTAATTAGACATGTCACAGGAAATATGGCACAGCAACATACAGTCTTTGCCAATATCTACTCAGAAATCACAAGCTTATTAACCAAAAGTGATGATACATGCCTGCGTGTGTACATGAAGGAATTTAGGCCCCTTTTCAACTTAGTTCATGTTTTCAAATCCCTGTAATAGATGGACATAATCAAAGAAATGGGGAGTAAATACTAAGCACTGTAGAGCAGGCTAGTCATCATAATGTAAACATAAGATAATATTCAATATTATAAAACGGGTTCAAGGATGTAGCCAATAGCGAGTGCGTATGCATGTCACGTGTTCATGCTTTAATGCTACGCAACCTTCCAGCTGTGCATTTTCTGCGCAGCACTGTGCATTTTGGATGCATCACTTTACTTTTTGCGCGTAAAAACTAAGACGCCATGAAATACGCGTCCTTTCAAAGAGAAGTCCAAAGGATTTTGATGCGCTTACTCGGGGGCGCATCACACTGGCTACGCTTGTGATGTCATAATAGAAAGCAGATGTTGCCTCTTTGTCTGTGCGGTCTGGGGAAATTTGGAGGGGTTTTAACAAATTTTCCACTACAAAGTCATACTGCCAACCTGTTTTATAAAACAAATAATGCACATATTTAAATTCGTGATGTTAGTGGCGATGCAGGCATCTCGGGTATTCACAATATTATGCAAAAGCACTCAGCGCAAGCGCCTCGTGCTTGTCGCACTTTGTGAATACCCTCGAGTGCGTTGCACCGCCACTAACACACTCACATCTGTGCATTATTTGTATATTCTAGAGTGCTAAAAACTATTTGTACCATCCATAGTGCTTACAAATTTAAAGGGAACACAAAAATTTAATCGTCTTACAGGAAGTAAATCACATATGATCACTGGGGAAAAGGGTAGGTTTAGAGGGATCTTTGAAGGTGGCAAGAGAAGTAATTTCACTATTAAAATAGAAAGTGGGATGTTGTTCCAAGCCTTTGATGCAGCCACTGATTTTTATTTATTTATTTATTTATTTATTTATTTATTTATTTATTTATTTACTTATTTATTTATGTATTCATTTATTTATTCAATTATTTATCTATTTATTTATTCATTTATTTATTCATTTATTTATTCATTCATTCATTCATTTATCTATTTATTTTTGCAGAGACTCGATTTGACAAAATTGTTTTCTTTCTGGGAGTTAGGGAGTGGACAAGTGACTCCCATTTGGCTATTAAAGTACTTCTGTTATCTCCACTTATAAGCAAAGTATTGTTATTAACCCTATAAGAGATTAATATGCTGAGCATGCAAGATGCAAATATTCAAAGTTCATATCAAGCTGAATTTGCTGTAAATTCTATAAAAAACACTGTTATCAACAAAGATATATGTATTACAATGTATATCTATTTCACCAAAGAAGCATACTGACACTTACAAGTATGAGATAAACATTGTGTATCTACCAATTTTCCAAATATGATTACCAATGTATTTAAAAGTAAACACATCTAGTTTGATATCTTTAAGATTTATAACATACAAAAACTGTTTTTATTCACATGGACAGTATGACTGTGTGGCTTCCTTCATGGTTATGGATTTCTTGAGGTTTAAGAATACAAGCACAGGGTAAATATATCTACCTGTCCTTTGCCCTTAGCCAATGTTATCTTTCAGGCCAAGGCTGTATGTAGTAATACATGTAGGTCATGCAGCACAGAAATGCTGGCATCACAAATCAATGGTCAAATGCAGAAGAGTTTTTTATCATACATATGTACAGTATGACACTGTAGCTTGCTTCAGGGTCAAGAAATTATTGTGGTTTAAGAATGTGAGCACAGGAAAAACACACCTACATGTATCAGTCCCTTGATCTTGGTCAATTTTACAGATTACCTTTGTACGGTATTGAAGCAACTACCTTTCAGGCCAAGGCGGTATGTAGAAAAAGGTCATGCAGTGCAGAAATGTTAGTATGATGAATGAATCATTAAAGACAGAAGGGCAATCAGTTCTGGTGCAAGGTTAGGCAAGGGTAATGATGTTACGCAAAACAGCTTTCTCCCCTATGCTACCCTATATGACAATTCTCTTTGAATTTCCAAAAAAAGTTTGGCCGTGAAAAAAAAATTGGGGGAATGTATGCATTTTAGTGCACTGGAATCAGAATTATTAAGTGAAAAGAGTGTGGGATTTGGAAATAGATAGCATGAGGAGAAGGGGAAGACCAAGGACTATGGGTGTGTTTATTGAGGGTAACAGAGGGCTAATAAGCGACATAAGTTCCGAACTAGCTTTCCCGTTACCCATGTTAAACACACGAAAAAATAGACGAGTCTGACTCGGCTCGCAGGTTGAAACCTACAATTCAGGCGGATCAAAAAAGCGGTGTTCGGCATGGCTCGCGGATCACACTGATCACGTTTACACAACATAAAATTGCCGTGTTGAGCACGGGTTGCGTGGTGAACCCCCAAGCCGAGTCACAGTGTAAACACGGTAATAAAGGATGACGACGATGATGAACTGATGATAAGCTATTCACATGTAGCTCCTGTGTATGTATTTTGATAAGGAACTTGCAGCACTGTCCAGAGTATTCCTTTCAACACACTGACATTTATATCAGGAACATGTGCAGAAAAAAGGCACAGAATGAAACAAAAGACACAATCTATTCAAACAAAAACAAGATGATTTGAAATATCAGAAGAGCTTCCTTGTGTAAAAGAGCAAATGAAGGTTAATTTCACAGGATAATTTGACAGGATAATTTGGAGTTCTTTCAAGTCCTAAATACTCCATCCTTGAAAATCAAGTTGTTTTTAATTTTTTGAATTGCATTTGATTGCGACTTTTTATGCACAAGGCCACAGAAAAGATAAATGATGACGGCTGAGTTACACTTGCAATGTACATGGCATTGATAGATGGAACTGAAACCTGAACAAGTTTCTATTGTTACATTTGATATTCTTTGTTTGACATAAACTCCAACTGTTTTCAGCCTATGTCAGGCATTGAAAAAATGCAGATTGATAAAGAATACTTGTACTGGAACAAACCCAACATGAGTCTGTGGATCTGAAAACAAATATATCAAATAACATTGAAACTTCTACATCGACTTCTCAGTTATCCTTTGTTTTACTTGGCCTTTACTCTATGATTAGGAGGTCATTTTCAAAAAATTTTTAAAAGTATTTTCAAAATCATGGAGATCTTGCTGTAGACATAGAATAACTGTTAGAATCAGGGGCCTGTTTCTCAAAACTGTAATGAGTCTAAGTTCTTGGGCAACCCATAGAGACACATTAAATAGAATTAAGCCATTTCAATGGAATATCCACAAACTTACATGTAGAATTAAGATGGTTTCAGAAACAAACCCTTGCATACCAATCTTTTTGACAGGTGTTCATTTGCCTTTATCGGTACTTAACATGTACATGTACTTAGGGGTTCCATGATATTTGCTCTGACGACAATTGCTCCAAAGGAAAATCTGCATGTTTAGCCAAACATAAAACCTAACCCCAAACCTAACACTAACTTTAATCCTTATTCTGAACACAAACCACTATCACAACCCCAACCCTAACCCTATGTCTTTGGAGAAATTAAGACAGGAGCAATTGTCACAGGAGCAAATGTCATGTCACTGTACTTGAGATGTTTGATGCATTAAACAGATAGTGTAGAGCATCTGTGAAGTCAAACACGTTATGTGTATAAGTGGAGCTATGTATGCTTCAGCAGAAATTGCTCTTGGCTATAAAAAGAACGTTAAATCATGCAGATATGAAGTTAGGATTCTGGTTTCCACATGGGCCTTAGTCTAGGTTTAGGGTAAGGTTAGCAACTCTTTAGCTCACAAGGCTCCTTAAAGGAAAAGGAAACCCTGGAGACAATTAAATCTTAATGAAAACATTAAAAGAGAGAGAAGCAATTAACAAAAAGTTAAATAAAAAATCGGTTACAAAATGAGAAAGTTATGAAAGTTTGAAAAGTCTCCATTTATTCTATGGCAATTAGCAATATCATTTCAAAATGGCAGATATTTTGTGGACAACAAATATCGAGGGCGACGTAACGCGACGAAACGCTGCAGATTTTAGACTCTTTTTCTCACCTTTTTATCTTGGAATTCCATCTTTTTTAATTCTTCTACGAATCAACCAGGTTTTATAGTATGTGATAGTGAACATAATGGCTCAATTTGACTCCACCGGGAAAGATTTTTTGAGATCTTAGCAGCAGTTTTGACTTGCATTTATTCTAGAAAGAAAGGTACGTAATTCTTTTATACGGTCCCGCTCGATCATTTTTGTGCTGTTTTATTTTGTTTTCATATGAACCGCAACAAAGTCGAATTACACAATTCTCGTATCGCCATCGCCACTCTGTTTATAACCGAGACACTTATTTGCCTGAACAGTACAACTGTCTGAGTCTGATCATCATGTCTAGTGATAACACGCTAGCTTTGGGAAAACATAATCTCCGTCCTAGACTGAAGTCTGACACAATCCCGTCTTCACAACCTCAACTTCAAGCAAGTAAACAGCAGTGCTTCAGCCCTCAAACTCCTCCTCTTACTCTTTCACGTACGTATCAGGATGATTCATTCAGTCCTGGATACCTTCGCTGCTTGCAAGCAGTGGTGGAGCGGGCAGTATCATCAGCTATGGAAAAAGAGCGACAGAAGTTTTCTCAAATTCTTGACGTTAAACTGGCTGCAGCTATCCAGGCTGAACGTCAGAAGATTTCAGATGTCCTTGACGAGAAGTTGTCTGCACTCCATGATCTAGAGGTCAGCATCGACTCGAAGCTTCACCAACTTCCCGCCTTGCAGGAGGCAGTAGAATCCAACACAACGTCTGTCAACGACATCACTTCCAGGCTCGATCATCATGATTCATATTCTCGTCGCAATAGCATACGTCTTCAAGGAGTAAAAGTCACACCAAATGAAGACACCGATACAATCGTATGTAACCTCGCCAAAAGTATCGGTGTTGACCTCACCCCAGTTGAAATAGATCGCTCACACCGACTTCCATCTCGTCGTAGTGTTGATGCTGGATCTCAATCTTATGCTGATGCAACAGGGAGCAGTTCTTCAAAACCACCCGCGATCATTGTCAAATTTGTTTCCTATAAATCAAAATTCAAAATGATGCAAAATCGCAAGAAGTTGAAAGGTTCTGGCATTGTCATCATTGAAGACCTCTCCAGAAAACAAGCAGATCTTCTGTACCGGACTTCAAGACACCCGAATGTGACAGCTTCGTGGTCATATGATGGCCGCATATTCGCGTTGGTCAAGCAGAGTGATGGACATTCTAGTAAAAAACTCATCAAGGATGTTTCTGACCTGAATTCTGTTCATTAAGAATCAACATTTGCCTTTACATCTTGCCATCAATAAACATCTTATCTGTGATGTACATTACTACCAGAGCAGGAGACACTTGATATTGTGTATGAGGTATTACCTATCATGTTGTGTTCGAGGAATTTGATGTACTGTTTACAATCTATCAAGTTTACATTTTTTGCATCTTTTCCTCCAATTTACGCCAATTGTTCTACCTTTAGGTGTGAACAGGAGAAATTTGATAGTAAGATCTTTTTCTTCCCTCTTGCTGCTTTTTTGCATTCTCTTTCCTATTAATATTAATATGTACACTGTACAATGTTTTTGGTAAGATCAGGAGACATTTGGTAGTACGATCTCTTTTCTTCTCTCTTGCTGCTTTTTTGCATTCTCCTGCCTATTAATATTAATATTAATATGTACACTGTACAATGTTTTGGTAAGATCAGGAGACATTTGGTAGTACGATCACTTTTCTTCTCTCTTGCTGCTTTTTTGCATTCTCCTGCCTATTAATATCAATATTAATATGTACACTGTACAATGTTTTTGGTAAGATCAGGAGACATTTGGTAGTATGATCTCTTTTCTTCTCTCTTGCTGCTTTTTTGCATTCTCCTGCCTATTAATATTAATATTAATATGTACACTGTACAATGTTTTTGGTAAGATCAGGAGACATTTGGTAGTACGATCTTTTTTCTTCTCTCTTGCTGCTTTCTTGCATTCTCCTGCCTATTAATATTAATATGAACACTGTACAATGTTTTTGGTAAGATCAGGAGACATTTGATAGTACGTTCTCTTTTCTTCTCTCTTGCTGCTTTCTTGATCAGGATTTTTGGTAAGATCAGGAGACATTTGGTAGTACGATCTTATTTCTTCTCTCTTGTTGCTTTCTTGCATTCTCCTGCCTATTAATATTAATACGTACAATGTACAATGTTTTTTGGTAAGATCAGGAGACATGTTGATCAGGAGATATTTGACTCGATCTGATATTTGATGTATAGACCTTTCACTGCCTTTCTTGTATTTTTGTATTTTGCATCTTTGTATTTTTTTTTTCTTTCTTTATTTTTAGATGCATAACAGTATTATCCATGTTTGCCATTTCCCGGTGGATTCGATTCATCTGGTTTTTTAAAGGAAACGTAATAAACCAAACTCATTTTATCACCTTGTGTTATATTGAATTTTATGTCCTAATCTTTGTGTGTTTCATGTTGTTATATTCATTTGTGTAATGCCTGACCAACACTCGTATGAAAATGTCTTGAAAGATGTAGACTTATCGAAAATCAATGATCTTTTATCTCCAGTTGAAAGTGAAGATGAAGTTAGAGCTCCCAATCAAAGATACTTGCTCCCGAGTGAATTTAATGACTTTGTTTCCAAGGAGCAAGTTAGACATGATATTGGTAGTAAATTTTCATGCCTACATATTAACTGTAGAAGTATAAAAAGGAATTTCAATAATCTATATTCATTTTTGCATGGTATTGATTTGAATTTTTGTGCCATTGGACTAACTGAAACTTGGTTAAGAGATACTGACTTACCCCAAAACATTGATGGTTATACTTTTATGGGCATTTCTCGTCCTGAACGTAGAGGGGGTGGAGTTGGTGCCTTCATTCGAGATGATATTATATTTTCTCATCGAGATGATCTAGATATTTTCACAGAGTTCATTGAATGTATATTTTTAGAAATTGAGCTGAAACCTAAGAATGTTATATTTGGTGTTATATACAGACCGCCCAACTCACATTTTGAATCTTTCATAGAATCACTGAATTTAATATTACTCTCTACGAGTAAGGAAAACAAACTCCTATATTTTGCTGGTGATTTCAACATAAATTTGCTCAATGCAGAAACCTGTTCACAAGCCACTGAATTCTTGGATGTATTCTTGACTAAATCAATGTTTCCATCTGTTCACCTTCCAACACGTATCACTGATCGCTCAGCCACTCTTATTGACAATGTGTTCACAAATGATACCTGTTGTTTATTATCTGGAGTTATTTTAGTAGACATTTCTGATCACTTTCCAATTTATTGTCTGAGTAATAACACTTCTGATTCAAATGATAGTGTGTATACTAGACGTATTATAAAACCTTGTCACATTCACAATTTTGCTCATGATTTAGCTGAGACTGTATGGCATGTTGATACAGATGATGCTGATTTAAATTATGATAATTTTCTATTCCAATTTCAGAAGCTATATGATGTACATTTTCCTAGAATACAGAGCTATTTTAAAAAAAGGCAAGATAAACCGTGGTTTAATGAGCACTTGCGTAAACAGTGCAATAAGAAATATCTCCTGTATAAAAAGTACATAAAAAATCCTACAGTTTATAGAGAGCGAACTTATAAATGTTTTCGAAATAAAGTTAACAATGAGATTAAACGTACTAAAGATGATTATTTCAAACAATTATTTTCTAAAGTCAAGTCGAACTTGATGAAAACTTGGTCAATTATTAACACAGCACTTGGTAAGAAAAAGAAACAAACAAAAATAGAAAGTATTAATATTGGTGACAGAGTAATTTATGATAACCAAGAAATATCTCAAGTATTCAATGAACATTTTAGAAATATTGGTATGTCTTTGAAGAATAAATTTCAAAATGACAATTCAAATAGGAGTTATATGCAATATCTAAAATCAAATTCTGAAACAATATTTTTAAATCCAATAACACCTGGTGAAATTATTGACATAGTTAAATCTCTTGATAAAGGTTCATGCCCTGGTTATGATGAAATTGACATCAAAGTAGTCAAGCATATTATTCACATTATATGTTATCCATTGACTAAAATTTTTAATTGTGTTTTTGAAACTGGTAAATTTCCATCTAAGTTAAAAATTGCGCGAGTTGTTCCGATTTTTAAAAGTGGCTCTCAAAGTGAATTAAATAATTACAGACCAATATCAGTTTTGCCATTATTTTCCAAAATACTTGAAAAATGCATATATAATCGCTTATCAACTTTCTTAAATCAACATAACATAATTTCTGATTGCCAGTATGGTTTTCGACCTGGACACTCCACATCCCATGCAGCTATTGATTTAGTTTCTAAAGTTCGAGATGCCTTCAACTCAAATGAATTTTTGATTGGTTTATTTATAGACTTGAGCAAGGCTTTTGATACCTTAGATCATTTTATATTATTAGACAAACTACAAAACTATGGCATTAGAGGTGTTCCCTTGCAGTTGTTATGTAGCTATTTATCAAACCGCAGTCAATACGTATTAGTTAATCATACTAGATCAGATCTTGGCAGCCTGGAATGTGGAGTGCCTCAGGGTTCTATCCTTGGCCCATTATTATTTTTGATTTATATAAATGACATGTGCAATGCCTCATCTAAATTACAATTGATATTATTTGCAGATGATACTAGCATGTTTATGTCAAATAACAATCTCAATTCTTTAATCGCTGGGTTCAACACTGAAATACAGAAAATGAATGAATGGTTAATCACTAATAAGTTGGTCTTGAATATTAAAAAGACTCATTGCATGCTTTTTACAAATAAAACTATTGAAACAAGTAACTTATTGATATCTATTGACAAGGATAGGATAGATTTTGTTAATTCAGTAAAATTTCTTGGAATCGAAATTGACTCGAAATT
This sequence comes from Echinometra lucunter, assembly GCA_029962745.1. NCBI lineage: Eukaryota > Metazoa > Echinodermata > Echinoidea > Camarodonta > Echinometridae > Echinometra > Echinometra lucunter. The sequence goes on from CM057156.1 coordinate 1,552,180, forward strand.
GTTGTGGCATAAACACATAGATATGATATGTAACAGAATTTCAAAATGTATTGGTATATTGTATAAGTTGAATCATTTTCCTCAAAATATACTGCGGATGATTTATAATGCTATTATAACACCCCATCTTCACTATTGTAATATTGTCTGGGCAAATTCAACTAATTACTCTATGCTACGACTATTTCGACTGCAAAAAAGAGCTGTAAGAATCATCTATCATGCCCATTATCTTGCCAATACCTCCACTATTTTTGCTGAATTGCGTCTGTTAAAAGTATTCGATTTGAACAAATTTAATATCGTAATATTCATGTACCTATGTCACAATGATCGTGTTCCAATGGCGATTGCTAAGCAATTCCAACTCAATAACCAATTCCATTCTTATAGTACTCGAAGCTCTTCTGATTACCACTTACCTTTAAACAGAACTAATGTTGGTCTAACAAGTGTATTTTATAGGGGATCTAAGATCTGGAATGAATTACACCCAGCTATAAAGACAAGTCCATCTTTAAATTCACTTAAGCGTAACTATAAGTCATATTTACTGAAGCAATATTAGGCTCTTTGTCTGGCATTATACCTTGTCTGTGTTGGGCTTGTCCTGGTTGTTTAACTTTTTATTGTATTTGTTGTTGTTTTTTAATAACTTATTTTATGATATCCAGTTATTTTGCCCATCTACATCTAATTCTTTTATATGCTATTGTATTTTTTTTTATATCAAGGTGGCAGCTGTTCATAAAGCTCTTGCTTTTCTTGCTGTCTCCTCTATCTTATGTTTTTATACTATGTATATATGTATTTTTAAACTATTGATGGAAATAAATGAAATGAAACTTTCCATATGTTTTGTACACAAAATTTTAGATCTTCTCCATTATCTCTCAAGGTGCAGCTTGTCTATTTCTTAGCTCAAGACATTGTATCATGTATCATGGGAAAATGTATTTGACACAACATATGTTGAGTTCACAAAGAGACAAGCTGCATGTTGAGAGATTATGGAGAAAGTCTGAAATTTGTGTACAAAACATAGAGTGTTGTCCACAAAAACCTACCATTTTGAAATGATATTGCCAATTTGAGGATTGCTATAGAAAGTATTAAAAAGCAAGACTTTTCAAACTTTCACAACTTTCTTATTTCTAAACTGAATTATTTAAATTTGTTTGACTTGCTTCTCCTTATCCTCTCTTTTCATTAAAATTGACTTGTCCCCAGGGTTTCCTTTTCTTTCAAGGGAAAGACACTCGAGCCTATACTTGTAAATCCTAAATGCTATGGGAAAGGGAAGAGGAGGAGGAGGAGGAGGAGGAGGAACTCTGCATTAGTCCACAGAATACATTGGGCATAGTACTCTTTGTTATCAGTATGTTCATGAACATATGCCCAAGACCACTCTCCAACATGTTAATAGTTCATCAAGTCCTTTGAACCTACAATATAATCATCAAATCAAAATCACAATAAATACAAAAGTCACCTTTCTCCTTAGGGCTGGTTGGTCCATTCTCGTGTCCGGGATGATGGTGGTTTGCTCGAGGGGTCACAGGGTCATTCTCATCATCATCACCAGAATAATCGCCATCTAAATCATGTAAACATGCAAACAGATGAAACTTACATTCTAAACATGTGTATATAAAACAAGCTTCTGTCTGCCATATTCTATTTCACATGAAACCAATTAATTTTCAAAACAAATAAAAATTGCCATTCATTATTATTATCATCATTTGTTTGGCATCACCTGTGCCTGGGAGGTGAAAAGTGAAATGAATCACTGTAACCCTCAGGTCTCTCCACCTGATATAACTGATGGGGGGGGGGGGGGGGTGCAGGCTACTTATACCAGGGTTTCCCCCTACTAAACGTGCAAAGGTGGTGACTCTCTTCTACACAGGGCCTCCATTTAACGTCCTATCCGAGGGATGGAGTGTTTTCCACTGCAACATACATGTAGACTGTTGACTACTAAATTCTCATACTCCCTACATGTTAAGCGCAGGGACCACTTGGCTCCTGTAGGCAATGGGTTAAAGGCATTGGTTAACTTTGTGAGCAGCTGATTTAAAAAATTTTCAAACTAAGATGAAACATGTGTATGTCCCCCCCCCCCCCCCCCCCCCCGGGCACAGGTGATGTCAAACAAATAATGTGTCTCAAGAGACAGTAACTAAGAGGACCGTTTTGCACGAATTAAAAAATACTGTTATCTGCCCCGCGTGATACACCGATACACACACATACGCACTCCTTACGTCTAGTCTGTGCAACCGACCTTCGTATATTTTTCAAACATTGGTTCACATTTCTAATATTTAAAAATACTTCCTATGGATATTATACTTTGAAACTTTCAGACTGGTATTTTTACACTATAATCCTTATGTTTATCCCATTTTCAAGTAACAAAATGAGATTTTAAAAAATCCTAACAATGTTAACCAATGTCTTTAATGTACCAGTGGTTCAGATGTACATGTAGGCATTTCTACATTTAATCCCCTCAAATACATTATTTTCTTCCAGATTTTAATGCACATCTCTATGAGGATCTGTTACATAAAATGAAAAATCACTGCTACATCAAGTAAGACCAACATTAGCTTTACTCTACAAGGAAACCAGGAAGTTTGCACTGACAGTATCAGCTTGCAAGAATCATATTCATGAATGATATTCAATATTAACAGTAGTCCCCGAATACAACTTCCATCATGAAATATATGTACAATGTACGGTATATATCTGCACATGCATGTATGTAGTTTACTCTGCTGACTAACATTGTACTCAGTGAACGAAGAGAACTTCAAAGATAAATTCCAAATTCAAATTGTGAAAACATATGGTTTTTCTCAGCTATTATTTATTGAAGCACGGTCAAAATTCCAGATCAATACATAAGAGAAAGAAGAGAACTTTTATCATTTTTAGAGGGCCAGGGGAACTACATTTACATGTATATAACAATGTGTTTGGCAGTTTTTTTTTAGTTTGTTTGTTTGGTTGTTTTTTTTTTTTTTTAGGTTTATTTAAATGTAGCTCTGTAACAGCATTTCCGATATCTTCATTTTAATTGGTTTTGTGCCATATCAAAAGCAAAAGCAAAACATTTACGCTGACGTTTAAAAAAAACATAATTCAAATAAGAGCACATATATTTTAGAACTTTTTCTTAGAAACAACACAGAAAGTGAATCTAGGGTAATCAGAAGTTACATCAGCTCAAAAAATAAACAAAAGTTAAGAAGTGTATTTCCATTTCCTCCTAGTACCTGATCGACAGCGTTTCCAGGAATTAAAGGGTAAGCCACCCTAGAAATTTCACTGTTTCAATAAAAGGAGATAAATTTGAACACGATTCCCATGATTTTAGGGACTCTATTCATTTTCTTTTTATTAAGCACGAACCAGTAATATATAGAGTTTTCATTTCCTAGAAATTGGAAGAAATTTTACCGGAGTAGACCTGACAAATCTCTGTCTAGCGCCTGGTGCACAGGACACAAGTTTGTCGACGCACCATCATTTAACTCAACAACAACAACAACAGCATTTTAAAAAAGAAATGAGCAAAATTGGTCAAAGAATAAGAAAATTACACTCATTTACATTTTCTAGTAAACTACTCTCGGCTCTGCAAATTGGCAACATTGATGACATCAGATGCGAGCAGGTCTCCATTCACTTTGTACAAGAAATTTCACATTTTCTCAATTTTCTTGGAAGTTACCGATTTTCTAACCCCCATAGTCAATGTATGTTCAGAAGAATTACTTTTTACATATTAAACATACTTTGACTAGGGTTTAGTCAAAGTAATTCTCATTATCGTTGTTATCGGTCTGTTGTGACCGAGATCTTATAAAACAGCAAAAGAACAGGAATTGGTCTAGCTGTAACGTCAACAGTCAAGTTCTTTTCGAACCGAGTCAAGACTTTTGGATGGTGACATCAAAGGTCGGTCCCAGACTCATACATCTGTAAAAACCCAATTACACAGAAGGACACAGGTGGTATCTTTTAGACTGAAGAGATGATCATGGAGAGTCACTCTAATATGTGTTAAATGTAATCAGAAAAAGTGTGAACCGGGGGTGTTTTTGTCTCACATTGTACTGATTGATGTACAACGCAGTTAATAACCTATGGGGGTCACCCCCCCCCCCCCCCTACTCCAACCCATGAAAATGTGTCAAAGTGAGTGAGGGATTAGAAGCTGAATCTTGTCATCTCTATATACATGTACTTGCCAGAACAAGAAACTGATTCACCAAATATACACCAAATGTATATAATGTATGAAGAAACTGATTCACCAAATATACACCAAATGTATATAATGTATGAAGAAACTGATTCACCAAATATACACCAAATGTATATAATGTATGAAGAAACTGATTCACCAAATATACACCAAATGTATATAATGTATGAAGAAACTGATTCACCAAATATACACCAAATGTTTATAATGTATGAAGTACTTTCAATGAACAAAGATTATGAAAGGATACCAGTACATAAAAAACAACAACAAAGAAAAAACAGGAATATACAATGTAGTGATATATTTCTTACATGAACACTGTGTAATTGAAATTAAATGCAAATGTAGCAAAACCCGACTTGTGTTTCTATAGAAGTCATCACTATGACTAGATGGTGATATTAAACACATTCACCTTTCCACTCTACAAAGTACAATACAGGTGATGCCGAATTTAATAATAATAATAATGATAATAATGATAATAATAATAATACTAATAATAATGATAATAATAATAATGATAATGATAATAATAATAATGATGATGATAATAATAATAATGATGATGATAATAATAATGATGATGATAATAATGATAATAATGATGATGTAATAATGATGATGATGATAACGATAATGATGATGATGATAATGATGATGATGATGATGATGATGATGATAATAATAATAATAATAATAATAATAATAATAATAATAATGATGATGATGATGATGATAATAATAATAATGATGATGATAATAACAATAATAATAATAATAATAATAATGATAACAAGAATATTATTTCATTAAAAAACCATCATCATCATCATCACAATCATCATCATCATCAATAATAATAACTGATAATAAAAAATAGATAACAATAGACATACATGTAAGTAACTGCATATATTACCATCTCATATCTGTAAATAGTCAGAAGAAGATGTATACTCACAGGCCTCCTCCAGCCACTTTCTTGGGACAGCTTCAGCACAGGTGTCAAAGAAGCTCTGCATGGTATCAATCTGACGACACAAGATGTCTCGGAATGTCTCCATCTCAGCTAACTTCTCTGTTAAACCTCTCCCCTTCTAAAAAGATACAGGATGAAATATTTGAATTCTGTGTCAACCCTTCCCCCTTCTAAAATGATACAGGATGGAATATTTGAATTCTGTGTCAACCCTTTCCTCTTCTAAAATGATACAGGATGGAATATTTGAATTCTGTGTTAAACCTCTCCCCTTCTAAGAAGATACAGGATGAAATATTTGAATTCTGTGTCAACCCTTCCCTCTTCTATAATGATACAGGATGGGATGGGGATTTGAATTCTGTATTAAAGCTCTCCCCTTCTAAAATCATACAGGATGGGATATTTGAATTCTGTGTTAACCCTCTTCCCTTCTAAAATGATACAGGATGGATAATTTCAATTCTGTGTTAACCCTCTCCTCTTCTAAAATGATACAGGATGGAATATTTGAATTCTGTGTTAACTCTCTTCCCTTCTAAAATGATACAGGATGGATTATTTGAATTCTGTGTTAACCCTCTTCCCTTCTAAAATGATACAGGATGGATAATTTCAATTCTGTGTTAACCCTCTCCTCTTCTAAAATGATACAGGATGGAATATTTGAATTCTGTGTTAACTCTCTTCCCTTCTAAAATGATACAGGATGGAATATTTGAATTCAGTGTTAACCCTCTCCTCTTCTAAAATGATACAGGATGGAATATTTGAATTCTGTGTTAACTCTCTTCCCTTCTAAAATGATACAGGATGGATTATTTGAATTCTGTGTTAACTCTCTTCCCTTCTAAAATGATACAGGATGGAATAATTGAATTCTGTGTTAACTCTCTTCCCTTCTAAAATGATACAGGATGGAATATTTGAATTCTGTGTTAACCCTCTTCCCTTCTAAAATGATACAGGATGGAATAATTGAATTCTGTGTTAACTCTCTTCCCTTCTAAAATGATACAGGATGGAATATTTGAATTCTGTGTTAACTCTCTTCCCTTCTAAAATGATACAGGATGGAATATTTGAATTCTGTGTTAACCCTCTCCTCTTCTAAAATGATACAGGATGGAATATTTGAATTCTGTGTTAACTCTCTTCCCTTCTAAAATGATACAGGATGGAATAATTGAATTCTGTGTTAACTCTCTTCCCTTCTAAAATGATACAGGATGGAATATTTGAATTCTGTGTTAACCCTCTCCTCTTCTAAAATGATACAGGATGGAATAATTGAATTCTGTGTTAACCCTTCCCTCTTCTAAAATGATACAGGATGGAATAATTGAATTCTGTGTTAACTCTCTTCCCTTCTAAAATGATACAGGATGAAATATTTGAATTCCGTGTTAACTCTCTTCCCTTCTAAAATGATACAGGATGAAATATCTACATACATACATACATTTTTGGCAGGCATTCATAAATTTTTGGTGGGTTTTATTGCTTTTAGCTGTTCAGCAGTAAGATAAAAGGCATAACTACATGAACATGCTGTGAAGTTTTTTATCTCCTAAAATTGAATATTTATCAAATTAAAGGCGAAATATACATTGGATGCAGGGTCACGGGACACAGAGTCATGTAGGCCTGCACACATGCAAAACCTACATGTATGAGAGTTCTGTTTAATACATGACAAGTATACACAGCACTGGATCATTGTGGGGGGTCCTAAGTCCTAACATATAAAATAATGTAACCATTGCATTGCACTCATTTCAAATATCTACAGCGAAATTCACTGAAAATCATGACTGGAATATTACATGATCTTTTTACACAAGGGGGCCAATAAGAGACTACATTTAATCAGTGTCATGCCAATTATCTTTTTGCTAACAAAACACATGAGCTTTAAAACTCTTTCAATATGATTCGGTTCATTTTCAAGATCTACTTTCAAGGAAGTCTAAGCCAAAGCACATCTACTAGTATTTCATTTTCATATAAAATAAAGTTTAAATATGCTTCTGCCGACCTAGCACCTGAAAGTGCTCCCCCGACCCTTAGAATGCCCAGGGCTAAGTTTTTCTGTTCTCCTTGTTGTAGGCATTGTTTTTTAATCAATAATGATAATAACAGTAATAATAATAATAATAATAATAATAATAATAATGATAATAATAATAATGATAACAATAATGACAATAATAGTAATAATAATAGTAATGATAATAATAATGGTAATAATAATGATAATAATAATAATAACAATAATGAAAAAGAAAAAATAATGATAGTAATAATACTAACAATATTCAAGGTAAACATGTATATATAGCAAATGTTTCAAAGTGCAAAATCAATGAGAAAAGAGCCCACAACCAATTTCTCTTTTTTTGGTTCCATGACATTTGTTCCGCCGACATTTGCTCCGCCGACAAATGCTCCGAAAATGACGACAAGTGCTCCGCGACAAGTGCTCCGCGACATATGCTCCGCCGACATTTGCTCCGCCGACAATTGCTCCGCCGACAATTGCTCCGCCGACAATTGCTCCGCCGACAATTGCTCCGCCGACAATTGCTCCGCCGACATTTGCTCCGCCGACATTTGCTCCGCCGACATTTGCTCCAAAACGACGACATTTGCTCCGCCGAATTAATTATAATCATCAATAAATTGATTATAATTCTACTCTGCTCCGACAAGTGATAATGATTATGACAACTGCCTCGCCGCCAATTTCTCCACCGAAATGTTTTGGAAACCACGACACTTGAACCTTGCCCCCCCGCAACACCATTCAGTGAATTTGAGGGCATGCCTTTATTTATTTACGTTTATCATTATATGTCACTCTAAATAAGAGTAATCATAGTAAATCAGAGTAGATCTCAAACTGCAAAGTAGTTTGCAAATATAGAAATACTGCGGTATGTCGGCGGAGCAAATGTCGGCGGAGCAAATGTCGCAGGAGCAAATGTCGTCGTTTCGGAGCAAATGTCGGCGGAGCAAATGTCGGTGGAGCATATGTCGGCGGAGCAAATGTCGGCGGAGCAAATGTCGGCGGAGCATATGTCGGCAGAGCATACGTCGCGGAGCACTTGTCGCGGAGCACTTGTCGTCATTTTCGGAGCAGTTGTCGCCGGAGCAAATGTCGCCGGAGCAAATATCGTGTCACCCTTTTTTTTGGGGGGGGGGGGGCCGATTGCAGAATGCAGACTACCAACCTTGAATGATGAGGATGATGTAAGACTAGCCCCTGAGTGGAGAGAGACCATGGAACCATGTCTCTGCAGACTGCTACTCTCAGCTTCGGCCATTGCCTTCTGAGACTCCAGGCATTCGATCCATCTCTGGCGAGAATCTCGAGACTTCACTCTCAGGTACCATACGCTGTCGTTGATGCTTACATCAAACCTCAAATGGTCAAACTCGTGAACCTGGTAGGACAATGTGATAATAATAATAATAATAACAATATTAATAATAATAATAATAATAATAATAATATAATAATAATGATGATGATGATGATGATGATGGTGATAATACATCATATTGAGTGCAGAAACTACTTCTGTATACATGTATTTTACTGTGCTCCAAGAGCTCTTAAATGTCTTCTGCCGCATAATGCTACATGATTCTGAGCACTAGGTTACACAGGGTGTAAATGGAAAAAAAAATAAGTCCGTGTTTTACAACAAATAAGTTTTCACTTCTGATTTGAAGCTTTTTAATATCTGAGATTTCCTGATATCTAAAGGTAGTGGTAATCTGTCCCACAATCTAGGGACTGCACCAAAAAATGATTGGTTGCCTAGGGTTATTATTCTTTTTATTTGGAGGATATGTAATATCAGTGCATCATGTGTACACAGAAATTACGATTACGTGTGTTTTAAAGGGAAAGTCCACCCTAGAAGTTTCACTGTTTCAATAAAAAGAGTTAAATTTGAAAGGCATTTTGAAAAAGAAATAAGAAAATTACACTCATTAACATTTTCTAGTAAACTACTCTCGGCTCTGTGAATTGGCAACACTGATGACATCATATGCGAGCAGGTGTCCATTCACTTTGTACATGAAATTTCACATTTTCCCAATTTTCTTGGAAGTTACACATTTTCAAGCCCCCATAGTCAATGTATGTTCAGAAGAATTGCTTTTTACATAACATACTTTGACTATGGGGTAAGAAAATGTGTAACTTCCTAGAAAATTGAGAAAATGTGAAATTTCATGTACAAATTGAATGGAGACCTGCTCGCATATGATGTCATCAGTGTTGCCACTTTGCAGAGCTGAGAGTAATTTACTAGAAAATGTAAATGAGTGTAATTTTCTTATTCTTTGACCGATTTTGCTAATTTCTTTTTTAAAATTCTGTTCAAATTTATCTTCTTTTACTGAAACAGTGAAACTTCCAGTGTGGACTTTTCCTTCAAAGTGGTATACTGTACATGTACATGTAATATGGGCAAATCAATCTGTTCTAAACCTGCTATATAAACTTTACTGTAGATCTATGAACCCATTAGTACTCTAATTACTTGTACATGTAACACATGCATAGAAGATAGCTTTCATGTTATCTTGCTCAAAACCTTTTTTTACGAATACATCTCAATTTATAAATCCTATTCTATGCTTATTTCTATACACTGTTGCTAATGAAGTTGGAATATACATGTATGCAAAATCGTTTACATCCATTAATGAAATGATTTTGACAAGGATTTCTTCCTAACAGATAAATAAATACATTACCTGATTAAACTGAAATATCATAATTATTTTTTGTTTTGTGTAACTCCTAAACCATGTGTATGCTTGAAAGTAAGAAATTACAGGACCCACGGCTTTAAGTCCCCTCCGACGGTAATGACGAATAATTATTTACAAAAGGGCACTATTTTGTAGGTCATCGACATCGATATGGTTTTGAACAAGGGATCTTGGTAACGATTGCAATTGCTTCAGCACTGAATCGTGTGCATACGCACCTGGGGCTGGGGTAGGGGGCAACCCTAGAAATATCATGAAAAACTAAGAAAATGTAATAATATTTTTAATACTGCATTGCATTTGCCCCCACCCCAACTGAAAAATCCCTTTGTACATGTATGGTCATGCATTGAAGCATAATACTGTACCTCTGTACTCCTGGAAAGATCTACAATGTAAGCTTCGTTAACCCATTCGTGACAGAGGTCCACATTTTGTGGTTTGGCCTAATATCTTTTGATGGAAAGCCCTAAAAATCATACCAAATACATGAGCAAAAGAGCAAAAAATTCTACACAAACTGTGCCCATTTTGGTTGCATCAATATTCGTTGTTTGATGCTGAAGATTTTTTAAAGGAAAATAAGCATTAAAATCCTTAAATTGGCAATGTGATAGAAAGTCTAAAATCACAGTTTTCCCCTGCAAATTGGCAACTTTTTGACTTCTCGTCATAATTTCTGTCAATTTATATTCATTTCAGATACATGATGTCTCATAAGAAAAACATAGCAATAAAATAAAAATGTTGGTGTTGCCAATTTGAAGAATAAACGCTGATCAAATTAGGCTCTAAATAATTCCTGTCACAAAGGGTTCATCATGAATGAATCATAATGTCACAATCAACTGTTGAGTGGAACATTCTGAGGTAAGTAAGAATAAATATCATTCCAACTTTATGAGTAATAGTGTACATGTACATACAGTACATGCACATGCACACGTACTAATGATTTGTGATTCCAACTTTCACGGGGGTATCACAGAACACTCCGAAATTGTTAATGGAAGGTTTTAAAGCAGTGTGACTGATTTCATGGCAAAGAATTACTATGACTGTTCAATACTGAAGCATGTACATGACTATTCCCTTTGGCTTTCCATCATAAGTACTGCCCCCCCCCCCACCCCCCAGTTCATATGAGAGCCCCATGCCTAAGTTATAGAGCCAGTGCACAATCAAGACCATCACGTAGTCAGCTTTTTTTTTCTTACTTCTAAGTCTCGACTCTAAAGATGAGACAGACTCAACCCAGGGCTATAAATAGAAGAATGTGAACCTCATGCACCAAGTAAATGGTAAAAGATAGAAAGCTCCCATTTTGGACTTGGTGTGGTGCCCCTCTGAATGGATTTTTGTGCCCTCCAAAATTAGCCGTGACCTAGTAAGGTCACCTAAATTCTAGGCCTGCCATGTACTCTCCATTCAACAAAGGTACAATGTATTAAACTCCAGCAGATTAAATTACATGTAGAACAGGAACATTGGTAAACTACCAGCAACTACATTAAAGGGAAAGTCGACCCAAAATTTTCACTGTTTCAATAAATGGGGTTGAATTGGAACAACATTTTAGAAAAGAAATGAGCAAAATTGGTCAAAGAATAAGAAAAATACACTACATTTTCTAGTAAATTACCCTCGGCTCTGCAAATTGGCAACACTGATGACATCATACATGTATGCGAGCAGCTCTCCATTCACTTTGTACATGAAATTTCACATTTTCTCAATTTTCTTGGAAGTTACACATTTTCTCACCCCATAGTCAAAGTACATGTACATGTACGTTATGTAAAAAGCAATTCTTCCGAACATTCATTGACTATGGGGGTTTGAAACATGAACAGACAGCTGAGGACTTGGTAAATGCAGTAATAGACCTTGATCAAAAAGGATTTGGTGACAGCATCACCTTTGTTGCCAAGAATCTGTTCATACTTCCCAAATGTGACCCAAAAGATTTGGACCCATTTGCTAACCTGCAGAGGCTTTTACAGCTTGAGGAGAAGGTACAATGTACAAACTCTTGGGTCTTCCTGCAATGAAGCAGCCTGTAAAATTATCAAACACACTGATGAACTGGAAAAGTTGACCAACTCTGTCAAAGCTAACAAGCTTTTGATTAAGAAAAGCACCTTATTGCCTAAACCATCCTATGCTGACATTACATACGAGTCGTTACATGACCAAGTCATGTCTCCACATAGTAGGCTTGCCCCAGATCCAAGCAGGAACCCAGAAGCTGCCAAGGGAGATACTGGCACCAAGCGGGATGCAAAACAGGATCCAGGAATTAAATCACCATTGCAGCTTGCCCAAAATGGCTAGCCCAGCAGATGCAGATCACAAAAAGTCGCTTCATGACGAGCCTTTCTTCTTCACCTTGGATAAGAAATCGCGCATCGACAAGAGTAAAGCATCTGCAGATCCCAGTTGGAAAGAAGTGAAAAGAAGAAAGAAAACATACACTAAAGATGTAGATAGTAGTAGGAGAGTAGTTGAAAGAGTAAAAAGTAAAAGTGGTAGGATTCATGGAAGTGCAAAAAGTGATAGTCTTCTTGGAGCGCCTCCTCCTAGGAGAGATTTCTTTGTATCCAGAGCAGTTAAATCAACAACCGATAATCAGTTGCAGGAATATCTGAAAAGCAAAGGCATTCAGGATGTAGAGATCACCTGCCTCTCAAACCCACAAGCTACACTGAAGTCGTTCAAACTTACAGTTCCTGTCAAGGATAAGGAAAGAGTAATGAACGAGGATTTATGGCCATGCAGGCTTTGTGTACAAAGATGGAGAAGGAGAAGATTCTCAGATGAGACAAAAAATGACAATGACACATAACTTAACTATTATTACTTATAACTGTTAATTTGCAAATGACTTGAAGCTGCCTTATTTACATGAACTAATTAACAATTGTGATTTTTTATTCATTCAGGAACATGCTTTATCTAGATCTCAGTTGGGATGAATTGGTAAACATTGTGTTTGTGCAATGAATGAAAATGTCTTCTTGTATGGTAGACCATTCGGTGGTTGTGCAATACTGTGGAAAAGTGATCTTCATGTTAATGTTAAACCTGTCGTTACCGAGTCCTCAAGAATGGCTGCCATACTTGTTGAATTGGACAATGCAGAAAAAATACTTCTAGTCTGTGTTTACATGCCCTGTGATGATCGATATTTAACAGGTAATTTGAAGGAATTTGTAAATGTGCTTAATGACATAGAAGAGATGATGGAGAATGTTCATGCTGATTATATATGCATTGGAGGGGACTGGAATACTGACCCAAACAGAGGTACTTATCAGACTAAGAAATTTTTAGAGTTTTTAGAGAGATGCTCACTTGTTCTGTGTACAGTTGATCTGATGTGTAATTTTTTAGTATACTTTCTGTAGTAAGGGCAATAATGCAAAATCACTTATTCATCACTTTTTTTTGACAGGTAATTTACTTGATGCTATGCAGATGTATGACATTGTTGATGGTGTAAATAACCAATCTGACCGCATTGCAGTTAAATGTATTTTGCATGTCAAGGTATCTCAATTTGAAGAAAGATTGGTAAACAGTGAACGGAGTTGTAAGATAAATTGGAAACTTGCGTTATCCGAGGATATTGATAGGTATAGGCAAAGTGTTGATGTGTATGTTAAAGGCATGGAAACACCGAATGTGATACACTGCAAGAATTTGTGCTGTAATGACACAATACACAAAAAGGAAAGTGAAAATTTTCATGAAGGAATTATTCAGATATTGTTAGTGATGAGTCTTTCAGTATTACTCCAATGAAACGCAAGAGAAAAGTAGTGCCTGGTTGGACAGAATGGGTTGAAAAATATTTCAGGGAAGCACTCTTTTGGCATAACATTTGGGTAGAAAATGGACGTCCATTGGAAGGGGTGTTGTTTGATGTCCATAATATACACTGATCTCAGTACCATAAAGCATGTACAATGTAAGATGGTGATGAAGAAGGAAAAGGAAATAAATTGTGATCGGATTGCAAATGCCATCGCTTGTAAGAATGTTCACTCTTTCTGGAGTGAGGTTAAGAGTTTCAATAAAGGTAACCGCAATGTGTACTCTGGATAGGTTGATGGTATTCAGGGTAGGGAAAATATTGCAATTTGTTTTCCAGTAAATTTGAGAGTCTTTATAATAGTGTAAGCTATGATGGTGATGATATGAGAGAATTAGAAGAATGTATAGAAAGCAATGTGAATGTGAAATGTAAATGTAGGGAGGGTAACCAGGCATTTCACACTATTACAGAAAGTGAAATTTCAAGTGCTATTGATAGATTAAAGTTCTCCAAAAGAGATGATGTGTCAGGAATTATGTCTGATCATATTATTCATGCTAAAACTATTATAAATAATGTTCTGGCACTGCTGTTTACCATAATGCTTTCGCATGGTTATTCACCAGACACACTAGGTAGAAATACAATTATTCCTATTCCCAAAGGTAAATGGGCAAATTTGGGGGACTCAGGTAAGTTTAGGGCTATTACACTGGGTAGTATTATTGGTAAAGTTCTAGAATTGGTTATTATGAACAGAGACAAGACTATTTGTTAACAAATGAATTACAGTTTGGGTTTAAGGAAGGTATGTCAACCACGCAATGCACTGCTATGGTGGTTGAGACTGTGTCCTACTTTAACCATGATGGATGTAATGTTTATGGCCTTTTTCTTGATGCCAGTAAGGCATTTGACAGGGTTAACTATGTCAAGCTTTTCTCACTATTATGCAAGAGAGGAGTATGCCCTCTTATTTGTAGGTTGTTGCTGAATATTTACAAAAACCAGAAATTACGTCTCAAGTGGAACGGCGCATATTCAGATTGTTTTTCAGTTATGAATGACATAAAACAAGGGGGTGTTATTTCCCCATGCTTGTTTTGTGTTTATATTGATCAGTTGAGGTTGGATTGAGAGAAAATGGAGTGGGTTGTTTCATGGGCAGCAAATATATGGGTGCGTTTGCTTATGCAGATGACTTGGTTTTATTATCTCCTGTTTCTGCTCTACAAAAAAATGGTAAAAATTTGTAGTAATTTTGCATGTAGCTTTGATATTCAATTTAACAGTACTATAAGTCAATTGATTGGCTTTAAATGCAGCAGTAAAGATGTTTTAGATCCAGGTATTATGTTAAATGGTCAAAAGATTTCAATGTTGGACGAAGTAACCCATCTTGGACATAGACTCTCCAAGAAAATTTATGACTCTAATGTGCATGCTGATAAATGTGTTGCAGATTTCAATAGACAGTGTAATATATTTCTTGCTAACTTCAAATATGCAAACTCATTCATGTACATAAGGAACAGTTTATTTCACAGATATTGTTCCAGTTTTTATGGCTCGCAATCATGCCCACTTTATGAAGGTAGTTTTGATAAGATGTGCACTCAATGGAGAATTGCTTTCGACATGTGTGGAAAATAACTTGGCAAACACATAGTAGACTCCTTCCTCACATAGCTGATGTATGTATGCCACCTGAACTGTGGTTTGCAAAAAGAATGATTTCTTTTGTGAAGAATGCCCAAAACTCTTCCAATACTATAGTAGCATATATTTTTGGTATGAGTCAGTTTGGTTCTCACTCAATAATGGGGTGCAATATACATTTGTTACAGAGTCAGTTTGATATGAGCTGCAAAGAGGTGATGCATACCTGGAATCACACATGTTTGAAAGATGTAGAGAATAAAAGGGTTGCCGAGCAAATCAAAGAACTTGTATTTGTTAGGGATAGGTGTGTCTATGGGGTTGGGGCTCTGAGCAAGGAAGAATGCAAAACAATAATTACCTTCCTTTGCTTGCATTAAGGGCAGGCTCAGTCTCACAAGTTTAAACGCTGTTTCGGTGGAGGGAGTGGGATTTGGATATCTTTTTGGAGGAAGGGTGGGCGGGATCGATCGATGAATGGGGGGTTGCGCTCATTTGCGTTTTTCTAGCAATTTGCTCTCGGCTCTGCAGGTCGGCGGCGCTGATGGCATCATGTGCGGGCAGCTCTGTGTTTGCTATGTTTCGCGTTCCCTCAGTCTCAGTGGAGGTTGCATGTTATCGAGCCCCTGTGGTCTTTGACTATGGGTTTCGGGGATATGTGGCTTCCGGGGGGCTTGGGGATGCGGGCAGGTGGAGGCTGCTCACGTGTGGAGTCGTCGGTGCAGGTGCTGCCGGTTTGTGGGGCCAAGAGTGGTTTGCTGGAGAGGGTGGGGGAGGGTGAGTGGGTGCAATTTTCTTGTTTGCTGATTGAATTTTGCTTGTTTCTTTTATTTGGAACGCATTTCGAGTTTGTCTCCTTCTATTGCGACAGTGGGGTTTCTGGGAGGGACTTTACTTTTTCAATAATAATAATCATTATTAGGTATGCATCATCAACTATGTCTTTTTTTTTTTTTTTGCATTACTTTGCTTTGCCATAATTTTATTGAACATGTATTCATTTGTTGTTCATATGCTTTTATGTATGTTGCCTTGTATAGTTTCAGAATTGTATATTGTACCTTTTTGAAGAGGTGAATAAAGACAAAATTAAATGAAATGAAATATATCAATTTTTTTAACCATTGTGTAATCACTTTAAACCATGTCATTACTCGAGCCAGGACTTTTATCCTGGAAAGGGGGGGGGGGGGGGGGGGGGGGGGGGGGGGACTCTGATTTGGTTCGGACATAGGTGTACCGCTGAAGCCTCCATGCAGTACCGGTACCCATTTTTAAAGATCACTTTGGCAGGAAAGATTACCGGTACCCATTATTAGGAATTTTGCATCTCGGATGTGTACTTTAGCGACAATGTGGGCGAGAATATCATTCTCAACAATAAAAATTACCCATGTTTAAAAAAGTGGGAGACATGTTTAAGGATTTTCCAGCACAAAACCACATCCCATGTCTAGGGATTTCATGCAAAAAAGCGACCCATCAGAGGTGCACAACCACGTAAACCATAGTAGGTGAGTATTCCCCCCCCCCCCCCGGGAATTTTATTCTGCACACACAACTCCAGTATATGTATACATGTACATATACATGTACATGTAGAAGAGAATCCCCTTTGGCTTATCTAGAAATGGGCTTAACATGCTCTTTTGACACAAGCCACCCTCCTTCTATATCAATTTAGTGTAGAATTATTTACTAAATACTAAATTAGTATAATGAAAATATCACAAAAATGTTGGGGGGAGGGGTTTGTGTCAAAAGGGTGCATTCACTGCACTAAGTGCTGCTCCTGTCTCAACACACCCTTTCACGATAAGCCATCCCCCTTCTTCTTCTTATTCTTCTTCTTCTTCTTCTTCTTCTTCTTTCTTCTTCTTTCTTTTTTTTCTTCTTCCTCTCCTTCCTCTTCCTCTTCTCCTCCTCCTCCTCCTTCTCCTCCTCCTTCTCCTCCTTCTCCACCTCCTCCTTCTCCTCCTCCTTCTCCTCCTCCTTCTCCTTCTCCTCCTTCTCCTCCTCCTTCTCCTTCTTCTTCTTCTTCCTCTTCCTCTCCTCTTATTCTCCTCCTTCTTCATCCTTCTCCTCCTCTTCCTAGGTTGCTTTTGGTGTAAAAAGATGTTGTTGCATCCAGAACACAAACAATACAGTCCATACAGACAACAGTGCACAGGCTTCTCACCGGGATTTTCAATGCACATGGTGGAAACGTAACGTTCGGCAAGGAGGAAAAATTAACACATGGTACAGAAAACTGATGCATGACCTTGTTTTGGTTTGGTAACTTTTAATACAAATAGTGCCATTGGCAAATTATTGGCTGCACTTTCAATATGCTTAAATTTACACATGGTGGTACTTCCCCTTCAAAATTACCCGTGGTGGCAAATGTGTTCTTTAAATTTACACATGCTGGCCCAACCATGTGTAAAAGTCCTGGCGAGAAGCATGGCAGTGCAAAAGATGAAATCATAACAAATAGGAACACTTCAAAGCTTACTACTTAATTTCTAATTTATCCAGAGACAGTATTCCGTAGAGAAGGATCAGCATAAGCATAGACACTCCCCCCCCCCCCCCCCCACTTAGTATAAAGCTCAGCTGGGAAAAACAAGTACCAAGTACAAAGTGAGTCCCATAAAAGAAAAGTCATTCAGTGTCAGGTATGGCTATCTGCTTTTTAAACTGCAGTGTGTCAGTGCAACAAATCTTCATTTTAAGATTTATCAAAATTTCCCAAAATGCAGATACAGTAGCCCTTTGTTTGCACTGAACCCTCGAAACAAAGGGCTCTCTGCATTTTGGGAAATTTAGATAGATCTAAATCTTGAAATGAAGATTTGTTGCACTGACACACTGCAGTTTAAAAAGCAGATAGCCATATCTATTTTGGGTGATACCCAGCAAAGTTTGCTGTAGAGACCATTATTACTGTACCAATGGGTTCCTGCTCTCTAATGGATCAATTTGATTTTGAAATCTCATTTTGACCAAAAATGCAAATAGCCCTTTGTTGCACTAAACCCTAATAATATTAAATGTATGAAATTTACTACCTTACATTTCAGTACATGTATGTAAATCATGTCCTAGTATCTTTTTTAAACCCATTATCCGAGTATGATTTGATTTCAGTGTAATCATAACACGCATTTTCCATAGACCCTTGCCCGAGTTATCACCGGCTTGACATTCAACGGGTTAACACATCAAGTACAGACTGAGACAGACAGACAGACTGTCCATACCCATGCAGACATGTCAAGACTCATGCATCAGGCATAAGACTCCTGCATTGGGGGCTCTTGCTCATCCCCCAAAATCTCTTTCTCACGCCTACATCATAATATTATTATACACACTCCTGGCGATCTCACGCATTGCCTGCCTAAAACCTCATGCATTACTGGTCTTTGACCTTGGCATCTCTGCCCATGCACTTTGAAAGGGTTCCGCACATCCACCGTAAATTTCATGAAAACATCTGCAAGATCGCCCGCACCTACATGTATATGCGCATCATTGCGCATGCGCAAGATAGTCGCCATTTTCAATCTACACACAAAGTACATTACAAAGGACGTAATGAGAATGTAAACATCCAATGAGTTTTTACAAGCTTTGCCACTTAAATTTTAGCATAGATCTAGGCCTAATTTTTTTTTAGGGATGTCAGATTTTTGGTCCCAAGTGTCAGTCAAGTTTGTAATGGCCACAGCTGATAGTTACATGGCTGGTAGTGTCATTGGCCAATGGGAAAGTGATTTCCAGGGGTTGTTTTGAAATGGCTAAAACTGACTACTACATTAGCAAGATATGAAGAAATGCCAGGCTTCGTGGAGAGTAAATACTAACACTAACAGTAACAGTTAGATTCTAGATCTAACTGTTAGTGTTAGCTTTTTTTTTCTCTCTCTCTCCAGGAGCCTCCAGGCTACTACATTGTAGGTTTGCTAAGAGTAGTGTCGCCTTTTTATTTTCTTTTATGATTACATGGAGCCTTGACTTGAGCTTTCTACCCTATCTGTAACTTAAATCTAACTTTAGCTACGTTAACGTTGAGTTAGAATCTAGGCCTACTTGCCTCAATAACTGCTCTTGCCAAACTCATTGAGCCTCTGCATCCAGATTGCATCTCGTGTCTCGATTTAAAATACGATAAAGTTCCATTCTTTAGCACAACCCATCTGTCCTGCCAACCGTGGATGTAATTCGTCCATTTACTCATCGTTTCCTCGAGTTCATCCTCCCTCTCGGTTTCAGCTGCGTTATCATCAAACTCATCATCATCCTCATCCTCCTCGTCGAGATCCTCACTCAGCAGGCTCTCGTTGCTTGCCCCGTCCGTCAGCATCTTGTGCTGTTCGCTGGCTTCTCCGTGATAATACCTCTCCTTGTCGTGCATTTCCAATGAATTCCTGCAAAACACTCTGTTCCTACAATATCACATCCGAAAATTCTGCATCGGAATAAACATACAAGGCATGAAATACAAGTTAACCTTCAAAATTAGTCAATGAATTAATTTTGTAGCGACTGTTTACGTTCGTGCAATGTAGTCATGTGCAAATTATACACGCCCGCAAGTGCTATTTTGTACATCGAAGTGCTACTGTACCATTAAGCACATGTTTAGAATAATTCAGATGACAACAACAATGGTTGTTGGAGCTGGCAGGAGTGGAAAAAATCCGGGGAAAAAATTCGTTTCCACCACTGGCGTAAATCCACTTTGAGGAGGGGGGGGGGGGGGGTGGGAATGATGGACATTTTTGCCGATTTTTTTTTTCTGTCGAACTCACACTTAAGTATAAACACACACACCCTCACACACCCGCACAGACCCCCTTACACACATTTTGCTTTTTATTTTTCGAGCGAGCCAAAATAATCACCTTTTTTCTGGCTTTTAGTTTTATTTTCAAATAGAGATTCTAAAAGGTCGTTTATGACAGATTATCAAAAATTTTACTAACTGATTAATCAAAATATCATTTCTTTCTTAGAAAATGGGGGGGGGGGGGTATTTGTACACGCCATCCCTCCTCTCAAAAAAGGGGGGATATATCCCCCATCCCTCCGGGATTTACGCCAATGGATTCTACAACTCGCGTAATTGTTTGTTCGTGTGTGTGTGTGTGTGTGTGAGGGGGGGGGGGTATAGAGTGAGGGGGCTGGCCAGGGGACTACACTTCCCTGGAGGTTCCTCTACCATAAACAAAAATGAAAAAGAAAGGAAAGAAACAGGAAAGGAGAGAAAAGGAAATAAAGGCGATGAAAAAAGAAAGGAAAGGAAGGATTGAAAAGAAAGATAGCAAAAGGATACCATAATCTGTATTCATTCTGCTATGTACTTGTACTTTCGTGTTTATTCTATTAGTTCACTGAAGAGTATATACCGCCAAGCCAACACGTTTTTTTTTAAATTTCTTTTAAGGGTTCATTTGTTTGGTTTCAGTATTGAAGACTAGCTTCCTATAAAAAGTTCACAGAGTGGCGTAATGAGCAAAAACTGGGGGGGGGGGGGGGGAGGGCAGAAAAAAATCCGCATCACCACAGGGTGGCATAATGGGCAAATGCTTTTTCAGGAAGGGGGTGAAATAAGCATATTTTTCCAGACTATAAATTTGGAACGTTGTCATTTTCCAACATCTGTATTCACCCCTTGGAAACCAGAGGTGCGTTTCACGAAACAGTCATAAGTCTAACTTCTTGGACATCCCATTGAAACGCGTGTTGTAGAATTAACACGCGTTTCTATGTGATGTCCATGAACTTAGACTTATGACGGTTTCGTGAAACGCAGCCCAGCTTTTAGCTGATAAAGGTGATCCTCCCATATGTGGAAATAAATAAATAAATTTTTCCAACAAACGCATAATTACGACTTACAAAAAAGTGAGGATAAAACCCCGAAAAATCATGTCATTCCCTCATTTGTAAATCACTAGTATAGAGTTAGAAATAAACCACGTTTAAATTTTATTGGGGGCAACTCCCCATTGCCCCCAACCCATTAGTACGCCAGTGAGTTCACATAGTACTGCATGTTTTATTTTATTATTTTTATAGAACTTCTTACTTACCTCTTCCCGTATATATCTCATGCATCTTTGTATTCCTCTTTCGTATGCCTGTTTTGCATGCCGGAATATTATTGTTGTTATACTTGAAATACATTTTGTCGGAATACATTGTTTTTTTCTTTCTTTCTTTTCCTCAGTCAGAGGTATTTATTCATCAATCAAAATCATATTCATACATTTGCTCATATCAAATAAACTTCTGTCTATTCTTCTTTTACATGTCCTTCCCCCCCCCCCCCCCATACACCTTGAACTTCTACTGACTACGTGTGGTCCGCCTAGCCCCTCTCCAAAGATGCATCCCCCACCAGCGCCATCAAGGTAACCATGGAAACAGTAGCCGCAGGAACGGGTCTTGCGGCATAAAATGTACTGGGGGAAGACATATACCTCAATTAATTACCCCTTCCCTCTTTCTTCTCCACCCCCACCCCCCTCCGTGGTCTATTGCGGTAGCAGTATGCATTGCGTCACTTGGCACTGTCAATAATTGAGTATGATTCTTGTCGGATTAGCCCTTACCCTACCAATACCCCTTAATGGTTCATTACGTCACTACTCTGCACTTACTAAACTGCGCATGCAAAATCGCGGGGGAGGGGGGAGGGTGGTGTCATTCCCCCTGTAATATTTGAGAGAGACTTTACTGTAGTAGGTAAATTTGAATATGGCGAAAAAAAGTTGGAAAAGATTTCTCATCGGACATGCGATGGCCGCTCACAGCTACAGCCTATAAGCAATAAGGGAAAACTGTGATGGCATGCAGCAAAACCCCCTGTGGGTTGGCTGCTGTACACTGTTATTTTTGCTTAGTTTTTCGTATTTTACTTTCCTTTTTTATTTGTTCTTTCCTTTTTCGTCATTCCTCTCCTCCTGTCCATTTGTCTTGTTATGCTTCTTTTACTCTTGTTTCATTGTGCTGTTTTATTGACTTTTCATTTTTTGTTTGTCACGTGTGTTTGTTGAAAATGTACCCAATAGAGTATATTAAAAGGGAACCTTATCTACAAGCATTTGCTTCCAAGGTTTCCTCCACATTTCTGTTATGCATTAATCTTCCTCCGTGCATCTTATTATTATCTTAGACTATCTGTTGTTTACTTCAAATTTAACATATGTATTTAAATGTTGTTCTATTATATTTTGTTATATTATGGAAAAGACTTGTATCATTGCAGATAATGTGGAAATAAAACCTAAATGAAATGAAATGAAAACCAACCCTGACTCTCAAGTTTAACACAGTCATTATCAACGGTTGCGTACTGTCTGCAGGTTCCCAGGGGCCATGGCATTAATGAACTTCATCGTTTGACAGATGATGCCATTGTATGGCTCTCTACCCCAGCGAGATCTGTCACTTTAGCTGCAAATGTTAAACGAAAATGAACTTTTCAGGATCCGAAGTACTATACCAGTAGAGTGCAAAGATTCACTAGATGGGAAATAAAACTCGGTCGATAATGCTCACTTTCATATAGCACTAATTAGAAATCTATGGTGGCCCTGAAGTACGCTCGACAACAGGTCATGTGCGACGTGAATTTCGCATCCCAGGTCCTGAATTTCGCATCCCGGGTCCTGAACTTCGCATCCCAGGTCATGAATTTCGCGCCACGGGTCGTGAATTTCACGACTGGGATGCAAAGTTCGCGCCGCGGGTCGTGAATTTCATGACTAGGATGCAAAGTTCGCGCCGCGGGTCATGAATTTCGCATCGCGGGTCGTGAATTTCACGCTGTTGGCTCAGCCTTGCCATCCCCTTGCCATCCCCCCCCCCCCCCCGGCAAAAAAAAAAAAAAATAGTTTGGCTTTGACTAAATAATAGTGCACATAATAAGAATTTTTTGTTTAGTGAAAACCCAAAATGCTTTACTTGTATTATGGGAGGGAGGGGGCGCTGGTGACTGTTCCAGTCTCTAACTTTCCCTGGAGCAAGTTGCAAATGATCCTACCAGTATTGGGGCATTCGATGTCTTAAATTCGTGCAATGAAGGGGTATATTCTGACAAAATTAGATTGTCACTTATAAAACGTCAACATTGTTCTCACTTGCTTTTTCCGATCGCAAAAACATCTCCCCCCCCCCCCGAATATTATTTTGAGTTGAAAATTATGTATGTTATATCTGAGTTACAAATGGAAAAAAATAATGAAATGGAATGAAATGGAATGAAATGAAATGAATTTCCCAGGAAAGAGAATCTTACGTCTATGCATTTGAAGTCATATCGGTAAGACAAGAAAACAAAGAATGCTTTTTCTTTGGGGGGGGGGGGTACTACTACTCTAAAGAAAATGCATTAAACAAACCCAAAAAGGAATTATCATTATTGCAACAAATCGTCTTGTATTTATTTCATTAATTTATATATTTGCTTTTGAAAATAATAAATTTATATCTTCTTACTTGTTGCATGAAAAAGGAGGTCTGGCAATAGCTTTCATTGACAGTGTGGAATCGAAGGACAAATTTCATGAATTTATGCCATGTCGGGGAGGCAGGCATGTACTGCAGAAAAAAATGCTTCTTTATAAGAAACATTCGATGAGAATTGAGAGAGGGGAGAGAGAAATAGATGAGGAGAGAGAAAGGAAGAGAGGGTGAGGAGGGAGATGGGGGGGGGGGGGTTAAAGCGTGAGTGGAAAAGAAAGTGAGGAGAGAGAGAGAAAACGTCGGAAATAATCTATTACTTCTCTGAATGGAGAGCGGAGCTCACTTTTTGATGGCACCAGCAGAGAGTGTGGGAAAATAGCTCCCTCTTTCTTCAGCAACCCAAACATGACAAAATGTTTGAGCGGAGAGGGACACAGCGTATGAGAGCTATATCAGAAGCCCTCCTCCTTTTCCATCACCTCATCTTCTTTCTTTTTCTTCTTCTTCTCCTTCTTCTTCTTCTTCTTCTCCTCCTCCTTCGTCATTATGGTTAATATCAAAATCATATGGTGGCCCGGAAGTATGCTCGAAAACAGGTCATGTGCGCCGTGAATTTTGTGCTCAATGGACGCGAACTTTGCTACCAAGTCGCTAAATTCGCGACCACTGGACGCGAACTTTGCGGCCAATTTGCAAATTTCGCGACCAAAATAGCGAAATTCACGGCGCAGATGACCTGTTGTCGAGCGTACTTCAGGGCACCATAACTACTACTTTCATCCACTACTACCAATACTACTACTACTACTACTACCACTACTACTACTACTACTACTACTACTACTACTACTACTACTACTACTACTACTACTACTACCACTACTACCACTACTATTACCACTACCACTACTACTACTACCACTACCACTACTACCACTACTACCACTACCACTACCACTACCACTACCACTACCACTACCACTACTACTACCACTACTACTACCACTACTACTACTACTACTACTACTACTACTACTACCACTACTACTACTACTACTACTACTACTACTACTACCACTACCACTACTACCACTACTACTACTACTACCACTACTACCACTACTACTGCTACCACTACCACTACTACTACCACTACTACTACCACTACTACTACCACTACTACTACTACTACTACTACTACTACCACTACTACTACTACTACTACTACCACTACTACTACTACTACTACTACTACTACTACTACTACTACTACTACTACTACTACTACCAATACTATACTGCTACTATTACTACTAGTACTGGTGGTGGTGATGCTATAATGGTTTGATAATGATTTTATGTTGGCCCTGAAGTACGCTCGACAAGTCATGTGCGCCGTGAATTTCGCGCCCAATAGACGCGAACTTTGCTACCGAGTCACTAAATTCGGGACCATTGGACGCGAACTTTGCGGCCAATTCACAAATTTTGAGTCCGGGTCGTCAACTTTGCAGCCAATTTGCAAAGCTCGCGGCCAAGTCGCAAATTTCGCGACCAAAATAGCAAAATTCACGGCGCACATGACCTGTTGTCGAGCATACTTCAGGGCACCATAACTACTACTTTCATGCACTACTACCAATACCACTACTTCTACTACCACTACTACTACTACCACTACTACTACTACCACTACTACTACCACTACTACTTCTACCACTACTACCACTTCCACTACTGGTGGAAGTAGTAATGGTAGTAGTAGTAGTGGTAGTAGTAGTAGTAGTAGTAGTAGTAGTGGTAGTAGTAGTAGTAGTAGTACAGTAGTAGTGGTAGTAGTAGTAGTAGTAGTAGTAGTAGTAGTAGTAGTAGTAGTGGTAGTAGTAGTAGTAGTAGTAGTAGTGGTAGTAGTAGTGGTAGTAGTAGTAGTAGTAGTAGTAGTAGTAGTAGTAGTAGTAGTAGTAGTAGTAGTAATATGCTACTACTGCTGTCATTTTACTTCTACCTAGTACCTATAGCAACATTATGCATGTGTGTGGTGTAGTGACGAAACAAGACAAATATCTTTTTGCTTTATGGTTGATTGAAAAGTTTAATCTCATAACATCACTGGTGCTATAATCAGCATGCATATTATTAACTCCTCCTTTCTTGAAGCTTTGAAGTGTTTTTCATCTATTCGGTCATTCCAACAGGTCCGCAGAATCTATGGATATTTTTTTTTACATTGTTTCATAATGTTTGTTTTTCTTTTAATTTTCAAAGCATTGGATGTGAATAGAATGAAGGGTGCCCTCTGTTTTCCCCCGTGTGCGTCTTATCAAATCGTTATTATTGAAACATTACTAATGGCTGGAACTCCTACAGCCTTCCCTGAGTAGATGCTGGATCTCCTAGAGTTTAGAGCGTCCTGCCATGAGCCGATTAAGACTTGGCGAATCAAGATGAGAGTACATCCGGCGCTGATCATCCATCACATACAATGGATCCTGGATGAGTTCGGGATCGAATCCCTGACGAGCAAGCTCAGTCTTCTGATGTTTGTAAGTTGGCGTGATCATCATCGACGGCATGATGCGGACGAACCGTGGTCGTGCATAGCTTGGTAATGTCTCGACGACGTGTTGATAGAGGGCTGCGGCATCGAAGACGTGACCATTACGGAGAACGATGGCGGCCATGCCTGCCCGACCCTCATGACCTGTACAGAACGATATGATTACAGAGATCAAAGAGACAATGACGAAATTCTATTCAGTTTGACTCTTTTCTGATTTTTCTCATAAAATATGATCGGTCGCGATGGGACCTCATAAATTCATTGAAAAATTACAGCTCCGTCAATAAAAAGAAAAACGACAGAGTTGATGGATGAAAATAACAATCACATGGAAGAGCCCTAAAATTAATTGGCGGCTACTTTTATCATCAAGTCACTGGGCAAAGTGCATACATAGCTTGGCCTTTAATAAAAATTTAAAAAAAATGAAAAACATAGCTCGCTCGTAAATAAGTAATCAGAGCAGTATACAACTGCAAAGTAGTTATTATCATGTCAAGATAGAAACAATGTCGAAAATGATTCCTAAAAGTGTTTTAATTTAACATGCTTAGGGGTAAACTAGCTCCTCAAAATGGTACTTCGTTCTTGTGTTCATCCTCGGTAAGTGCCCCTTTTTGCTGCCCCCCCCCCCCCCACACACACGATTTAAAAGTAGTCACCGGCATTGCTTCACAAAATACAGTGTGATACTTATAAGTGCCATGGTCGTAGAAAGTATGAGGTGAAGTCCTCTTACATTTCCCTTGTCCCCCCCCCCCCCAACTCCCTTACACCACTTGTTCCTACCCGGTACTTCCACTCCATAGATATTTGCCTCAAGGACAGCAGGCATCTGACACAAGGCCTGTGACACCTCCAGAGTCGATACATTCTCTCCTTTCCATCTGTGAAACATAAAATTCAAATGTTGATGTTATTGTCGTTAAGTGTAAATAACTATTGTAGTAATGCTGTAGGAAAATCGATCACTTGGAATCTGGCAAACATTAATGTGATAAACTATTAGGACCTCAACACACTAAGAAAAAAGGTTCAAGTTTGCACCCTAAAAGCAACACTGGCAGCACCTTTTTGGGTGCAATCTTGCATGCACCCTACATGAAAAAGGTGCAAAAATGCACCTTTTTTGTTCTTGTTTGCACCCAGAAATGCCCGTTTGGAGCCTAAAAGATGCATATTTGCAACTCTAAGGGTGCATAAATTTTGGGATTCAAAAGGGTGCAACTCTGCACCCTTTAAGGTGCAAAATCTAGCTAACTGCACCCTAAAAGGTGTAAAAAGCTTCTTAGGGTGCAAAGTTGTACTCAAAAAGGAGCTCCCAGTGTTGCATTTGAAGGGTGCAGAATTGCACGTTTTTTCTTAGTGTGAATAATGTTTGGTAATACACGTTTAATGACAGTAAACGACTGTATAAAATACATGTATATTGTTGAATCTGGAATAAAATAAATATATTCATCCTTCCCTTGCAGAACATAGTATAGTAGGAAGGCTACCTCTATGATCCTCTGATTGACATGGCTAAAGCTGAAAATTTTGTACAAGTTAAACGAGATAGTACGTGCCATGAAAGCAAACTTGTACACGATCAGATTTGATTGAGCAGAGGTTTGCGGATGCACCAAGGAGGGGGTAGTCCTGAAAAAGGACTGCTCATATCTTTAGTGCAAGAGTTCTGATAAGAACTGTTCCACATTCCATGATGACTTGTATCCGCAAACCTCTACTCAATCTAATTACTCCACCATACAAACCTTCAAAGATCATCTACGATCAGGTTTGTTTACGAATCCCTTATTGAAATGTGCAAATTTCCTTGGGAAGGTATATGGCCTTTCTTTCTTCACTTTAGTGGCTGGATGTCTCATGATGATGCAGATAAAATCATCTACTATAATGTGCTCAGTTGACACCTGATAGGCTTCTTAAAATACACCACCAGTACGAAATATCACTGGTGAGAACGATTTAACCACAGCAGCAATTACATCGAAAGACAAGGGGAATAAAAAGAAAGATTATTTGTATATTATTATTATTCATCTTTATGACATACAATAGAGTACAGTAAAATAAAGAAGAAACACAGAAATCTCAGGACCAAAGTTTACAATAAAAGTTCCTCAAACAGGGTAACATTTGTTGCAGTCATAACAAGCACGAAGAAAAAATAGACAGATCTCCAGAGTATCTTGTAGATACTCTGGAGTATCTTGTAGATAGTCTGGAGACCTTGTAGACGTTAAAGGTCTGTCCCAGACGTATATTGTCCCAGATATACGTCTGTAAAAACAAACAGAGACATTATGTGAATAACGCTTATTATTGGTGCCAGATGTCATAACATGTCAGATAAATACTTTACCGTGACTCAGAATATCGTGACTTCAGAATATCGTTAAAACGTGCAATATGAAAAGAAATGATTTTTAACTTCTGCAAATCCAGTGGAAAAAAAAAAATATTTGAATGATTGAATGAGAGAAAAAGAAGAGTGAAAAGAAGAGTCCAGATCAAGGCCTGCATGAACTTCTTTATCACTGAAGGTCATGATGTGACAATAGTTTTACATTCTGAATAATATAATCCCCTCTCCTCCCCTCCCCACCCCCTCCATCTTGGATGAAAAGTAACTGGCTACGCTCGTGACAACCTGTTGATAAAGTGGTAGATTATGTTCTATAAGCTTGATGAATATCACCGACAATTTTTCCATCCTACACACTGAGAAATAATTGCATCCTAAATGCAACACTGGCTGTACCTTTTTGGGTGCAATCTTGCACCCCGGACGAAAAAAGGTGCAAAAATGCACCCTTTTGTTCTTGTTTGCACCCTGGAATGCCCGTTTGCACCCTAAAAGGTGCAACTTTGCACCTTTTAGGGTGCAGAGATTTTTGCGTACAAAAAGGTGCAAATTTGCACCTTCTCTAAAAGGGTGCAACTCTGCACCCTTTAGGGTGCAAAATGCCACTAATTGCACCTTTAAAGGTGCAAAATCTTGTAAAAGGTGCAAATTTGCACCCTAAAAGATGCTCCCAGTGTTGCATTTGAAGGGTGCAAGATTGAACCTTTTTTTTCCTAGTGTGTATAAGAAAGTGTCGATGGGAATTCACATGCACTCAAGGTGAAGGTTCCTTCTATGAATAAGTGATGGGAAAGTTGAATTACGGTGATTCATATCAAATTGACAAAGGGTGTGTTTATTGAGGGAACTCGATTTCTAGAAATGAGAAATGGTTACTTGAGTCGCGAACACCACCATGGGTGGTCTCTCTGGATGTCGTGTTTATCGTCGCGATCTGAGTTCCCGAAACCCTGAGCCCATGCCTAGCTGCAAGATGACCCGGCAGTGAAGGTAAAATCTGGCGGGCTTATTACTTCTTATTTCATCCGGAAACAGGAGTCCGAAGTTCCCAAACGAAACGCGACCGAAGTCGCGTTGTGTTTATTGGCACGACTTGAGTCGCCGATCTCGTTCAACGGGTAATCAAATCCCCCTTTTTGAGGAACTCAAGTCCGGTACGCTAGTTCTGTAATCAAGTCGCCGTCGTGTTTATCGAGGGTGACGGGTATAGTTCGGAACTTGAGTCGCTTATTAGCCCTCTGTTACCCTCAATAAACACACTCAAAGATGTAAGTAAAGTAATGTGTTCTTTGAACAACGTGCACAGGTAATCATCTGTGATCGCAGATCTGTTACGGCACTGATCTGTTGTTCAAAGGAGCGCCCTCACTTCAGAAGCAAAAAATTAGATATGAAAAAAAGGTATCTACTGTATGCAAAAAAAAAAAAAAAACTTTCTGTATACATTTCTGATTCCTATAGACCCAAATTAATTCATAATCAAAATTTGTTTTAAAAAAAAAAGAAAAGAAAATAAGCTTTTCAAGTATTTGTGTGAATTTTATCATCTTTCTGCCACGCATTTAGCGATGTCCATGTACCATCAATTCATTAACGCTACGAGATTTATTATTTAAATGAAATCTCGGCCGTCGACGTATTTTTTGTTTTGTTTTGATATTTTGCTTCTGATTGTTTTTTCGACAAAATTTGTCGAAAATTTGTCCCCTTTTGGAACAATAAACAACACAGAATTAACTAATTTTTATTAATGAAATTATTTCAGTTAATGAAAATAAATGTATTCATAAATTTAGGAATTTTCTCTGGAAACACAATTTGTATTGAAAGTGCACATGAAATCACTTTTTGGAGCAGTTTTAGTCCGACGCATAAGTAAAAAATGTTGCGTAACTTCGGAACGGCATGCCAAAAGATGCGCGAGATTCGAAAGAAAAAAGTCAGGAGACATCGGGGTAGAAATTTGTTCGCGTTGCGGACGTCGGGGGGGGGGGGGTTCGCCCCCGGCCCTTTCAGGATGAAGCCATACTGCTCATTTATAAGAGGTAAAACCACATCACTAATTTCATATCTAATATTTTGTCCGATATTTGAAACTCCATTACTAAAACTGGACAAAGTTTTACCAAGTTTTGGACTAAAATATTGCCTGAAGTTGGTAAGATACTTAAAAATAAAAGTTAGCTCTTCCCCCCCCCTTTCTCTCCCTCCCTCTCTCTCTCTCTCTCGTAATATTATTGGAAGTCTGTGCAACATTATGATGTTATGATGCAATGTAATATACATGTATTTCTGTATATATTTTAAAATCTAAGCTTTTTAGTTTTAATATTAAATTGTTACCCTTGTTTATGTTATTCTAATTTTGATTATGCTGCATCACAACATTGTCAGTTTTATGAACCAAAAATATATGCAGCATACTAATTAATAGTAATCTACATAAGGTATACCAATATGGAAGTGAATACATTGGAAGCAATATTTGTCATTTGTAATTTGTGAATCATTTTGTCTGTAATTAAAATCTTACCTGTATTCCCCAGTGTTATAAAAAATTACTTTTAGTACACATTCAAAGAAAAATCACAAATATGGCAAATAATGTATCATTAGAAACTGGCAAGTTAACAGATAACAATCGTAAAAGTCTAAAGTCAGCTAGGTATCAGGTAATTAAAAAAATAATAATACAGATAAAACTACCTCCCAGCATCTGTGATATACGAGCGATTCGCCAAAAAAAAACAAAAAACAAACAAACAAACAAAACACGATGTTTCAATGACGTCAATGAATGGGCCAATCTTGTCCTAGCAGACGACGTCCCATAAAGAATGAACATAATAAAAGAATTTAGTGTATTCAAACGTGCCCATATTTCACACCATTCTAAAAAGGAAATGAAAGAGATTCTGATTAATAACAATAATACAAAACATTTATTTGGCGCTTAATACGGGCGTTTCTAAGCGCACTGTTTTCTGTCTATAATTAAAATTAAATACAGATTACTGAAATCTCTTTTGTGTGTGTGTAAATATACAGGATAAGGGTCAATGAACAATCAAAGAAATCACACTTTCAAATTGGAAAGCCCGCTGAATGAATGCAAGGACGATATTTATCCCTCTTTCAACGCCGAACGTACAGCGGTGCATGCAGCTGTAAATGCAATGGCGTCTATTTTGTTTACAAGCAACTGATTCCTTTATTTCAT
The DNA here is from genome assembly GCA_029962745.1 of Echinometra lucunter. Classification (NCBI taxonomy): domain Eukaryota; kingdom Metazoa; phylum Echinodermata; class Echinoidea; order Camarodonta; family Echinometridae; genus Echinometra; species Echinometra lucunter. The sequence continues at coordinate 1,584,331 of CM057156.1, forward strand.
TTCATTTCATCTCATCTCATCTCATCTCATCTCATCTCATCTCATCTCATCTCATCTCATCTCATCTCATCTCATCTCATCTCATCTCATCTCATCTCATTTTATTTCATTTCATTTCTTTATTATGTCCATAAAGGATAACTGTATAGATTTACATTGACAATCTTGCTTCACAATTTCACAAGTACAACATTATAACTGAGAATTCTAAGTACTTAATCAAATGCACGTTAATTGTATTCATCCATAAAATTAATGGTCTCGTACAATGTACTTCATGTCTGTCTGAATTTTGTTCAATTTTATAAGCTCACGGCTTCGCTTGTATGTATGCGTCCAGTATGATCATATATAGTGATGCAACGATATACATCTTTCTTTCTTTCTTTCTTGTAACGCTTCATTTTTCCATCCAAATAAACCCATGCACGGAGTTTAGAGCGAGGCAATAGATTAAACAATTCGACTAAAGCTAGTGAAGTGAGAGAAATAACTGAAGAGAAGATGACCAAACAGGCACTGAAAGTGTGTGAGATGCAGGGGCGTTGCTAGAGGGGGTGGGGTGTGACAACCCCCCCCCCCCCTCAAAATTCTTGTCGGCAAATTCGCGATCACTGTCGGCAAAAAGAGAGAGAGAGAGAGAGAGAGAGAGAAAAGGAGAGGAAGGAGGAAGGAGGGGAAAAAGGAAAGAGAAAAATAAGGTGCTCAAATAGAGAGTCATATTCGGCTTATTTGCTTGTGTATTTTGATGACGAAATAACACTGGTACCCCAAAAGAGAGAGTGTATATTTTTCCTCGCTCTCTGCGCTCGCTCGTATAATATTAAGATACAGGATGGTCTTTGAAAGCGAATAAATTAGGCAAAAGAGGTGACCAAATATATAAAAATAGATATTTTTAAGGCCCTTCGTGTATTTTGATGAAGAATTATCACTTCCACCATGAACCATGAAAAGGAGTATATATTTTTTTTTTCCTCACTATGCTCGCTCGTATAACATTCAGATACAAGAGTGATTTGGGAAAGCAAACAAATTCGGCTAGCGAGATGACCAAATTAATGTACATGTATAATTTAGATATCTTATAGGCCAATCTTGTATTTTGATAAAGAATCATCACTTCTACCATGAAAAGGAGAATACAGGCCTATATTTTTCCTCGCTCGCTACGTTCGCTCTATAGGATGGTTCGGGAAAGCGAGAGAATTCTGCAAGCGAAGTGACCAAATTTTTTATTTAGATATTGTATGTATGCCCATCAGGTATTTTGATGAAGAATTATCACTTCTATAATGAAAAGGAGAATATATATTTTTCCTGGCTCGCTGCGCTCGCTCATATAAAAGTCACCAAATCTGGTTGAAATCAACTGAAATGTGTAGCAAAGACGAAGGAAAATATGATAGAGGCACACAACTGAACATGCCTAGTGAGCTTTATATCGTTGAATTTATAGACGTTGGTCGTCGGTAATCGGTGGCATTGTTTGTCGGTAATCAGTGGCCTCTACACCCCCCCCCCCCCCGAAAAAGGTATAGCGATGCCCCTGGTGAGATGTTATGGTACATCGTCTGCTTGTGCAATTTATGTCCTACCTTTGACGTCCCACATCTCAGCGGCTTTCGGAGAGCTATTCAGGTGCTTTGTCGGGGCTGTAATAATAATCATTACTTCAAATGTTTCCAAGCATTGAATTTTGACAAACTTGTCCGGTTTAAGCTTCACCTACGCAATAACGAATATTAAGTCAGTTTTAAAAATCAATGAATATCTGCTTGAAATTTGTTTTAATACATTAATCATACTACGATTTTCAATTATGTCATTTATGTGCCTATGTATCATATTATCTTATCATATTACCTTAAACTTAATAATTGACTATCATTTACGTTCGAATCATTTTGATTTATATAAGCAGGCATATTTCAGCCTTTGGCTGACTGTCATATACGATCTTTTTTAACATATAAACCATTACTATATTCAACTCAACTCAACTCTCTCCAAGAGTGCGCTAGAAAGCATCAACATCCGTTTTCAATTTCCCGCGGTAAAGTGCTCTTGGTGCGCAAAATTTGGTGCTCATGACCTGTGCACGAATAGGCCAAGATCAGAGGAAATATGAAATAAAATGAATTATTTTCCTGAGTTTAAACTCTATATGCCAGGGGCGTCGCTTCGGGGATGGGTAGCCCCCTCCCCCCATGATTTTACAAGAGATCAAAAGAAATGAAGAAGAAAAAGAAGAAGAAGAAGAAGAAGAAGGAGAAGGAGGAGGAGGAGGAGAAGAAGAAGAAGAAGAAGAAGAAAGAAGAAGAAGAAGAAGAAGAAGAAGAAGAAGAAGAAGAAGAAGAAGAAGAAAAAGAAAAAGAAAAAGAAAAGAAGAAGAAGAAGAAGAAGAAGAAGAAGAAGAAGAAAAAGAAGAAGAAGAAGAAGAAGAAGGAGAAGGAGGAGGAGGAGGAGAAGAAGAAGAAGAAGAAGAAAAAGAAAAAGAAGAAGAAGAAGAAGAAGAAGAGTATGCGGGAAGAGAGGGCAGGGTCATGCAACTATATAGCTCTAATAGCCCTCGCCTATTAAAATACCCTTGCGCCGCGCCCCTGCTATATACCATGACAGCAATAACAGAGCGAAATGTATAATATAGTATTATTACGTCGATGAATTTATTTCACTTTAGTCCAAATCTACGATATATACAATTTCATAAATCCACAGAGAGTTTTTAAAAATGGGTGGAGAGGAGACACAATAACGAAAAAAAAATCTGACATGCAAACTTATGACATATTTACGTGGATACGGAATAAAATTGTGAGCCGGGGAGGGTGTTACATTTTTTTTTTTTTTGGCTGTTGAGTACTGAATGTAAACCACTTTGGTTTTTAAAGGGGAACAACGAATTTGTACCCTCCACCCTTCTTGATCCCGTGGGGCAGTTGACGTACTCGTTCTTTGATTGGTGTTCAACGTACTTGTAAACTATAATGATGTAAGCAGAGTTTCCCAGCTACCTTCCAAGATCTCCATCAACACATGTTCTGGTTGACCTTGTTATTTTGACCAATAATCTGATCAGCAGGCTAGACAGCGGATGAGTAAACGGTGTCTTTTTACTCCTCCTCCTCTTCCTCCTCCTACTCGTCTGCTTAGCTTTACCAAACGAGGATAGCATTATAAGCGACAATCGAGTCGATAGACCGTGCGGCTCGACGAGTGAACGCGCGCACCCTCGATGTAATGATCTTGACATTGAGGTACGCAGACCAAATACTCGTTTGTAAAAACACGAGCGCGAAGACACAGAGCAAAACGCTAGCCACGTTTGTCCTCACGACGTCTCGCCGGTGAGATCATTCTACTTTTAGAAGGGCTTTTCTTGAGATACTTCTGTCATGGGAGAAAAACCTGCAGAATTTCAGGAAACTTAATTGATAGCTTCATGATATGCTCTCGTTACTGTAAACGAAAGTCGCAACAACCTTGTGCTTCGAGTACGTGCCAAACTTGGAGTTTTAACCATATTCATTCACGCCTCCTTGCCCATTTCAACTTAATTACGCGGACTGCAGTAAACTGTGATAAAAAATATTCTGCACACAAGTAAATCATCAGATCTAAGTTCTATGCATTTTCGTCTGTTTGCATTAATTTATTTTTTTGTATTCAGTCCTCCCTGATCAATTTTTACTGGAAGTTATTCATCACATCACGTGCAATAACCTGCAAAAATCGTGTATAACCATGATAACTATGAACTAATCTTCTGAAGTTCCTTACTCTGTTAACGGTGTGTTTGGATTGATTTAGTTTCCATATGAAATCATGGCATGCTTGCGACGTCGCATGATGATTCTGACATGCGTGTGCTTCACAGGGATGTCCGCACTAGTCATTCTTCAAGAAATGGATAGACTGGATGCCCATGGGCCCAAGGATAAATCTCGGATCCGCCATGCGCTTTCCCATGCCGCTAGAAACAATCTCTACGTAGCAGCCGGCAGTGACGCGGTATCGATAGTAAGAGTGGTACATGATGGTGACGATGGGAATGATTTGTGGAATGCCTATAGTTCTGTGTTGTCTGCTCCGAAGGTGATTGATAAAAAACGTGAGGATGACCTAATAGGGCGGAAGCCTTTGACGAATGATGAGAGGGGTAGGAAACGAGGAATGACTTCAAAGCCGCAGTTTGTCGTCATCCTAGCTCAAATGCGGACTGGTTCATCTGTAGTCGGGCAAATCTTGAATCAAAATAAAGACTTCTTCTACGTGTATGAGCCGCTGCATATCGCCCACGATTGGGAGAGAGACGGAATAACCAAGATAGAAGCGAACCCTTTAATGACGTCATTATTACGTAATATCAGTCAATGTGAATTTTCAGATGAGTTTGTCAAGAGTCATGGAGCATGGGGAGGACGTACGAAGAGCCGTGCTCTCATGCCGCTTTGCACCAAAAAGGATACATGTTCGGAACTCTCGCCAGCCGTCTTTAAACAAATCTGTTTAGCTTTCAACGGTAATATAGCTGCCAAACTGATTCGCGCCAACTTAATGCACCTTAAACCAATAATGCAAGAAAGTCTTGTGGACGTCCGAGTTATCCATCTTGTGCGGGACCCACGAGGTACAGCCAACTCTAGATTAGAATATTTCTTAACCAAAGAAAAGCAAGATGAACTTACTCAAAACGTAAACGAGAGTCAAGCTGTATCAGAAACTGTTCCTAGGAAAGATAGAGTGGTTCTTCCAGATCAAATACTCAAAGCAACTCAAACCTTCTGTTCTTGGTTAATGACGACATTGCGTACAGTTTTGTCTAAACCATCGTGGCTTCGTGGACACTACAAGTTGATGAGATACGAGGACTTCGCCGAAAGGCCTCTGACGACTGCCCGGGAGATCTACAACTTTCTGGGTCGTCCAACACCTCCCGAGGTCCTAGATTGGATACGGGACAACACCCAGGACAAAGCCTCAAGGAATGACTCGAGACATCCCTTGTTCAGCATGAGCAAGAACTCTACCGTCACTGCATCAAGGTGGCGGCTAGGTCTGACCAGAGAGGAAGTGATGAGAGTCCAGGAGGAATGCTCTGAGGCAATGCGTCTGCTCGGTTATCGGACAGTTGGGAAACACACTCCTCTTAGAGACCTATCCATACCTCTCATAAAGCCTCTTAATCTTCAGTTGCCATGATCGGGAGTGGACTAGGACGGTTGGGGGGATTCTGATGTGACTGGGCCCCACCACAGATCGATCGGCCTTCGAGCAGAAATATAAGTTAGGTACACAGGCAGCTCTAACTGGGGAATAGTAGTCACTTTCTTTTAAACCATGGATTGATATTATTAACCCATGGAGGTACAGTGTCACCTTTAGGAGACTCTTTTGCAGTATCTGTTGGTCCAGAATGCATAGTATACATGAGCAGAAAGAGAAAAATGCACTGACAAATTTGAGCCCATTCCCATCGCTGTATGGTGTGGCGTTCTGGAATTAGAGCAGTTTAAGTGTAACTAATCATTAAACTCTTTAAATTGGCAACGCAGTGAATAATATATGATCACTATTTCTGTGTTCAAATCGGCAATTTCTGATTCAATTTTACAATTATATTTCATTTTGGTTTATGTTATATCCATATTTATTTTTTTCAAGCTACGTAAACATAGAAAAAAAATAAGTATTGTCAATTTGAGGACTGAAGATGATTAATTTAGACCTCAAGAAAGCTCTGTACTGCTATGGGTTAATGCTGCGAACAATGGCACTATATCGTAAGGGTTAATCTACCCAAACTTTACATGGTCAATCCACCGCTTACCCTAATCCGTAATTATATCCATCATATTTTTAAAATAAAGAATACACACAAGTTGCTGCTAGAGTGCTAGAGTCAAAATAGTGCAATAATCATAGATCACTTTTGCAAATCTGAAACCATGCAACAACTACTGATGACAATTATGAAATATCGATTGCGACAATCAGTAATCAGAATTGCACATTCATGACAGTTTATATCAATCTGCATGGAGAAACATTGGAGTGAACTGAAAAACGTGTTTCCACATTGAAGGCAAATCGTTCTATCAAAAACAATTTTAGGCCTTATCGGCTTTTATTCCAACCTCAAAAATATTATCGCTGGGAAAGACCTATACATAAGGTATGAATAGAAATATTTAATTAAATATGTTAAGATGTTAACGATTATGATGTTTATTTGTTCCCGCAATTGTGCAATTTGGTCAAACTGAATATCCAATCTGGCTTGAGATTATGATCATTATTGTTAATATAAGTATAACTATCATAATAATTGTTATAATCATTATTATTATTATCATTATTATTATTATTATTATTATTATTATTATTATTATTATTATTATTATTATAATTATTATTATTATTATTACTACTACTACTACTATTATTATTATTATTATTATTATTATTATCATTATTATCGAATATCTGGGTTTTATTTTTGTGTGGTAGAGGTAACAATAATGAATTTGTTGTTAGAAAGTTAGAAAGTGATTTTCCATAGTTTCCAATAAGAAATGATTACTTTCCATTCATGTAAATCAGTACTATCATGTCACGAAACATGAGATTTTAATTGTGTATTTGGGTCAGCTCATATACTATTCAAGCAAAATTTTTAATGTGCTTTCATCAGTTATCAATGATATTATATATGTTGCATTATTACTATAAATTGCTTATATTCAGAATTAATATGCCATGCGATAAATGAATGTTTTGGCATGAAAATCATGCTGATCGTTCTTGCTATTTAATTTAGTTTTGGGTTTTATGCATTAATGTATTTCGTACTTTGAACACATAAATTTGACCCGCTAGAAACGTAGTTGTGTTAAGCCCACACTATAGGATTCGTCTGCGATCCGATTTTGGAAAAAAAAATTGTTATAACATTTGATTTGAACATTCAAACATATAAACTCTTAATGAACAAAGTTTCGAACAGTCGTATGAATACTAAAATCGAAATTCCAGTCTATTGCGAGCCTCCCTGTAGCAATAAAAGCGAAATCAATCCCGAATCGTAGTGATGTCACAGCATTCTTGCGATTGGCTACGATTTGAAGCCGATTTGGTCTTAACTACGACCACAAGGCTTGCAGCTAATCAAAATTTTGATTTTAGTATTCCTATCATTATTCCGAACCTCACATAAGATAATTTTACAAGTTTAAACTTTCATATTTAATGCAAAATGCTATTTGTTTCTAAATCTGGTCGCAGTCGGATCGTATAGTGTGCGGTGGGCTATCCAGCCCCGATTGTAAGTGGGTTCTTCAACCGAACTTATATCATGTCCCTAAAAATTTTGGAAGAAATCAGAATTGCTCTATGAAGTCTTTCTAGATTATAATACTATAACTATTTCTCCATCAGGCAGAATATTAAGACCCTGTCCAATTCAGTCTTGTGCATAGTTATAGTCACGAAGAAACGGGGATTTTTAATGGATTCCTTATACTAGTAAGTCCCTTCCAAAAAGCCCGTATTTTTCAGAGACATTGTTACTGTTTAGTTCCCTAATTGAAAAGCTAGCTGATATGGTAGGGTCCTGAACCGTCCGACGACCAGGGCCCTGTTTCATAAAAATTGTTATCAATAACAAGTTGCAATAACTGTTGTAAGCTACTGAAATCCTTGCATATGATTGGCTGAGAGCAAATTTGTCATAGAAATGTGGCAGTTGTTACTGATAATTTTATGAAACGGGCCCCTGATCTAACCCGAACCCCGCGACCGGTCAAGTTATGGTGTCGGACAGTCCAGCGCTTCGGGGGGGGGGGGGGGGGGCGTAGGGGGACGACCGACCCCTATGATTTTTCAAGTGATAAAAAAAGAGGAGGAGGAAGAAAGAAGAGTATGGGAAAAGAGAGGGCTGGGTCATACAATATAATACCCCTATTCATAAATTCAAAACTTGAATAAATTCAAATGTGGGTCATCTTCTCCCCCCCCCCTCCTATCAAAATACCATGGCGCCGCCCCTGCTTCCATGTGGTATTCACACCTACAAAATATTCAATGGGCAATTCCTGTCAAGTAGGCTATACCGGGAAGCTTTCTTATTTTCACACGAGACTTGGTCTCGGCTTTGGAATGGGGTATCTTTTCAAAAAATCTGTCCAGCAATTATCGAAAGTCCGGCCACACTTTCTCCATGAAATGCTGCCTTAGCTTCTTACATATGATGTATATTGTGAAGAAAATTTAAATGATTTGATGAAAAGCAAGATTAAAGTAATTAATAAGAAAAATTAAAAAAACAAAAGAAAAAAGAATGGCTACCGAGATCCTTTTTTCAAACATTTATTTTTTAATTTTTGTGCATCATACAAGATTGTATGATGCACAATTTCTCATGATTTAGACATATGTACCGAAATGATTAAGATGGCGGGTAGACCCGGCCTCAGGGGAGAAAAAGACATTTCTCCACAACTTAGTCTGGTAATAACCTTTTCCTACATGTAAACTGAGGGCTATTTTCTCCCTTGCAACATGTACCATCACCACATCCTGACTCCATGAAGACACCACTGAGTCTACCGGGGAAAGGTACAATGCTACAATAATCAATGCAATTCCTGTTTACTCATGCATAAAGTTTTGATTTAATAAACCATAAAATTCACTCGGACCAAGACTGATTGCAATTGATCATGAATTTATCACATCACCCTCAATTTTGTAAGCTCCAACGGACTCGCCTCTCACCAATTGGAAGGCGCAATTCCTGCGCAACCTAATTTTCATGCCCTTTACAAAAGTGAGCAGTGCTCACCCAAGCATGAATTATTTTCTGCCTTTTTGGTCTCATGTGAAAGTTGAGTCCATAAGCTATCCATACATAAAAACCTTCTCCGCCAGAATCATATATTTTTCATTTGGCAGCCATTTCAAAAGTGTAAAGTTTTTTTCGGACGTACGGTATAGGCAGTTACCATAGCAATGCAGTTTCCGACACATTAAAAAAGAAACAATGTCTTGCACATCTTCACCCCAAGACCAATGTGCATGCCAAATTTCATGAGCATTGCTCGAAAACTGAGGAAGTAGTTCGATCCTTGATCGTACGCTTATAGCATGGATAGTATAATGTTTGAGAGTATGTACTGCTATAGCGAACTGAACATGACACAAAATACTACCGCGGGAGATGGTGGGGGGGGGGGGGGGGAGGCTCACACTAAAAATATGTTTTGGAAAACGGATAGAGTCTATCTCTACAAAATGACTTGATAAATTTCAGAAAAGTTGGAGGAAGGCTTGCCGGTCTCGAGTGGAGCCTAAGTTGCTTTCGTTCAAGTCAGCATATTCTCGAGGAAAGTTTTTTTTTTTCTTATGATGATGATGATGATGATGCAAGGCAGTGCCCGGAGAGGAAGATAGAAGCTTTTCCGTTAAACCATCTGAGTATCCCGCCCATTTTTCACGGAAATGACACATTTGAAAGGCAAACATCGAGTCCCCATGCAAGAACGTTAAAATCTCTCACCAGCCACTGACCCTCAAGCAGAAAAGCAGACTACTCCACCTTCAACAAAACAAATCTCGAAGAGAAATCCTGATGATGTTGTGTAGAAACTGGGTCATGATTTGTCACCCGAGGCGTAAATCTGTACTGCTTCATTACGATTTCAAAATTTACCAAGAGGTGAAAAGAGTTGGGGGTTCGGAAATTATGTAGGGGCGGCGCGCGCCAGGGCCTTTTGACTGACCAGAGCGAAGCAAAAATGGGACTGTTATTATAGTTGCATGACCATGCCCTCTCTTCCCCCATATTCTTCTTCTTCTTCCTTTGATCACTTGAAAAATGGCAGGGGCGGCCGCCCTGTAATTATGAGAATCTCACATCGATTATGTTAACAAATAGATTTCTTAAATTACCAAAGATTCATGATCTGACTTAGTTAGTTAGCATCTGTTTTGTTTTGATCATTATGTTTTAGGCAGCAAATAGCAAAATTAATAAACCATTGATTTTCAGAAGTGTTAGTTTATAGGTCCCCCTTAACAAAATCGTGAAAATGACAGTGAAATGGCAAAATATCAAAAAGCTTCTTTTCAATGCTGCCAACCCCTCTTTCCGTGACTGGCTGACTAATTCGAACAAAGAAATTTGAACCTCTAAACGAGAGAAACCCATTTAACCACCAAACATTGGTCACGGTCATGTCACCAGTTCCCACTGATCCGTAAATTGGCATCCCGTGTACATGGAAATGTTGATCCCGTTTACAAATGATTTCTTTCGGACAGACTATATACAAACTCTCTACAAACTGTTTTGAATTATGGATTTCTGGATGTAACATAAAGATTCCGGATAAAGATTGAATCGACATGACGTAGACACGGCAAGTGTGAACGCAAGGAACCCCGCCGACCAGTGGCGTAGCAACAGGGGCAAGGGGGACACACCCATCTCAAATCGAATTTCGAAGTTTAAACAATGGAATGAAGCAAAAAGAGAGATAGAGAGAAAGAAAGAAAAGTAGAAGGGGAAGATAACATGAAAAAGAGGGTCTTACACACCCAAACGTCACACTGTTATACCTTAATCTATTGCATTTTGTCAATCTAAGTCCGTTGCCCCCCTTCCCTTCATGACAAGGGTGTATCTCAATGGCTAGGCTCACGCTTCGCCTCTGCCACGAATACAACATTCTCACATTGAACACACATGTTACCAGGTCAGATAGAGGTCATGATCCAAGTTCTCAGAAGGAAAAAAACAGATGAATCATGAATTGTTAAAATCAGCCTCGTAGATTTTTTTTTCCAACTTAGGCTATTTGTCGACTCAATTTGATACTCAGCTCAAAATTTGTTTGGTTTGTTTGTTTTTGTTTCGATGATTCAACAACGAACAGCATGAAACGTTTTCTAAACCTTCTACTTTAACGATTTCTTATTTTGTATAATATTTTCTTATCTCTGCCTTTTCGTATCATTTATATATATATATATTTTTCCCCTGTCCTTCTCATTCCTTACTACTATAAACTATTTCTGCTTCTCATGTAAGAAAATGTCGATTGCGGGTTCCCCCCCCCCTCAAAAGCCCCTACTTCGAACTACACTGTTTGTACGTTGTTGGTATGATATGAAGTTCAAGATGATCTTGATCTTCTGTGAAATATTCATGAGATCTCCATGACCACTTTTCCTCTTCCAAATAGTTACCTCCAGGTCTGTATCATCCAGTTTAAAAAAAAATAAAAAAGAATGGACCATTCACAACGTCATTATCATCATTAAAGGGAGTATAGCCCCTTTTCAGCGCAAAGTCTCCCCTACATCCGCTCATACAAGGGTGAAAATCCACTCATTCTGGAGTCTTTATTAGATATCATTCCAGTTAAGAGTGGAAATTTACGGTCAAAATACTACTAGAATTCACCTTTAAATGAGTAAGATCACTTTGCACCGGATTCTACTATAATTAATTTGAATTGAATTCCACTCTATAGTATACCGAGTGTGAATTTTCACTTCACAATGAAGTGGAAGTGATATCCCTGATAGAACTCCGTAAAGAGTGAATTTACACCCCCGTATGTTTCAAGAGCATCACTTAGAGTTTGAAATAGTATGGTATATCACTCGCAGCAAACAGAGACCCTATTCTCTCCGATTTCACCTGATCATTATATTACTAGTAATAAACGTTACTTCTCTGAGACAGGTAATCAAATTTAGGGTCTATCCCCCCCCCCCCCCCCCCCCTGTTTAGATGCCATTGGTGATCATTATGTTTCACAGCTCAATTATGTGGTGTGTTTTTTTTTTGTTTTTTTTTTGTTTTTCTAATGAAGCTTTGTCCATAAATGTCACTTGAATATAAAGCCGATAAATGTAGCACGGTTGGGGAGGGGGGATCTTATCAAACAAATTTCTGATAAATCAAACTGTTCAGGATTTTTCCCATCCTTTTATTCCAAGGGGGGGGCTAACTAAATAGGGTAATACTTTGTTGCATCGAATTCATTTCTTACGCCGAGAGTGGAGGCTTTGAAAACCAATTTGTGGGAAAGGCGCACTGTGGGGCAGACTACACTCTGTTTAATATCGTATGTTAAGAGCAAAGAGGGCGGTAACTCTGTACACTGCAGCATTATGAGTTAACGACGCCCTTCTGACTCCAGGCAAGTTAGCAGAACAAGAAACAGTGTGTTGATTGCATAAACATAAAGAACAGCAGCCTCCACGTAGAGAATCTCTTAAGTGCAGCACAGTGGCTTTGATACGAACAAAGTATCTTTTTATGACAATGTCAGCAAAAGGCAATCCTCCCTCTGAGGATGACTGACAGACATCATGTGGAGGTGTTACTGTGTTTCATTTAACTCTCTCTCTCTCTCTCTCTCTCTCTCTCTCTCTCTCTCTCTCACCCACATCCACATCACACACACTTAAAAAACACACATGCACACGTTGGTAACAATATGCCCCTAGCACGTTAATTTATTTGATGTACGATAACCACTGGACCACTGCAGCTCCGCTCACGTAACACACACACCCTCACCCACACACACCCTTACTCAATCTTTCTCCCTTATTCTCTCTCTCTCTCCCTCCCTCTTTGTGTCTCCTTGTCTCCATCTTAGCTCTTCCTCTAGATCTCTCTTTCCATATCAACTCCTGTTTTGTTTTGTGTATAATCGTGTTCATCCTTGCTTAACTTACTCTATATACCTCCTTTACATTTCCGATCTTTAATCTCTCTCTCTCAGACTCTTTCTCTCTTTCTCTCTCTCTTTCTCTCTCTCTCTCTCTCTCTCTCTCTCCCTCCCTCTCTCTCTCTCTCTCTCTCTCTCTCTCTCTCTCTCTCTCTCTCTCTCTCTCTCACTCTCTCTCACTCTCTCGCTCTCACATCACAGAGGTGTCTACATCTTGGATGGAGAAGGGTCCGGTGTGAAAATGTCAGAGGTAAAATGTCGGTCAAAATGCCTGAGGTTGTTAATGATAGAAATGCCGCAGGGAAAAAATACTAGAAGTAAATATGCCAATTGTGGAAAAAATTTGCCCGAACTTGAAACAGTTCTCGATTCGGCAACGTATGCAGAAATATCATGACTACTATCAGCCACGCGTATACATTCCATATTGTTAATTTAGTCTGGATTTCTACACCCTAAAAAAGAATTGGTCAAAATAACCAATGTGCTGGTGAATATTTGACTCCCCCCCCCCCCAAAAAAAAAAAAAAAAAAAAAAAAAGAAAATGGCCAAAATCAACAAAACATTTGGTACATTTCAACCAATAATTTGGTAGTATTGATCATCATATTGGTCAATCTTTACCGATAATTTGGATCGGACACATATCAACCAAAGTATTGACCAATCCCTTTTTTTTTGTAGAGTGTACAATGCTGGACATCAAGCCAAGTTATTGTTGCAGAAGAATAGTCATGCACCAAAGTCGGCAGTCTTCCTTCCCCTCATGACTAAGGCCATATATGTTTGATAATACGTAATCTAATTGTACCCAACCCCCAAATATGAGTGATTACTGATGTGACTCACGGGGGGGGGGGGGGAAATAGCGATGAAATAGACTGAAATTAAATTGAAAATATACAGTGGAAATACACTACTTTTCAGCGAGAGAATAGAAATGCAATTTTGTGTCTGTCTAGGAATATGACTAGCAGGCGGCTGTTGGCTGTAGTTAGTAGAGAGCTTGGGAGATCAAGCATTTGAAACATCGCAGAATGTATCGATAAGGTCCCCAATGTATCGACAAAGCCAGGGAAAGTGTTTCACTAACAATCCCTACCTAAACCAAATTCGGGGTGCAGCCCCCTCCATCCGACTGCTTAAACGGGTATTACATATCTGATCAACACGATAAAAACTACTTTCGAAAAATCAACTTAAGGCAACTTCAATAGCCCCGATTACGTAGTCTGATCAACACGATAAAAACTACTTTCCAAAAATCATCTTAAGGCAACTTCAATAGCTCTGTCTATCACCTGTAGAAATGTGAGGACTTAGCTTATTACATAATCCGAACATGATTTGTATAAGCAGTGCAACAGCTTTCGAAATTGCACTTGAGTTGACTTTTCGAAAGTAGTTTTTATCGTGTTGCTCGTAGTTATAATGATATATCACTACATGAATATGATTTGGATGAAGGCTGCTGTTTGTTGTATATAGTTAGAGCTTGCCAGGGACAGTGGATTTATGAGGAAATCTTGAGGGTGGGACACAGGACATTCGTCTTGAGAAGGAAGATGTGTACGAGACGTGGTTAAAATTGAGGAAATTTTAAACCCGTCTGTTTAACCCATTCGTGACAGAGGTCCACATTTTGTGGTTTGGCCTAATATCTTTTAATGCAAAGCCCTAAAAATCATACAAAATACATGAGCAGAAAGAGCAAAAAAATCTACACAAACTGTGCCCATTTTGGTTGCATCAATATTCATTGTTTGATGCTGAAAATTTTTTAAAGGAAAATAAGCATTCAAATCCTTAAATTGGCAATGTGATAGAAAGTTTAAAATCACCGTTTTCTCCTGCAAATTGGCAACTTTTTGACTTTTCATAATAATTTCTGTCAATTTATATTCATTTCTGATACATGACGTTTTATAAATAAAATGTAGCAATAAAATAAAAATGTTGGTGTTGCCAATTTGAAGAATAAAAGCTGATCAAATTAGGGTTTAAATAATTCCTGTCACCTTGAACCTCTGTTAGGGCTACAAGGCTTCAGCTATGACACATACTATTAGGTGCGGCAAACTGTTAGACATGGGTAGGCTTACCGGTATGGATCATTTACTCTTTTTTATGGCACTGAATTTTGAAGACAAGAAGTTGTCAGGAGTCAAAGAGGATTTTCACAACTTAATCATTTGCAAAACTACCAACAACAACAAATAAAGAAATACCATTGGTCATCAATAAATAATACTAAAACAGAAAACACTCTCAAAAGTTACTTGACGATTTTAAGTCTAACTATGGAACTCTAATGTGACTTACAACATTTCAGTTTGTTTGTTTCGGCAACACCCCTCCTCCATCTAAAACTATTCTACCTCAATCTTCTGACTGGACCTGGCTCTAAACTTCGTCACAGAACGAAGTGCTGTTGACCCAAAGAGGGGAAGGGTACATAACAACAAGTGGAAGGGGGTAAGGGGGTCTGAGACAGGAACCCCAAGGTGCGGTATGGTTACCATATTTAGATCCCACGGGTGATGAAAACAGGTTTCCTTGACTCTCATCCGGGGTTTCCTCCCTGGTACCTGTATGATTTCACCTAGATTCAGCATGGGTCATACAGAGGTTATAACTCACTCACATAACTCCCCCCCCCCCCCCCTCCTCAGAGATAAGCGTATACTCAACGATCAATTAACATGACTATAGAACGTCTGATAGGTATATTAATTCATTGAGCTGAGGGCTTAGCAGAAAGGATTTCTTTTCAGCATCCGTGGGTTAAGTATGTACACAAAGATTGATAAAATAATAATAAAATAATAAGTTGTGTATCGCTTGTTTCAATGTATTGATATATTTTTGTCATTTTTATCAGGTATTGACTGAATTTTGTTTTAATTATTCGTATCCTGTATGGATATGCTCTATTCCATTAATATAATGAATAAATGGAAAAAAATAATGATAGGCATTTGTATGGTGCCGTCTATGCCGAAGCGCACAAGAAAATATAGAAGAGATGAGTGTCCCTCTGTCAAGCATTGTTAAAGGAGATAGGATTTCAACTTGGATTTAAAGGTTTATAAGGATGTTGTCATTTTCAACACCACCGTTAGATATTCCATAGAGAAGATACATGAATATATGAAAAACAAAACAGTTCATTAATATTAATAGAGAAATGAATGAATGAATGAATGAATGAATGAATGAATGAATGAATGAATGAATGAATGAATGAATGAATGAAGAATAAATGAACAAATTAATGAATTGATAAATGAATAATCACATACATGCATAACTGAAAGCCTAAAAAAAAATGGGCTCATAAAATCAATGAATAAATTAAACATTAAAAAGGCCTATGCTGATAATAATAATAACAACAATGATAATAACAATAATAATGATAATAATAATGATAATAATAATAATAATAATAATGATAATAATAATAATAATAATGATAATAATAATAATAATGATAATAATAATGATGATAATAGTAATAATAATCATAATAATAATAATAATAGTAATAATAATCATAATAAAAATGATAATAATAATGATAATAATGATAATGATAAAAATAATGATAATAATGATAATAATGATGATAATAATGATAATGATAATAATAATGATAATAATAATGATAATAATAATAATGATGATAATAATAATAGTAACAATAATCATAATAAAAATGATAATAATAATGATGATAATAATGATAATGATAATAATGATAATAATAATGATAATAATAATGATAATAATAATGATAATGATAATAATAATGATAATAATAATAACTATGCTTTTGTGATAAAGCGCATTGTATACAGTGTGTCTCTATGCTCTTTACATGAAAAGGCTTCATTATCTACTGTGAGGTCATCTTTTCCAAAACTTTATTTTTATACATCCAAAGTTACCTGAATGTATCACATAGCCTATCCTTGAAGTGAAGGTACCCTTCTGAATCGAGAAGTAGATCATAATGATAATGATGATAATAATAATAATAATAATAATAATAATAATAATAATAATAATAATAATAATAATAATGAAAATAATAACAATAATAATAATAATGATAATAATAATAATAGTAATAATAATGATAATAATAATAATGAAAATAATAATAATAAAGAAGAAGAATATGCTGTTAAAGTGCATTGTACAGTGTGTTTCTATGCGCTTTTATGAAGAGACTTTAATTTACTTTATTTACTGTCAAGTCATGTTTACGAACATTTTATTTCATACATCCAAAGTTACCTGAATGTATCACCTAGTCTATCCTTGAAATGAAGGTATCCTTCTGAATCGAGAAGAAGTAGATCGCCTGAGTTGAAATATGCGTCACCTTCAACCTTGACCTTCCGGACGATCTTCTTCTCGTTCACTTCCGGAGCAGCTTCATAGCCATAGAATGTCGTGTATTGGTCTAGCTTATGAAGGAGAAGGCCGGGCTTTCCTACAGGTGAAAAAAAAAACCCGATATCAGCTTCGGGTTGACATACAGGTAGATCTAGGAGAAATAACTTGACTGATCACACATCACCCTAAAATTTGCTGCTATAAACTCAGGTGTATTTTCTAGAAGACTTAAATGTCTCCATATTAAGCGCATTAAATGTACTATAGTTTTACAACTATATCCTAGATAAATTTTATTACCGGGTGTTTGCTTGTTAGATCACGAAAGGTCAAGTAATACAATTCCGCAAAGGTATGACCTTGCCTTTCTATCCCCTATACCCTCCTTACACCCCCCCCCCCTCTCTCTCTCTCTCTCTCTTTTTCTCTCTCTCTCTCTCTCTCTCTGCCTTTCTCTCAGCTTTCTGTGCATTAGAATAGCGGGGCTAAAGCACTTTGAAGTATACTTAACTCTAAAAGGACCAGGAGAAGAATCATTCAACCCCTTCCCCAAAATTCGCCGCACCATTCGAACCGCCGCATTTCAAGCCACACCACATTCTGCCTTTCTTCCAAGTCTTGGAAAACTTTTGACACGAAATTTATGGCGTTTGACCCACTGAACTCCATAGTTCAGTGGTTTGACCTCGAGAAAGCCCCTGTTACGTAATGCCAATTAAGAATTCATTTGTCGCGCGCGTGCTTGCTGTCAACCAGACATTGAGTCGCGTGCGACCTCCAGAGTGACCTTGAGTCCAGGTCAGATTCTGTCCTCAACTTCAGGTCAACTTTGTTTTCATGCTCGATCGGTGAGTTGACAATAGTTTACTGGCACATACCCTGGCCTTGAGAGTCGTATTTTACAACAGAGTGCCTGAACTTTAGACTAAACTGTCTACTCCACTACTGTTTTATTTTACACAACCAGATAAGCGAAAAGTTAGTATTGGATCAAGGCTTTATGGAATTGTGTTGAAGAGTCTTGCTCTAGTCTCTGGGTCCATCCAGAGACAGTTCCAGGAATTCATCAAAATTATTTACTAGGTCAATACTTTACAGATGTATAACTTTGTATATAACACCACGTAATAATCCCTCATAGACCTAGATATAGGGTAATTTATATCACACTCCACAGACAGCGCATTTGAAAATGATTAACACCTAGTGAAATAAGTTTATAATCGTTATAGTCACTTTTATTCCATTTCCTAACTGGGAGGGGGCGAGGCTGCTAAAAAACGAGATATAGGTCCTTCCCAGGGTGGATATTTTCTTAATTTTGTTTAATTACTTCTGCCCTTTCTTTCTTTATTTGTGAATTCTCGAGAGAAGGGGGCATCGAATAGGAAAGAGCGCAAGTGCCCCTATGTGCCCTTTGCCATTACCACCTATATACCCTCTCCTTCGCAATCAATTACCTACCTATGGGAACTGAGCTACATTTCCCATCTGGTCCCCTAGCTGGCTGGCCCGTCGTGTAGTCACATTCGACCAGTTCGATGTTATCCAAAAATGTCTGCTTAGATCAAAGGGGTATAAAATATGAGGTAAAATATTAACCGTGTATCTTGTTGCTCATTCCTTGTCTGATTGGATGAATTGTACCATTGGTGTAAATCCTTAGGGGATGAGGGGATGACGTGTACAAACATCCCCCACTTTTTAAGGAAAAAATGATATCTGAATTAATCAGTTAATAAAATTTTTAATAATCTGTCATAAACAACCATCATATTTTAGAATTTCTATTTGAAAATGCAATTTAAAACCAGAAAAGCGCTTATTTTTTTGGCTCGCTCATCATATTTTAGAATTTTCATTTTAAAATGCAATTGAAAACCAGAAAAGTGGTAATTTTTGGCTCGCTCGCTTCGCTCGCTTGCAAGATAAAAATTAAATTGTGTAAGAGGGTCTGTGCAGGTGGGTGAGGGCGCGTGTTTATACTTAAGTGTGAGTTCGACAGAAAAAAAAAATCGGCAAAAAAGTCGATCATCCCCCCCCCCCCCCCCACACTCCTCAAAGTGGATTTACGCCGGTGAATTGTACACAATAATGCAAGGAAAGGAAAACGTATATAAACATCAAACATGATTTTTTTAACGGCCTTTTGAAAATATGCTTGAAACGGCATGCCTTGAATCACAGTTACGTAAAACCCACAAAAAAGATGCAACAGCTCGACTTGTGTCCGTTTGCAAAATCCTTTAGACAAGAAATGTGCTGTGATTTTGATTTTTTTTTTTAAATTCACAATAAAATACAGGGCTGCGTTTCACGAAACCGTCATAAGTCTAACTTCTTGGACATCCCATTGAAACGCGTGTTGTAGAATTAACATGCGTTTCTATGGGATGTCCATGAACTTAGACTTATGACGGTTTCGTGAAACGCAGCCCTGGCCCCTGTCCAGTGAGAGTTAATCAAATCAACCCTTGCTTCAAACTCCTCATGATACAACCAGCGGTTATCATCGGAGCCAAAGAACAAACCGTCTGTTCGGAGCTAGAAGGGCGTTAACTCATATAATTTTATACAGACGTTACGCCCTTCTGGCTCCAGACATAACTTTGATGATCATTAGACTGCTTTATTGAATGACCCAGCTTTCTTCCAGGTTTGAATTTCGATATAGTTGAGAACCAACTGTATAAATAAAAGTTTCAATACGTATGCACAGAATTCAACCTCTCGACTGAGATTTCTACTAATTAGAGGTGTAGTTCATGGGTAATGAAAAGTGTTATTTAAGTTATAAAGTAAAGGTAAAAACTTGACTCATGGGCTACTGGAACCGGGTGGCTCCGGTATTGAGCCTGTAATGAAATAAGAGAGTTCAGTAGTCAACAGGCAAACAGAAATTCTAGAGTGATGATAGAAAATTAATCTTCCATGAAATACACGTCTTACCTTGGCAACCCATCCATATCTGCCGACCACGCCCACCTTCCCATCAGTGTTAATGAACCCTCCAGAACACTCGGTCGTTCCGTAGAACTCCACGATGAACTCGATATTAAACCTGATCTTAAATTCTTCCCAGATCTCTGGTCGGAGTCCGTTCCCCATGGCTATCCGGATAGTGGTAGGGTATTGACCATCGTCAGGTCGCTGTATGGATAAATTTCATCGGAAATACAATAGCAGTTTGTGTCTTGAGCGCCGCATTCACATTTTCTTGTTTATTACATCAATCACATGATTACACCGTCGCCCGAAATGTTAATAGCGCGCATCAAATGAGCAGGAAATGTTATCTCAATAAGACTTTAAAGAGGTTTTACGTTGAAAATTTGCCTTTGCCATTCGCAACCATCATCAATGCATAATACAATTCATAGAATAAATCTTTCAATATGTTCCCGTCGGTTGTGAAATAAAACCAGGGTGATCAGACATCCCGCGCCCCTATCTATCCCCTATCGCCCCTGTTGTTAGTAACCAACCACAGGATCGACGATTTAAAGTCCTCTCCGAGGGATCTGGTAATGAAGACTGATGCCTTACCATAGGACACACCAGCTTGGTTTCGTACTCGGGTCACCGGATTACAAGACCAGTGCTTTTCCAACTAAGCTATCTCCTCCTCATTGATGCTTTACGAAGAGGTTTTAGGGCATCAAATGAGTTTAGAACCCGGGGACCTCTTTTTTCACGAGACAAAAATACTGGTCTACCATGCACTAAGCAACCAAGCTACTAACACGAAGATGTGACGTGCTTCATACACATAATTATCCAGCAAAAATTCTACCTACCTTAGGCTGAGCCAAGAGATATCGACATAACTCTCCAATATACTGAAAAGCAGTCGCTTGATACCTTCTGATGTCATCCCAGAAGTGAGAAGCTGAAAATTTACGAGAAATGGCAGACGTTCCTCCTAAGGGTAAAGGAAAACGATGGATGCTTCAAAAATCAAATTCAACCATTTCTACAATGGATTATAATTTAGTCATTATCATTTCTACAATGATTAAGTAAACAGTTTCGTCGTCCCCATCACCACCATCATCGTCATCGTTGTCACCAATACAACCGTTATCATCATCATCATCATCATCATCATCATCATCATCATCATCATTACCACTACAGCCATCATCATATCATTACCACCACCACCACCACCACCATCATCATCATCATCATCATCATCATCATCATCATCATCAGATTATCTTTTCCCCTGTTCGCTTCTTGTTCTCCATCATCGACTGCCCTCTCTTTTCCCTTTTATTTTTCTTACTTCTTCGCCTTTTCACTTCCTTTTCTAATTCTTCTATTTCTAGGTCCTTTTTAAAACTTCCCTTAACCCTCTGAGTTGTGATAGTTGTGTTTAAAATTTTTCAAAATTTCATTGTGGAGACATGAACTTTCAAAATACTACCAATGCCTTTTATCAAGCCCACTTATGGTTGTTGTTGTTTTTTCTTCAAATATTACATAATCCATGTTAACCCATTCGTGACAGGAATTATTTAAAACCTAATTTGATCAGCTTTTATTCTTCAAATTGGCAACACCAACATTTTTATTTTATTGCTACATTTTTCTTATAAAACGTCATGTATCTCAAATGAATATAAATTGACAGAAATTACGATGAGAAGTCAAAAAGTTGCCAATTTGCAGGGGAAAACGGTGATTTTAAACCTTCGATCACATTGCCAATTCAAGGATTTTAATGCTTATTTTCCTTTAAAATATTTTCAGCATCAAACAACGAATATTGACGCAACCAAAATAGACACAGTTTGTGTAGAAGTTTTTGCTCTTTCTGCTCATGTATTTGGTATGATTTTTAGGGCCTTGCATCAAAAGATATTAGGCCAAACCACAAAATGTGGACCTCTGTCACGAATGGGTTAATATGTATTTTTCTACTATTTCAATGGTGATAATGTCAAAGCTAATTTTGAATATAAGTTCTCGGTTTCCAATTCTCACCCGCTATGAAGATACTGAGCATGCCTGCTAGGAGGCCAGCTGAGTGGTAGAGAGGGAGAGCTGTGTATAATGTGTCTTCAGATCGGAACGGTGAGTAGACAGACGGTAATTCAGCTGACATGAAAACGCGCTCATGTGTGATCCGAGCTGGTTTAGGAAGGCCTTTTGATAACAACAGAACACAAAACAGAACAAACTATATGGTGATATAATAATTGTAACGGCATGCGTTATGGTGCTCATATCTACCGTGTAAGAAGCACCAAGCATTATCTATTATAGACCAATTTCACCGCCGGTTTATGTATTTGGCCCTCTATCGGCGACGCCATTGCTGCGGTGGGCAAGCGCGCTGACCGCGATTGGCTCTGTGTACAAAATGAATGTAAGATATGAGATATGCCCCGATATTGTTCCAGTTACTTTATTCTAGATCAATAAAATAAAGCATGGATACATGGGTAGATGAGGTAAGACAATGGTCATATCTGATGGATGAAGGTATGATGTATTTTTGTACTTTCGATGGTTTTTCAACTTAGTTTTGTCAGTAAAAGTTCGATTGCAGCATTGAAGCCGTAGTAAACGGGAGCCCTAAATCTTACCCTGTTTACAAAGTCATGTTTTCACTTATTAAATTTTACGCCAAAGTACATAATGATAATGTTTCTTGACTTCAAAGTCCTTTCTGTTGATGTTTTTACCCACTGGCGACGAATTCCTTCACATTGCTTACGGAAACCTGTGTAGGGAGTACGGCTTCTCACAAAAACAGGCTTCATGAGTCAAAAGCGAGTGAATTTCGCACTCAGTTAGCTTCCAATTTTTAAACTTTCTCTAATCCTTGTGGCATTTGAGCACCGCACAGCTGCGACCTGAACTTCCCTGATAATTTCTCATTGCAAATATTAAAATAAATCTGCATATACTGGTCAAAATAGACAAAAAATCGAACGAATGTACATAACGCGCTATTGACTTGTGTACTATAAAAGATGGGGCGCCCACCGCAGTATGTCGAACTGTGTCGAACAGTCTGCTGCCCTCTTGCGTTGTGAAATTGGTCTATACCCCGGCTGTACCGATTTCGGATGCCATAGTATGCAAGGCATTAATTCCGATCTTCGCGGGCAGTGGCAAATTTAGACTGGTATCTTTCAAAAGAACACCCTTTAAAATTGAAATGTATTGAATTGAGAGTTGAATTGAATTGAATTGAACTGAATTGGAAAGGTTTTTATTCACATTGCACTTCGCACCCACAAGGCTGAATTGTGTTCAATTTTCCAGGTTTGGCAAAGATATTTACGATGTACAAAACTGGCTAAACACAACAAAGTTAGTAAAACAATATTATGTACAAAAAGCACAGCACAACAATAAATGATGACTCATGTTACATAAAAATGAAAACCAGGAGGAAAGGGTAAAATGACAGGTGAGGGAGATTAAAAATAATCGTATACCGTAATATAATTTCAATAAACATAATAGATCAACGGTATTTCAATGGTCACATCCAAAATGACTAATTGTGTACACACTAAGAATAAAAGGTTCAATTTGCACCCTTCAAATGTAACACTGGGAGCTCCTTTATGGGTACAACTTTGCACCCAAAAAAGCATTATGTACCCTTAAGGGTGCAGGGTTTTACCCATTAGGGAAGGTGCAAATTTGAACCCTTTTGAATGCTAAAATTCCTGCACCCTTAAAGATGCATAGTTGTACCATTATAGGGTGCAGACAGGCTTTTCCGGCTGCAAAGAAGTACAAAGGGTGCATCTTTACACCTTTTTCATGTAGGGTGCAAGATTGCACCCAAAATGTGCTGCCATTGTTGAATTTAGGGTGAAAAATTGAAACTTTCATTGTAAGTGTGTAACAAAGGCCCAGCTGTTCATGGACAGCGGGGGAGGGGGGGGGGGTCTATTCTGATTTATTTTGCCATGCGATGAAGGACCCTTTTCATGCAAAGTTCGTAAAGTTACTTGGATAATCTCTCCAAGCTTGTGTTTATAACCATAACCATAACAGAACTCATTTTCATGCTTTAACGCATAATTCTGAGAGATTATCTTTCATCGTTTTGTTTTCGTTCAAAAAAGAAACAAATGCAGAAATGCACTAAAACAGAAGAAAAGAAACATGAATTGCACATTAATCTCTGTTAATCGAACCAAGAGAATTACCTGTCGTCCCTGATGTGTATATGTATGATGCGAAGTCTTCCAGTCTAACTTTCTCTCTCGGTATCGGCAAGCTTCTTGTTGTCATGGTATCCACCACGGACACGCCTCTAGGGATAGCATCTGTTGGTTTCGGGTTACCTAGCAACCAAACGGTAACGCCCAAACCCTCGAGATCCGGTAGAATTTCTCGCAAGATAGGAAGAAACTCTGCATTTCGAAAAGAGAATAATGCATGTATGACAGAATGATTGCCTGGTGATCTTTGTACAATCTAGCAGTCATATTTCTCTCTTTATTTTCGTCTTGTCTTTTCACCCTCCCCTCCCCCCCCCCCCCTCTCTCTCTCTCTCATTCTCTCTCTTTATCTGTATCTATGTCAATGAGATGTCTCTCGTCCAAGGGGATAATATCAAATTTACCCAACTACCGAGATACTTACATTTATTGAGTGAAAAAAAATAACGCAGTTCGCAAATTTAGCGTAATACAGTTAAAAGCAGACATTGATCTGCTGTCTGCTCTTTCATCTCCTGTTAGCACCCTCCAGAAAAAAAAAGTCAAACAAAAGAACATAGTTACCAACAAAGTAACTACAAAAGTTAAAAGATGTAACTCACCCACTCCTGCAAGAAGTGCCTTCGCCTTGCACACCTTGATGCAGTAAATAAGCGAGTTTTGTTTAAGGTTGGTATTCAAAAGGCTCGAAATGAGACCGAGTTTGGCTACGGCTAACCACATCCAGGCATAGGCTGGCTCATTGTACATCAACACAGCGACAACATCCCCAGGACACATCGTCCTTTGTGCCCTCAACCATCTTGCCAGATCATTCGCCCTGTTGTTCACCTCTCGATATGTGTAAGCCTCGTCCTCGAAAAGAAGACAGGTTTTATTTGGGGTTTTCTCTGCATGGTCTTCGAACACATCGACGATGGTTTTTCCACTGAGTTTGATTCTTTCCAACTTCTGTGCGACGTCGTAACGACGTTTTAGAACGCAAAGATCGTGCCACAATCGAGGATACCTCACGCTATTCTCACCAAACCACCCTGGGTTGGCTACCTCTAAAGCTCCGACCCCGAAAGGTGTGTCATTACCTCGCCTCGATGACATAATTACGTAATCAATCCAAAAAAACAAACAAAGAAAAAAAATGTCACTTCTCTTTTATCACACTCCTCAAAATTCTGACTTTCGCATCCTATTTTTAGGTAGTCCAAATGCATGTCAGCTCAATGAAAAACGTGCCTGCATGTTTTTGAAAGTCACTTTTACATGTATACCAGCATAATTATCTGCATTTCGTTTGTGTTCTAATATCATGGATATACCTGTATGTTTACACAAGGGAAATATTTCTGAGAGGTTCCAAGTTCCAAGTTCACAATCACATTTCTGAATCCTCCACCTGGTTTAATTATGTCAATATTTATTCAGTCAGCACTTCACCAAGTATCTTTTTATAGTCTTTAATTGGAAATAATTTTGAGAATTTTGCGAAAGAAGTATGCATGCTTTCTTACGAACTACACAAAAAATAGACGTATTCGATTCATGAATACACATCTTCAAAACGAAATAAAACTGAGCAACAACTGATTCTTTTAGAGGCATTTTTGGAATACTTTCACATTTGAGTGCATTGCTCTTTGCCAAATCCCTAGTATCTCTTACATTCACCTGCTAAATTTGTCGTGATCGTTAGTCGGAATGCAGACCGTACGTATTGAGTGTTGCTAGGCCAGGAATAGTAAATGTCTACCCGATCCAGCCACGCTTAATGTTGTACTATTTATTCTGATTATAACAATACGTAACAGGTGAATCTAATAGTTCGTCGCTATGTATATCAAGTTGCGCCTTGACACTATGAACATGACCAACAAAGAAAGTGGAGAAAATAAACAACCTCTCATTCTACCCTTTCACAATGGTTCTGGTAGTCAAAAGAACATCCCTTCACTGCTATTATGTTTAATCAGTAGTTCCAGGTGAATATGCACGTTACACATGTTCCACATATTTTAGATAATTGCAGTGAAGGGATGTTCTTTTGACTACCAGAACCATTGTGAAGGGTAGAATGAGGGGTTGTTTATTTTGTCCGCTTTCTTTGTCCATCATGTTCATAGTATGAGCATTTGATCATCAAATGATTTGGCGCCTTACAAATCTACAGGGGCGGCACTACAGGGGGCAGGGGGCGAATGCCCCCCCCCCCCCCCCCCCGATTTTTCAAGTGATAAAAAATAAGAAAAAAAGAGGAGAAAAAAGAAGAAAAAAGAAGAAAAAAAGAGGAGGAAGAAGAAAGAAGAGGTTGGGAAAAGAGAGGCCTCTGGCTTGCAACTATGTAATACCCCTATTTCTTCATCTAAAACGTCAATGAATTGACCTACGGGTCGTCTTGCCCCCCCCCCCTATCAAAATACCCTAGCGCCGCCCCTGCAAATCTACTATTTATGTTATTATCATTGTTGTGATTATTATTATTATTATTATCATTATTATTATTATCATTATTATTATCATGTCTCTGGCAAACATCAGTAAACTTAATATATTTCAAATTTGTTCTGTTGTAATGGATGTTTGTTGGTTGTGGACATCCCATACTTGACAATAACCTCGATTGTTATTGAAAATCATACTGATCAGTTTCAGAACAGAAGTAAAGCAGGTTCATAACGTTCATTTGTATATTTATTGTAAGCGAATTATCTCTACCAAATAACACCAGAACACAAATGGAACACAGTTTTTCCAAATTAGATCAATCATATTCATATTTCATTGTTTTATTTCAGTCAAATGTAATATGGGTCTACTTGAAACTCAAACACGAATATAGCTATAAAAGGTTAGCATTTTTGTATATTCTACATGAATAAGAAACAGTATCGAAGAATATTAATTAATAAGCATTACTAACTTTATTCATTTCACATCAGTAAAAGACATAAGGACTGATTCAAATTAATTAGTCTTCCATGAAGTCCATTCAATTGTCTATTAACTATTTCAGTTTTTTTTTTATAGGAGTAGTAGTACGCCTACCAGGGTAAGAACCCATAGCCTTCACTTTTGGGGTCAAGTATTCAAACCATATGACCGCGAAACCTCTTCGACGTCAGCCACATTATTCTCTCTTTAAAAAATAGAGTGAACGCGTTCACTCTGTTAGGGGTGAATTTCAGAAGAGAGTGAATTTAGAGTGAATTAAAAGTAAAAATTTTGATATTCACTCTTTATTTACTCTTTTAGGGGTGACCTCAGTGATGACTCAAATTCTTGAGTGATCACTGAGCCTGAGGTCACCCCTCAAATAGTTAATATCACAATTTTTTTACTCTTAATTCACTCTAAATTCACTCTCTTCTGAAATTCACCCCTAACAGAGTGAACGCGTTCACTCATTTTTAAAAAGAGAGATATAGTTTATGCACAAGAGCCAACAGGGTAGGATCCTAGTTCTTCATGTGGGTACGACGATATAAGTACAAATTTTGTGAAAAAAATTATACATAACATTTCTCGTCCTCTTGAACACATTTTCAATTTATCTATGTGCACAGGCATCGTTCCAGATAATCTTTAAATAGCTAAAATAATTCCTGTATATAAGAAGAATGATCCTAATTCAATTCAAAATTACCGTCCTATATCTCTATTACCTACATTTTCAAAAATCCTTGAACGTATTATATTTAAAAGGCTCTATAGTCATCTGTCAGAAAATAACATCTTAACCAAGTATCAGTTTGGATTCAGACCCAACCATTCCACCGAACTGGCTCTACTCCACGCCATAGAACATATAACTTCATGCTTAGATAAAAGAGAATTTACCTTAGGGATATATATCGATTTGAGTAAGGCATTTGACAATCTAAATCATACCGTCATGTTATATAAATTGAAATATTATGGTGTACGCGGAATACCATAAGACTGGTTTGTTAATTACTTTTGTAATCGGAAACAATTTACTAGCTTTAAAGGTGTAAGTTCTGAAACGATGCCTGTAAAATGTGGAATACCACAAGGGAGTGTAATTGGTCCGCTGCTCTTTCTTATATATATGAATGATATTATAAATACCTCTGAATTTCATTTTATATGCGGATGACACGAACATATTCATTTCACATTCTGATAAAAATACCCTTCAAAATTACGTAGATACTGAATTAAAAAAGGTCTCTACCTGGTTTAAAGCGAACAAATTGTTCCTGAATACTGGCAAAACAAAATATATGCTTTTCCGTTCTAATCAGCATTACCCATCTCAATCAAACTTTTCGATTACACTAGATGATTATCCGATAGAAAGAGGAAACAGTATAAATTTTCTAGGTATACAGATAGATGACAAGCTCGCATGGGTCAATCACATAACTCATATGCATGGAAAACTCAGTATGTCCATAGGGATGTTGAGTAAGCTACGTTATTTACTACTTCTGAAAACCATTTTTACTTTGTACAATGCCAGTGTCTTGCCTTATTTAGATTATTGTAGTCTTGTATGGGGAGAGCTAGCTCGTGTCATTTAAACCACTTATTTGTTCTACAAAAGAAAGCTATCCGTTTATGTTCAAACACTCACTATCTTGCCCATACCCCACCTCTTTTTAAGAAACTTAGCACGGTCAATCTGTATGATAATATAGCAATTAAAACAGCACTGTTTATGTATCGTTATGTTACCAGCTGTCTTTCATGATTATTTTATTATCATTGATAAGAAACATAATGTCAATACAAGACAAAGAAGTAATATTTTCTTGCCATATTCACGATTAAAACTGCGACGGTTAAATTCTATAAAACATAAAGGTGCTGTATCCTGGAATAATCTTGACCCCTTATTTAAAAATTTGACCACCGTAAACTCTTTTAAAGCCAAAATCAAGCTGCATCTTCTTGCCACCTACCAATGACGTCTTTTTGACATAGAAATTGTAATATAATTTATGTGTCCTTCTGTAATGTTTTTTTTTAGTATTGTAATTTTGTTTTATGCTTTCTATTTGTGTTGCTTGTTTTATGCTTTTCTATTTTTGTCACTTTAATATTATGTTATGGATCCCCCTTATTGTCAAGCCACTGGCTTTTTAGGGTGTTAGATCCCCACATTTTTTGATGTAGATATTACTCATGTGATTGTTTTTTGACGATAAAGATGATCACAAAGTATAGTCCATGGATCCTTTTTATCTACATACAGGTGCTATATTGCGGAGTACCATTTACACTTTCAGGAGGGACATAATAGCGGCTAAACATCTTGTTACAACGTTGCAAGCATACATATAGGCGGCCCTCTCATTTAAAGATCAAGAGACCTTGTCAACAGATCCGTTTATAACAGAGTTTGGCCAACTCGGCTCCAGTAGGGCACAACATGGTGCACATTGCTTTGTTAGGCAAGCACAATACAAAAGAAACTCCGCCATGTTGGTTCACGGGCTCAACTTAGTAAGGTCAAGTTGTCATCCGTCTCTTTTTCGGGATGTACCATAAATGTGTCCCAGACGTGTCGTAACCTAGGGGTCATGTTAGATTGTGGAATGTCTATGTCAAATCAAATAACCAACATCTGTAGATCTGTAAGGTATCAGCTCCGCAGTATTGGGTTCATCAGGAAATATTTGTCAAAATCTGCCACTGAAAAATTGGTTCATGCACTGATTTCTTCACGACCTGATTTCGGGAATGCCTTGCTTTACAATTTACCCAACACCCAGTTGTCTAAACTCCAAAA
Organism: Echinometra lucunter; assembly: GCA_029962745.1. Lineage (NCBI taxonomy): Eukaryota > Metazoa > Echinodermata > Echinoidea > Camarodonta > Echinometridae > Echinometra > Echinometra lucunter. Next base: position 1,614,430 of record CM057156.1, read on the forward strand.
GCTCCAAAACGCTGCAGCACGCATGGTCACCCTATCCAAAAAACATGTTCATATCACACGCATTCTGAAATCTCTACATTGGTTAAAGGTCAACGATCGCATCATCTTCAAAATCCTTCTCGTATTCCATGCAATTAACGGTTCTGCTCCACAATACAACATCAATCTAATTAACAAATACACTCCTGTCAGGTCCCTACGTTCATCCAACTCTGGTTCCCTAGTTGTTCCCAAATCCGTTAAGACATGGGGGGGGGGGGGGTACGGGTTTTTGCTCACGCTGGCCCTGTTCTCTGGAATGATCTTCCCCTGGTTATCCGTGAATGCACTTCAATTAACACATTTAAACGTTACCTTAAGACGCGTCTATTCAATGCTTCCTACTCTTAATTGTTCCTTAATTTATCATTGTATTTGTGCTTTTCTCTCTCTTTCTTTCTTTCACTGCGCCTTGGGCACTCTGCAGAGTGGATTTGGCGCATTACAAATCCCATCTATTATTCTCAATATTTTGAATTAGGGGGAAGTTACTTTTTGTTGTTTTTATTATGTGTGCATACTCTACAGCCGATTTAAACCACTTGTACCATTTCCAAATAAAACATATTGTTGACCCAAAGGCGGAAATCTTGGAAAGAAACGTCCTAACATTTCGATATGTTCAGGAATAATCTGTTTGCATGTTCTCTGAGAAGCGTGATGTTGTAAATCATGGAGGTTACATAACTTTTACAACTTTAAAGAACTTGCTAATATCATTAAACATGGCCGGCCATGAAATGGCTTGATATACAGATCTTTTAAAAATTAGAGTGAATGACTTCATGTTATCGTACTCAAACATAAAGGTCTTCTGTAAGGTTAAAAGGTTTATTCACCTTTTGTTATGTGAATCTTCAAAGTTTCCTCAGAGCCATCGATCTGCTGATATCAATTTCAAAGGGAACCGTCTCGGACAGGGGCGTAGATACCGGGGGGATGGGAAGATGCAATCTCCCCCCCCCCCCTCACTTTTTGAAGTGGATGTATATACGTGTGTACCCGTTATGGGAGAATCACACCCCCCCCCCCCTCCCGCCCCCGCCCCCCAGGTTATGAGGACCTGTCTACGCTGATGGTCTCGGGTACAAATCGTTTACAACTTCGAATGACCTGCTGTTATCGTTTGGATGTGATCATGACTGATAGGTACGTAGGTCCTCTGGAAAGGCTCGATGATGTAAACTTCTCCGTAACCATCTGGAGTGAAACCTCTCTTCACCAAGTCAGTCTTCTTGTGCTTGAAGGTGCCGGTTTTATCCATCTCATCGAGAAGACGAAGGAACTTTGGCCGGGCGTAGTCCGGGAGAGATGAGATGATGTGGCGGTACAGAGCTGGAAGATCAAAGATGGCTTCCTTACGCAAAACAATGGCTGCCATACCAGCCCTTCCATCATGACCTAGTATAGGCGGAAGATGTGTTTTAAAGGAATTAATAAGTTTTAGTTTATAACATCAAAGAGAAAATATATATTGTGCTTATTCAAAGCGCATGTGGGTGTGGTTATTCATTACGCGTCATATCAATTTATCAGAATTTTTACAGAAGAATGACTCATTAGAATCGTAAAGCATTCATTCGTATTTTTACACCCCTCTGGCACAATGAGAAGATAATATCTATCCATAATTATGCTAGATATCATATTTTTATGTAATCCAACATAATCATTAACCCATAGAAATACAGAGCTTTGTTGAGGTCAAAATTAATCATCTTCAATCCTCAAATTGGCAACAACAGTTATTTTTTTTCCACTCTTACATAGTTTGACAAAAATAAATATGGATATAACATGAACCAAAATGAATTATAATTGTAAAATTGAACAAAAAAATTGCCAATTTGAACATGGAAAGAGTGATTATATAATATTCACTGCATTGCCAATTTAGAGAGTTTAATGATTAGTTACAATAAATTGCTCTAATTCGAGAACGCCACACTCTACTTTATTGAAAATGGACTCAAATTTTTCAGTGAATTTTTCTCTTTCTGCTCATGTATAATGTGTAATGCCCAGCATTCTGGACCAACAGATACTGCAAAAGCGTCTCCTAAAGGAGACACTGTACCTCTATGGGTTAAAGCTGCTGTGTGATGGTATAGAGGAAATGGTTGCTTGGTGTTCTTTTTATTTTGCATTCAAATTGACATTGATGCCAAAAGGGGAGGTTTTTGGAGTAAATTCAAACAATTTAATATAATCTGGAGCAAATCATTCAACATTCCAATCCCATTCATATCCTACCGGGTACGTGTACTCCATATACATTAGCTTCGAGTATGGCCGGAAATGAACTGAGAACCTGAGAAACCTCCATGGTAGATACATTCTCTCCTTTCCATCTGTAGAAAGGACAATTTATATGAATAGAAGTTAATAATGGTTTATATGTATAGCCAATTGGTCTACTACCAATTGGTGCAATTGCTAGATCGTCTAACACCACTATGGCTAAACCCATTTGGTCTACTATCATTTTGGTCGAATTTCCGTCTGGTCCAATCATCACTTGGTCTAATATTCACTTGGGCTAATTTTCATTTTGTCTAATGATCAAAATGGTCTAATTGCAACTTCGTCTACTTAGTTTTCCTTATTTGTCTATTGACTATTTTAGTCTGTTATCAGTTCGTACAATCATATAGATTAAGTGGTGTTAGACCAAGTGGGTATTAAACGAATATTGGCATAGCCTAACTGAAAATTAGATGAAATGGTAAAAGGACTAAGTGGCAATAAGACCAAATGGTTATTAGAGGAACAGGGTGTAGGTGAAATGGGTTTAGATAATGTGGGATGAGACCAAACGGGCATTAGACAAAGTGAGGGTGGACCAAGTGGCAATTCACCATAATAATATCTACGAGTCGACGTGAGTCGACGTGACATGCAATCACTTCTTTTAACAAAACACCCGAAAGAAAGTACACACTCACCAGTCAAAAGACATTAATAATTCAATCAATCAACATGATACATAACTCAAGATAACGTGGTAGGTTACAAGTATATTATCATGGAGAAAAAAAATCGTTGAAATGCCCAAATCTGAAAGAAAAAATAACCCAGAATTTTCATGACATGTTGTGGGCTCAGCGAAAGAGCGCAGAGGTCTTCAAAACCAGGACCGCGTTTCATAAAACTTGTTATCAATAACAAGGTGCAATAAGTGTTATAACCTACTGAAATCCTTGTATCTGATTGGCTGAGAGCAAATTTGTCACAGAAATGTGGCGGTTGTTACTGATAACAAGTTTTGCGAAACGGGGCGCAGATAAACGCGCTTGCTCCTATGGTAAAACCCTAGTCACATTAGAGGCGGAATGAGCCGGAATGCCGTCGTAAAGTTTTAAAATACGAACGACTTGAATATGGCAAGCCGAACGGGATTCTCATTATAAATCACATCAGCTAAAGGTGAAATATGCAGACACAGATTAACATTACTATTGTTTACAAACATTTTTATTGCTAAGTATATTTTTTGCCACGTTTTAATTAAGATTATGGGAAATGTAGTCATACTTCGCTAAAACGTCGGGAAAAACTTTGGGCATCCCATCAGGCACTTCATATTCAAATCGCTCGTGTTAAAGTCATGCGTAACTTTAAGAACAGCTTTATGAAACACCTCCCCCCCCCCCGGACGGAATACCAAAACCTATCCCCAACCCCATAAGTCTGGACTGAAACCTGATCTCTAACCTTGCATTTTTGACGAAAAGAGTAATTGACTTACAGCACCGTGAAGAGCACGCAAGCCTGCCAAGATTTTTCACATTACCCATCCCCTGTTTCGGAAAGATTCTTTGGCCATGAATCCCCAGTTTAACATTTTTTCTGGATACGCCTGCGACATGTGGTTACATAACATGGTGTCCATCAAATCAATGTCTTACCCGGAGGGAGTCGAATGCACATTCCATCTGGACCGCGTTTCGGTTTCCCGCTCTCGTAATCACAGTCGACGATCTCCGCCCTGTCCAAAACCCCCTGCATATTCAGAAATTCGAGTTTTAGTTATTTGTAGTATTGAAATATGATTAGCATCTATGATTAGGATGACTTTTTTTTTCTTTTTCAAATCAATGTTTTTATCCACTTCCTTTCACTGCTTTTCTGTAATCTTTAAATCTCTAAATCTAAAGCCCCAAGAGAAATGTTCCATTTACAATCCTTTTACGGATTGGGGGGGGGGGGGGGTTGACTTCATTGTTGTGTTTATTTTTTTCTTAAACCAAATGAAAGATAAAATTATTCATATTGTAAAGTATTAATTATATCAAAAATTACTTTTAAAACTACATTATTATTTAGTGTATAAGAAACGTGTTGTTGTTGTTGTTTTTTGTTTTTGTTTTTGGGCTGTTTTTTTTTTCTTCAAATCTCTATGCCAACTTTTGTTAGTGAAATATGTAATTCGTTGAATCGCATAATCTCAGAGGACATTTACACATTCTCCTCATGGAAAGTCCATTGCTGTAGAATATATAGTACAGTGAACTCACCCTGAGAATCCATGAATATCTTCCAACACTACCCACGTGGCCGTCAATGTTAAAGAAACCAAAGTTCCCCTCAGTAGCGCCGTAGAACTCGTAGATGTGGCCGATGTTGAATCTTGTCTTGAACTTCTCCCAGATATCGAGCCTCAATCCGTTACCTACTGCACCTTTCACAGGCCGAAGATAGCAGCCGTCGTTCTCTTTCTTTGTACGAAATTATCAAGAAAGATCTTATTTTGAGAAGAGAGTTATTAGTAATTAATACAATACGTGCCATAAGAGTAAAATAAAATGAGTAATTTCGCACATTAGCATCCCCCTTTTCTTTTTCTCCCCTTTTGTGTGGAACTTTATATTTGGGGCAGTGGGGGCTGCAGCCCACAACCAGTACGCCAGTGAACACACCTTACCTTTACGTATACCACTCGTTGCACCTTTTTACCTTCAGGTTACGTAAGGAGGTATCCTACACACCCCACCTACACCATCAACACACCATCTTTTCACGCTTTTCTAGGAGGTATCAACACAACCTCACCTATGAACTACTAGTAGGCCTACCCTCTTATCCTGAGTTGGTCTGGTACATGTAGGTACCAACACACCTCAACTTTATACCATTTGTTAAACAGTTACATTATCTTGCCTTAGGGAGGGTTAGGAGGTACCAACACATCTCACCTATAAACTACCTGAAATACCCTCTTATACTGGGTTGGACTGGTAGGTACCAGCAAACTTCACCTTATATACCGTCATGTTAAAGCCGTTGCACCCTCTTGCCTTGGGGAGGGTTAGGAGGTACCAACACAACCCACCTATAAACTACCTGAAATACCCTCTTATACTGGGTTGGACTGGTAGTTACCAACACACCTCCACTTTATACCACCTGTTGAAACCGTTACACCCTGTTATATTGGGTTAGGCTGGTAGGTACAAACACACCTCACCTTATATACCACATGTTAAAGCCGTTGCACCCTCTTGCCTTGGGGAGAGTTAGGAGGTACCAACACACCTCACCTATACACTACCTGAAATACCCTCTTATATTGGGTTAGGCTGATAGGTACAAACACACCTCATCTTATATACCACCTGTTAAAAATAAAACCGTACCCTCTAGCCTTGGGCTAGGATTGGAGGTACCGACACACCGCACGTCTACCTATAAACTATCTGATACAACCTCTATCCTTGGTTTGGACCGGTAGGTACCAACACCCTTGTTCATGTATCCCTTGTCCATGTACCACCTGTCACACCCCCTTCCTTTGAGGATATCCATATCCGTCGCCCATATAGACAAATTCGGTTTCAGAACACTGCAAATTAGGTCAGCCATAACGGGGGGGGGGGGGGCTTCCAAAATAAGAAGTAAAGATTATTCATTATGCAATGAGTTAGGTGCGTTGAGATCAGGCATGCTTGAAGCCCCCCATTTAAACATTAGCATAAAAAACAGCACCCAAACTGAACAGGTCTATACTACCTACATGTATTACATCCACTTACCTCAGGTTGGGCCAGGAGGTATCTACACACCTCTCCGATATATTGGAAAAAAGTTGCTCGAAATCTCCTGATGTCATCAAAAAATCGCGATGCCGAAAATTTTTTCGCAATAGCTATGGTGGCTCCTGGTGGCAGCGAAAAGAATAGAAAGAGATATAGCTTCATTTGGTGTTATCAAAAAAGGCCAATGCCATTGAATGTCTGTCGTTTTTCCTTCTTCCTCGATAAAAGAAATAATGTAGGGTTTTCATCAAGTAACAAACACATGATTTCATTTTATAAAACGGTGGTACTGTTTATTACTAATAATAATCCGTTATTGTATAGCGTATATCACGTTTTTATCTCACGTCTCTCTCCGCTTCCAAAGGACTTTGGATATTATTACCACGGCTTTAGCCCGGCAACCCTTACAGCGCACAAGCATTTCAAGGAATTAATTCCTGCCAGGTACCCATTTACCTCACCTGGGTCGAGTGTAGCAAATGTAGATGAATGTCTCGCCAAAGGACATTAGTGTTGCTGCAGGGATTCGAATCCCGTACCTTGTGGTTCAAAGTCCAGAGATTTATCGACTGGACCACAATCATGACAATAATGAGATCAATCCTCCGGACAGTTTGCATAAAACATGAGGACTTGGGCTTTGGGGTCATCGTCAAATCGAACATAGCTAAGGCTGGTACCTACCTGTGTAAAGGCTTCCACAGACTGCAATAAGCAGTGCCGATGAGTGGTATAGTGGTAGACATACGTAGTATACATCGGATGATGACAAACCAAATTGTGTATCACAACACAAAGCTCCCAATCCTTTGCCGTGTGAGATGATAGCAGGCTTCGGCAGACCTGGAAGGATGGAGGAGGGAGGAGACAGGGAGGGAGGAGATTATAACATAACAAATAATAATGACGACGACGACGACAACGATGATGATGATGATGATGATAATGTTGCTCGTGGCAGTGCTGGTGGTGGAAGTGATGGTGGAAGGGAAGTGGTGGATGTGGTTGTAATGGAAATGGGATTGCTAATGGGAGAGGTGGTTTGGTTATAGAGTTGGAGGTGATGGTGTTGGTGGTGATGAAGTAGTGGTGGTGGTGGTGGTGTAGGTGGAAGTGGTGGTGGTGGTGAAAATGGGATCGCTGCTGGGAGAGATGGTGCGATAATGGTGTTGGAGTTGGCGGCGGTGGTGGTGGTGGCGGAGGTGGAAATGATGCGGTCAGGTTGGAGATGGATTTACTGGAAAATTAGACTGCTGATGGGAGAGATGGTGTGGTGATGGTGATGGTTTTGGTGGTGATAGTGATAGTTGTTGATGTTGTTGTTGTGAGTGGTGGAGATGGTGGTGGTATTTCGGAAGTGGTGTTGGTGGGGGTGATGGTGGTGGTAATTCGGATGGGATTGATGGTGGCAGAAGATAATGGTGGTGGGGACGAGAATGGTGGCTGTAGTGACAGATGTTGAGATGTTGGTGGTGATGCATGGTTCTAATGGGAGTGATGTTGGAGGGGATGGTGGTAGTTCTTAGTGGGACTGGTGGTGGCCGTTGAAGATAATAATGGTCAAGATGATGTTAATTCAGCTACTACAGACATTCATGAAAATGATCACTTTTATCTCCATTAGAGGGACACTTCTTTCAACGGAATGGTTATATGATATGAAAATGAATGCGTAGTTAAAAATAATACAGAAAACTTTCATTTGTTGGGCGTAATCATACAATGTAGTTCAAGCTTCTACCATGTCCAGACCTTATATCGGCACAACAAAGTCGAAATGTCTCCCTGTCTTCCTGTCTTCCTGTGGAATTCAAAACGAGACAAGGTCAAGAGATCGGTTTTAATAAACACAGCTGGAAATGCAGGACTAGGTATGGTAGATTTACATTCAAAGATTCAATTCCTTTGTTTAGCATGGTTAGCAAGATATTTTGAAAGCAATTACAGTGATGAACCGTGGAAATTTATGTTTAACTACTGGATTGAAAGAATATGTCTTTGATATTGAAAACAAACTGTTCTCGTAAGGACATGTTGAAGTTATGTTCCAAATACAAAATACCTTATTTTTATATTAATTGCCTTATATCTTGGAGTGAATTGAGATACGTCGACTTCTTGCAAGTCGATGATGTTCGTAATGAAGTTCTATGGTATAACAGCAATATTACCCTTGGTAATAAAACCTTGTTTTTTTAAAGAATGATTTTTAAAGAGATTCTTAAGAATTGATGATATTGTAGAAAATGGACATTTCAAATCACGAGATTGCATTTGTAATCACTATGAACATGGCGGACAAAGAAAGCGGACAAAATAAACAACCTCTCATTCTACCCTTCACAATGGTTCTGGTAGTCAATAGAACATCCCTTCACAGCTATTATGTTTAATCATGTAGTTCCAGGTGAATATGCATGTGACACCTGTTCCACATATTTTAGACAATAGCTGTGAAGGGATGTTCTTTTGACTACCAGAACCACTGTGAAGAGTAGAATGAGGGGTTGTTTATTTTGTCCGCTTTCTTTGTCCGCCATGTTCATAGTGAATGTGCTTGGTTCGAATTCTCTGTTGGTTGACGTATGCAAAGCTTAAGAATGCGATCCCTAAATCCTGGATCATGCGGATACATGAGGCCAATCGGCATGATAACGAAACAGGTGTTGTACGCAACTATGGTAATGACTTTCATGAAATCAAAGTAGGGGATGCCATTAAACTTTCAAAAATGAAATCAAAGCACTTCTATAGTTTATTGTGTGAGTACAAGAAAAGTGATCCTATTGTATTAAGACATTGGGAAGAACATTTCAACCTTCCTATCGACTTTGACTGGAGAAATATATTGAAATTGAAATTTAAAACAATTAAAAACAATAAGGTGAAGCAATATAATTTCAAAGCACTTCATCGCATTTTCCCCTTCAGATATAACTTATGTAACTGGAAAATTGTAAACGAAAATTTATGTGCTTTTTGTAAAACAACTGAATCTTTTGTTCATGTTCTCTTGGAATGCCCTAAGATAACATTATTCTGGAAACGTATTGTTGCATTTATCCGTTATGGCTTTAAATATGTACTTTCACTAAATGAAAAACATTTGATAGTTGGTATAGATTCTAAATGCCCTAATTCTAAAGATATAAATACGGTTCTTACATACGCACAATACGCAATATATAAAATATATGTGTTGAACTACTTTCAGGGGAAAAGGTACAATAGTATAACAATATGGCATGCTTTTAAAAATGAATTGCATTTGGAAAACATCTCAGATGTTGTATCTAATCCTGTGCAACATTTTACACTGTGATATTTTTTTTCATCTGGACTGTCTTTAATCTATTTAGTGATTATTGTTGAACTTTGAATGTATATGTATTTCTATATTAATTGCTGATTGTTTTTATGGAATAAATGGCCTCTGAAGAGGTAAAAAAAAATATGTCTATGTATGTACACTTCTTTCAGTCCATGGTCACGAATTGTTAACACTATGAACATGACGGACAAAGAAAGCGGACAAAATAAACAACCCCTCATTCTACCCTTCACCATGGTTCTGGTAGTCAAAAGAACATCCCTTCACTGCTGTTGTCTAAAATACGTGGAACAGGTGTCACATGCATATTCACCTGGAACTACCTGATTAAACATAATTGCAGTGAAGGGATGTTCTTTTGACTACCGGAACCATTGTGAAGGGTAGAATGAGAGGTTGTTTATTTTGTCCGCTTTCTTTGTCCGCCATGTTCATACTGTGGGGCCTCTTTTTTTTCAAAAGTGAAAATCTAATTAGATATTCAAAGCATTGTATCATTGCATCATATCATGTTTTTTTTGTTGTTTTTGTTTTTTGTATAGGCATGTGATCAAAGCGACACTCTTGTTTTATCTCTCTCTCTCTCTCTCTCTCTCTCTCTCTCTCTCTCTCATTTTTTTCCCTTTGTGATCAGTTATGAATGATTTTTAATATTTGAAATTTGACACAAATTTCTTATTCTATTATTGTTGTATATCATTATTTTATGTCATTCTATTTATGTCAAGTCACATGATTAGGAGAAGACAACATTCGGGCAATAGTTATTTAGTTAATCTTTTTTTTTTTTCTTCTTCTTCTTCTTTTCCCGACATCCATGTGACTCTCCTTATATTTTGCTAATGTGTACTCTGTTTTCTTGGCTGTCTTTGCCGTATAAAATGATAATAATGATAATGATAACATTAATGAAGGAAAAGACACAAAACCTAGTTCAAATAAATTTGACATCCTTCAACTTTACAGTGGGCACAAATCAGGCTGATTCAAGTTCCGGTATCTGAGTTAATGATGATAAAAAGTGCTGCTGTTTTTAAACACTTAATAAATGTCAAAACAACGAGTGCAATTAACACTATTCCCTTCAGAGAACGTAGAGAAAGAGTAGAGAGAAGAATCAAATTATTAAAAGTTCAGAAATATACATACATACATACTGCACTGCACTTTATCAAAAGTATGGTGTTTTGCTTATTCCTGTATCAAATTGTTCCTTGTTATCTATTTCATTTTCTGTCTTTGATTCATGGAATTAGATATGAAATTCAGTATATACTATTGTTAACCAAGCAGTACACTAATCCATAATTTCAAATTTACGATCATTATGTTGGGAGTCAACGCTTTTAAGGCCGCATTTTTACTTTCCCTGGGCTCCCTCCGCAATGATGTAATGTATCTTTTTATATTTTTATACTCAGTCCCGTTTTGATTTTGCTCATAATGTTTTTTTTTTTAAATAAAAGGAACTGAACTGAAATCATAAATCAATGAGTAGGAGACTATAGCGCCGGGGGTGGGGGGGGGGGGGGGTGTCACAATCGTCATCTGGAAATGAACTGGTTGTATAATTTTCCGTTCAAAGTCCCTCCTCACAATATATTCAGTAGTATCGGAAAAAAACGAAAAAGACACATGTGGAAAATTAAAATGGGCCAAGTACATGAAAGGAGTTCATAAGGTCTCGATCTCTAATTTACAAAACAAATTGAATTTTGGGTGAGGTAAGAGGACAAATAATGATTTATGAGCAGGCATAGGCGGCGATCCCCGGGGGGGAGGGGTGGGGGACGTGTCCCCCTCGATTTTTTTTTTCTGGGGAGATCGTTCCCCACCCCCCTCGCTTTTTAAAGCTTTATATTTTATTTTTATATATTTTGCTAGCATTTCTGATAGACTTTGTGTCTGCGAACCTGTTCAAAATGTAGATTTGATGGAAATAAATCATTATTAAACTTTGTCAATGCAGGGCGGCGGAATTTCAAATACTTTTAAGAATGACAGTAATATATGACACGTATCCGTCAAGTAGCCACTTACAGTATTAAAATCTACACATCTATACCGCAACCACCTCATTGAAATAAATATGAAATTATGCGCCACAATGTGCATAGGCCCTACTGTATCTTCTGGGCGCTTTTTCCCCTCGCAGGAGTATAATCATTGGCGTAAATTCCGGGGGAATGGGGGTATAAATACCTCCCACTTTTCCGAGAGGAGAGGGAGGGGATAGCGGGTACATTTACAAAATAATATACCCCAACATTTTAAAGAGGGAATAATATTGTAAAAGAGAGTAAAAGAGAAAAGAATAATATTGTAAAAGAGAGGGAAAGAGAAAGGAAATAGAGAACTGAAATAAAGGGAAAACGTAGAAGTGCTCGCCCGTTTCGCTCGCTCGCATTTTCAGTATCTTAACCAATGCAGGTTATAATTCTGAAGAAAGAAAGTAGGTTCACATCCCGTGTCTCTTTCCAATGTTTATGCTATTCTTCTATTCATAAAATGCGAGTTATAACTGCAAGGATTCGAGCGGCAACACCTAGAACAGATGAATTTTCAGGAGATAACGGCCTGTGACCATTAGCCTGTTCCTATCATACCCTCTGTGAGTACGGAAGATGCTGATAAATTAAATTGTTACGTTACTAAAATCACGAAAAAGGGGTAGCAATACATGTATAGTTGAACCTATTCTCAGTATTGACAAAATGCATTTTTGTCTGCTCGTTACTAAAATCACGAAAAAGGGGTAGCAATACATGTACACTTGAACCTGTTCTCAGTATTGACAAAATGCATTTTTGTCTGCTCATAAAATCTAGAAACAAGATGTTTTCGATCAGCAATCACTCTTATTCCAGCAACAGATGCCCTTAATTGCAGCGAGTTAGCATCTCTGGAATTATACAGGGAGGTGTACATTATAAAATCAGCTAGTGTATTTTCCCTCGCTCGCTGCGCTCACTCATATAATACATGTATCTAGATAACGAATTATTTGGGAAGGTGACCGAATGTATTTTAGATATGTTACAGGCCTCTGGTGTCATGACGAAATGATACTTTATCAAAGAATGAGTAAGCTTTCTTTGCTCACTTCGCTCACTCGTAATATTCAGAAACGGGGTGGTTTGGGGCAGCAAACAATTGGACCAGCGAGGTATATCATATTTGGTAGTGAGGTGGTTAAATCTATCATTTGAATATCTGATAGGCCCAGCTTGTATTTTGACTACAAAATAAGACTTCTTTTGTATCAAGAAGTGGTCACTTTGACTCACTCGCAATATGAAAAATAGTATATGTGGGGGGGGGGGGGGGGAGTTGTGTGCGGGCTGGTGAGGGGGTATATATACTCGAGTGTGAGCAAGAAATTTCGGCAAAATATTTGATTATTCCCTCCCCCCCCCCCTTGCCCACTCCTCGAAACGGATTTACACCGCTGGCCTGGGTATAATTATTTCACCTTCAGTGTTTCCGCCCCCCCCCCCCCCCCCGTCATTTCCCCTTGTTTCCCTTTACTTTTTTTCATTCAGATTCATTTGAATCGCCGTGTACGTATAGCTTTTGATCTGCCTTTGTTCTCTTTCAGCGGGCATAGCAATTTTAAGATTCAAATGTTTTTTTGAATGGCAATCATGAAAAAGAAGAACGAAACGAAAACGGCGAGTTAGTTCAAGATGCACTTTACCTGTAGTTCCAGAAGTGAATATATAGCTACTGATATCATCCAGTCCTGTTATTGGAGCCGTTGGGAAGTGTCCTCCAGACACGGTAGATATGTCCATGGTAACGACATCATCAGGTGGTAGAAGACCAGGGATGCGAGCATCATTGATCATCCAGAGACCAATCTTGAGATCTCGTAAGGCTGGTTGGAGATTAAGGATCGCATCTAGGAACTCTGTAGAATGATGTTGTGAAAAGGGTCTTCATGGATAACTTCAGCTTATATAGAAGTAGCAAGAGATAGAGATTATTATGAAGGTTTATATGATAAGACTAAGCATGATTACAATGTGAGCGAGCGCGAAAATAAATCTACTGTTTTAGGGGTTAGTTGGATGCACTCTCTTCCAGCTTAAAGAGAACACTTGAGGTCATGCTATAAATTTACAAAGACTTTTTACCCCCTCCCCCATTCTACGAGGCATTTCCCACATGTCAGCTCTAGCCACATCACCACCCCCCCCCCATAGACATACATCTCGTGTGTCTTTACAGAATTTTTTTTTTCATGTATGCGTTTTGGATAGCTTAGCTTACTATCTTGCCTCAGCTTACCCTTTTATACCAACAATATCCCATTAAACCTATGCATCACTGTGAAGTACTCTCTTTGAAAAAAAAAAGTGAACGCAGTCACTCTGTTAGGGGTGAATTTCAGAAGAGAGTGTATTTAGAGTGTATTACGGGTGAATTAAGAGTAAAAATTGTGATATTCACTCTTTGAGGGGTGACCTCAGTGATCACTCAAGGATTTTGAGTGATCACTTAGGTCACCCTTAAAAGAGTGAATAAAGAGTGAATATCGCAATTTTTTTTTTTTTACTCCTAATTCAATCTTAATTTACTCTGAATGCACTCTCTTCTGAAATTCACCCCTAACAGAGTGAATGCGTTCACTCTTTTTTTATGAGAGTTAAGATTATGAGAATATTACCTGAGCCGAAGATAATGTATTTTGCCTGACTGGCCTGAATACAATGTAGAAGAGCCGATTCCTTGAGATTGTGATTAATCATGCTCACAATAATTCCTTTTTTCTGCAAACCTAACCAGGTCCACAAGATGGCAGGCCCGTTGTGTAATAAGACACAGACAACATCTCCTTTCTTCAAACTGGGATCCGAACTGCTGACCCACCGGGATGTACGGTTCACGTTCCCCGCAACCTCTGCATACGTGTACATTTCATTCTCGTATAGAATGCAAGGATGGTTCGGCCTTTCCCTTGCATTCTCCTCAAAGAAATCAACAATGAAAAGTTTGGAAGCCTGGCACTTTTGAATTGCCCTACCGATTTTTATTAAACGGAGAAAATACTGGATATCAGTCCACAGGTGTGGGTGTTTCCAACGGAGAAGGGCGTAACCTGGCGTGAGAGAGGCCGCTGCAACGAGAGCAGCTTTCTGGCCAATATTCCATGAAGCAGACATGTTCGGTGGAAAAACAATGTAAGTAAAGGAAACCTGTAGTACGCAAGTTGTTCCATTTGCTACTAGAAATCAAAGTTCACTGTCATGCATGCTTTTCATGTAGGCGTGTTTCACTGTGTGTCACAAGACATAAGAACCTCGCACCGATCTTTGCAGAACTATGTGCCTGCATGACCCCTTTTTCTCTCTTCAAACATATCCGTTTTTTACAAGTTTATGGTGAGCCAATATAAGCATGGACTTTGAACTTTCACAATTCAAATTGTCATACATCGTTAGGGATCTTTGACGCAATACTCATGATAATAATAATATGATGATGTTGATAATAATGATGATGATGATGGTGATGATGATGAGGATGAAGATGATGATTATATTGCTACTACTACTGCTTCTACTATACTACTACTACCACCACTGCTACTACTAATGTATATTGACAGTGCACTATAGAAACATTCTAATGAGCTTTACATGTAGACGATAAAAAGTTACGTACTTATTACATTATGTTATCTTAGGCCTATATAACTGCGATAACTATGCAGTATACAGAACAGAAATTTAATTGTCAATTACAGGACATTAAATCTTACATAATTCTATCTACACTAAACCAACTTTACCAAAAACTAGCACAATATCATTGTATTACTGGGTAGAAGATTTTTTTCGACAAAATGACACCACTCTCACTAATTTGGGGGTAAGGCCTTTTGATATACGGCTCTTTTGTAGGCAATGTCAAGTTTTTAAAATGTACTACTTTTGTAGCCACATTTCATGTTTTAAAAACTCCTAGAAATTTGAGATCGACGGATTATACCCCGTATTGATGATCTCGGTGCCATTTTACTAGGGAAAGAATTTTTCTACCGAAAAAAACAAAACTGGTTATTGTGTAAATGTTTCAGTTTCAATTTCATTATTGTTTCTTTACATTATCACACTGTAAAAAGAGCGATACTGTTGAAAATGCTAAATGCAGGTTGTTCAGTGTTTTAAAGAGTGTTATGTCCTGTATACGTTTGGAAATTCTCTTTTGCTCAGTTTGCCTCACAAACTACTTGCAAAACTACAAAAATTACAGAATGTAGCAAGTCGTGTCGTGACCCTCTCCAGCAAGCGCAGTCACACCACACCAGTTCTCAAATCACTTCATTGGTTGCCCTTAAGAACCTATTTTGTCCAAAATTCAGCAGCCTATATTTCACAATATATACATGACTCCGCCCCTCAGTGCACCATAAGCTTGATAAATCATTACATTCTCTTTAGATTGCTACATTCTCAAAATTCTGGTTTACTTGTTCGTCGCCTCGAAAAACACACCCAAAGTGGGCATGGGGTGGGGGGGGGGGGAGCCTTCGCTCACACTGGGCCTTCAATATGGAATATTTCCCCTAAGGGCTTAGGTATAGCAGTTCAGCTGAAGTGTTCAAAAATAATCTTTAAAAAGTATGTGGTTAATTTGGTATATAATTAATTACCATTACCTTTTATGTTATATTCTCTCATAACGCACCTTCTATTTCTTATGTGTTATGGTATTTCATCTTTTGCACAAGTTGATCCTTGATTGTTATAAATGCATCGTAATTTAGGGACTTATACCCCCCCCCCCTCTCTCTCTCTCTCTCTCTCTTTCGGATTTGTAGTAACTTCAGGAATCTTTTTAGCATTAATCATCTTCGCTCATTTTGCGAACAGACTGACCTTATCAATATGTATAAGTCATTGCATTTTTATTCAGCTTTTCATAAAATATGTACAAAAATCTATTTTTAATCTTGAAGTAAAGAATGATGTAGATCACGATGGTATGTTAAGAATATTAACGCACTATCCATGAAAACAGATTAGTATTCGATTATCCAGAACAATCTTAAACACGCAACTTCATTACAGAATAATATATTAAAGACAGTTTTGCAAATGATGACTGTAATCTAGAAATACAAGTATACAATCGATTGAGCTGTCCCAAAATTAAATAAACGACCGATGAACTTAGGAAGCAATTAGGAATAATGGCTATCTTGTATTTAGAATTATTTTTTTATACATATTATATTGATTTCTGGATATTTTACATCATTTTTACATTATGAATTCATCTTTTATATTAACCTTAATTTTTGTATTTTACAATTCATTTTTTTTCCATTTGGAATTCAATTTTTAAATTTTGCATTCTTTTTTTTTAATTTTAGATTTTACATTCCTTTTTTATATTTAATATGCATTTACATACATTGCTCGCCTTCGGTGTGGAATGTACTCTCCTTTGAAAGATTAGAAATAGCAGTTCAGCTGAAGTGTTCAAAATTAATCTTAAAAGGTATGTTTGATTTGGCATAATTTATGATTAACTGTCTTTCCCTTTCATATCATATCTTCTTCTATAATTATTGCACTCTTTTCTATTTGCTATGTGATTTCATCTTTTGCACAGGGGAGCGTTTCATGAAGAGTTTTGTCGGTGAAAATCACC
The DNA here is from genome assembly GCA_029962745.1 of Echinometra lucunter. Taxonomy (NCBI): domain Eukaryota; kingdom Metazoa; phylum Echinodermata; class Echinoidea; order Camarodonta; family Echinometridae; genus Echinometra; species Echinometra lucunter. Next base: position 1,631,500 of record CM057156.1, read on the forward strand.
GACAAATGCTATAAGCTACTGAAAATCCTCGCATCTGATTGGCTGAAAGCAAATTAGTCAGTGAAAATCACCGACAAAACTCAAATGCTCCCAGGTTGCACCCTGAGCATTTGATTATCAAACGGATTTGGCGCCTTACAAATAATGTAGCATTTCAGAATGATTTTCTAGCAGCTGGAATGGAACAATTGCACATGCTTTCTATAACAACAAAAAAATCCTTAGCCGTATTAAATGCAGCAACTTAAAATAATGAAATTTTTATCAGCTGCAGGAGAGTATTATACACACTGAACTTGAAAGAAACATCTCTTGGTTCCATGACATTTGCTCCGGCGACAGTTTCTCCCATGGAAAATCTGCACGTGAACAGGTGAAGGAAAACATAAAACCTAACCCTAAACATAACACTAAGCTTTATCCTTATCCTCAAATCATTCTGAACCAAAATCACTATCACAACCCTAACCCTAACCCCATGTCCTAGGAGATATTAAGGCAGGAGCAATTATCGCAGGAGCAAATGTCGCGTCACCCATCTGGTCAGAGGTTGCTGGTAATCACACACACACCTTAACCAGTCGTGGAGGACAAGAAAAGTGTCTCTCCTGCCAAGAAAGAAGGCCCCTCTGGGCGTACAAATATTAATCTTTATAATGATTACAGAAATCAGCAGAATATAATTTATATGTCGCTTGAATACAGGTACATAATGGTCCATATAGGTGAAGTTGTGTTACATTATGAGGTATAGCTACGCCCCTCGTAGGTACATAAAAAATATGATAAGTCCATGGTATTTTGTGTCATGCGTCATCAATAACATCTACAATTTTACTTCTGCCAGGGGCCCGTTGCACAAAACTAAAGCAAACCCAAGTCCTTAATGCCCACACGTGATTGGCTTCAATAAAGTTGCGTTTGAATTTCCCGAGTTGCGTTCAAACGCAGGTTTCATGCAACGGGCCCTTGATGATTATTTCAATTTGAGTCTTTTTTTTTGGGGGGGGGGGGGGGGGAGAGCCCTGCCGCAGTTTAAATCAGGGCTCAGTTGCATAAAACTTACCATAAATGGTAACTCTGCATTCAGTGGTAACTACCATGGTAACATTGCTCAACAACCAATCAAATTCAAGGTTTCCATGGAAGTTACCATTGATGGCAAAGTTACTATCAATGGTAAGTTTAATGCAACGGGGCCTAGATGAAAGAGCTAAGATGATGATTATGTCAGTGTCGAGTACGTTCAGTATTCAGGGTACTCACATAAAAAGACAAACTAAATGAGACATACAAACAAACGAATACATCATAATCATTAACGATAAATGTTTCACGAGAAAAGTTTTTGAAAACAATTCAAGTTTATCCCTTATTCCCCGTTCAACCTATTCATAGCAGGAATTATTTTAAAGCCCTACGTTAGATTAGCTTCTCTTCTTTAAATTGGCAACGGTATTTTTCTTGTATTGCTTTGTATTATTTTTTTTCTTACAAAAAGTCGTGTACCTGTTATAAATACAAATTGACGAGAAAGCATGTCGAGAAGTTAAGATAAAGCAACAAATTCCGATATCATAACGAAGCCACATTTGAAATCCTTATCTTAAACTATGTGGATGAATAATGGTGTAGGCCATATAACTATATTGTCACGATTGGAGAAATCTTAGGGATGCCGAGTGACTACCCTTGTATGTTCTAAAACGTCATCTCGAGGATATCCTACTGTGTACTTAACTATATCATATATTTTTATTTTTTTCATCTTTTTTTTGGGGGGGAGGGGTTGTTTTAAGTTGGGAGCATCTTTTGGGTCATGATGTATACCTGTTCGTTCGTTGGACAGATGCCATGTTTGAGGCCATTCTCTAGGATGCCAACACTTTGAAAATGTCTCCGTATGAATAACCTTTGAGAATTGAGATATTACTGGATGCAGGTTAATAGTTTTACAACTTCGAATGACCTGCTGTTATCGTTTGGATGTGATCACGACTGATAGGTACGTAGGTCCTCTGGAAAGGCTCGATGATGTAAACTTCTCCATAACCATCCGGAGCGAAACCTCTCTTCACCAAGTCAGTCTTCTTGTGCTTGAAGGTGCCGGTTTTATCCATCTCATCGAGAAGACGAAGGAACTTTGGCCGGGCGTAGTCCGGGAGAGATGAGATGATGTGGCGGTACAGAGCTGGAAGATCAAAGATGGCTTCCTTACGCAAAACAATGGCTGCCATACCAGCCCTTCCATCATGACCTAGTATAGGCGGAAGATGTGTTTTAGAGGAATTAAGTTTTAGTTTATAACATCAAAGAGAAAATGTATAATAATAAAATAATAATAAATTACATTTATATAGCGCTTAATACTTATGTTTCTAAGCGCTTTACAAGTGAAAAGGAAATAATTAAAAAGTATAACTAAGGATGATTATTACATTATGTACACTACAGAAAAGGGTAATAAAAAATGATTTAACGGAGAAAACAAACCTAGTAAACACAGAAAAATTATATAACACAATGAAGCATATAAAGTAACAAAATCAATTACATGTATAAGTACATCAAACAAATGAAGCGAAGGAGATAGGAATTTAGGAATTGAAAAGGAAGGTCTTAAGAGAAGACTTAAAAGTGTCCAATAAAGAAGCATTCCTCAGCTCAACAGGAAGCCTGTTCAATAGCCTAGGGGCAGCGACGCAAAATGTATATTTTGCTTTTTCAAAGCGCATGTGGGTGTGGTTATTCATTACGCGTCATATCAATTTATCAGAATTTTTACAGAAGAATGACTCATTAGAATCGTAAACTATTCATTCGTAATTTTACACCCCTCTGGCACAATGAGAAGATAAAATCTATCCATAATAATGCTAGATATCATATTTTCATGTAATCCAACATAATCATTAAAGCTGCTGTGTGATGGTATAGAGGAAATGGTTGTTTGGTGTTCTTTTTATTTTGTATTCAAATTGGCACTGATGCCAAAAGGGGAGGTTTTTTGGAGTAAATTCAAACAATCTAATATAATCTGGTGCAAATCATTCAACATTCAAATCCCATTCATATCCTACCGGGTACGTGTACTCCATACACATTAGCTTCGAGTATGGCCGGAAATGAACTGAGAACCTGAGAAACCTCCATGGTAGATACATTCTCTCCTTTCCATCTGTAGAAAGGACAATTTATATGAATAGAAGTTAATAATGGTTTATATGTATAGCCAATTGGTCTACTACCAATTGGTGCAATTGCTAGATCGTCTAACACCACTATGGCTAAACCCATTTGGTCTACTATCATTTTGGTCTAATTTCCGTCTGGTCCAATCATCACTTGGTCTAATATTCACTTGGGCTAATTTTCATTTTGTCTAATGATCAAAATGGTCTAATTGCAACTTCGTCTACTTAGTTTTCCTTATTTGTCTATTGACTATTTTAGTCTGTTATCAGTTCGTACAATCATATAGATTAATTGGTTTTAGACCAAGTGGGTATTAAACGAATATTGGGCATAGCCTAACTGAAAATTAGATGAAATGGTAAAAGGACTAAGTGGCAATAAGACCAAATGGTTATTAGAGGAACAGGATGTAGATGAAATGGGTTTAGATAATGTGGGATGAGACCAAACGGGCATTAGACAAAGTGAGGGTGGACCAAGTGGCAATTCACCATAATAATATCTACGAGTCGACGTGAGTCGACGTGACATGCAATCACTTCTTTTAACAAAACACCCGAAAGAAAGTATACACTCACCAGTCAAAAGACATTGATAATTCAATCAATCAACATGATACATAACTCAAGATAACGTGGTAGGTTACAAGTATATTATCATGGAGAAAAAAAATCGTTGAAATGCCCAAATCTGAAAGAAAAAATAACCCAGAATTTTCATGACATGTTGTGGGCTCAGCGAAAGAGCGCAGAGGTCTTCAAAACCAGGACCGCGTTTCATAAAACTTGTTATCAATAACAAGGTGCAATAAGTGTTATAACCTACTGAAATCCTTGTATCTGATTGGCTGAGAGCAAATTTGTCACAGAAATGTGGCGGTTGTTACTGATAACAAGTTTTGCGAAACGGGGCGCAGATAAACGCGCTTGCTCCTATGGTAAAACCCTAGTCACATTAGAGGCGGAATGAGCCGGAATGCCGTCGGAATGAAAATTCTTTGTACATTCCTGGATATTCGAAGTGCATTCTAAAAATTCTGACTGCATTCTGAGTGCATTCCAAATATTCGGGTCCATTCTTGTGGCCGGCCCGAATGTTTTGCTCATGTACAAAACTTTTGAGGTGCATTCGAAGTGGAGAAATATCGAATGGCATTTGAAGTGCATTCTTACTGCACTCTGACTGCATTCTGAATATTCTTACGACATTCCAACAGCATTCGAAGTATTCTGATCGCATTCAAGGGAGAGTCGAATCGCAGAAAAACGAAAATCCTGGAAAACCTGTATAGTTGCAGATCCTCTCGTCCTTCTCGAGATTCCTGTGACCATTTTACACCCTATCGGAAACCATTCCGGCAGCATTCTTGATACTCGCTGGACATTCTAAGTGCATTCGAAGTACATTTTAAGTATTTGAGGTGCATTCTGTTTAAATTCTTGAACGTTATTCTAGGCTGGTTCGAAGGACGTTCTAAGTATTCGAACGGCAGTTAGGTCAATATGAAGTTCCCTCCCGAATGTGGCGCGAATTTTAAAAATTCTTCATTCCGGCTGGTTCTGCTTGATTTCTGCTGATTCCGAATAAATGTGGCAGGGGTATAAGGCAATTGTCCTTTTAATATTACCAACTTCTTCGGATACGGCTGAGAGTACGACGTCCACTGGTTTACCTATGAGCATGTTGGCTTTCTCTACTCACAGACACAGAAAGACATTCAAAAATCGAAATCATATTTTAAAGTTTATTGCAATGATATATGGCGACCGAAGCATACAGTTTCCCCTTCTAAAAACATGACGGAGGACCAAACTTCGCGCACATTTAAATTTTTCTAAAGAACGCAATATTTCTCAAATTCTACGAAAAATCATTTAGACTGAAAGATACCAAAGGAAAACCAAAATCTAAGACTACGAATGGGTGCAAGAAAAAAAAAGTACCACAGATATCGCGACCGTAAAATTCGATGTCTTCTCGCAACAGATCGCAACGCTGTATTAAAAAAACACCGAGTCCAATCTTCACGCAGGTCAGTTTATATACCGTAATACATTTTTCATCCAAAATAGCGATCCATAGGTAAAATGACTATATCACTAGCAAGGCAAACTACAATAAAATCATTTCGTATCACTTTTTACTTAAGAGTTTGATAACATCTTCCCTCAAGATAAAATTTCGAGGCCCTGGTGGTAACTTCCTACTTTATCGAAAAGGACACAAAGTATAGCAAAATCTACAGATTCTCCAATTCCAAAGAAAATATTGTCGTCCAAGCAAGGAGAATTTTAGGTTCTTCTATCATTGGTGCTATCTGATTTTAGAAATCTCTTCAGATTTTTAAAGTGATATGTCATGTGCTAAAATATGTATATCCGCGAAGTGGACACACCACCATACATGTAAATCATTTTAATGTAAGATAAGGGGGAATAGATGAAAATAATTAACCTGAACGTGTCACCAAGCCGATCGATGAAGTAGACATAGTTATCGATATCGATCTTCATGACATCACCAGAATTGAAATAGGCATCTCCCTTCATCTTTACATCTCGAACAATCTTCTTCTTCGTCATCTCCTCAGGTCCACGGTATCCATCGAAAGTTGATTGTTCAGTGATCTTAAACAGCATTAAACCAGTCGAGCCTGGCGTTAAAATAAGGAAATACCAGGATCATTCAATGAACATTTTTTTTTTTTTATTTCTAACCGATGTGATCAATTCCAAAGCACCATATGAAACCAAATTGAGCCAAAATTTGATACTCTTCATAGTTTACAGCATTTTTTCCTTCAAGATGTGAATTTATTCGTTGCCTATTGTTAACTTTTTATATATAGAAGGTAAATATGAGGAATGTAATTCATGCCGTACAATGGTGTTTTAAGTAATAATATAAAACTCTACAAAACTGAAGCTCCAAAGATATTCAAATTGATTTGAAATCAAATAAAAGTCTAAAAATGATGCACACAAACGAAACAAAACAGAAAAATGAGAAAAGAAAGAAAAGAAAAGAGAAAGATAGTATTGAAGGAAAGCGAAAGGCGGAAGGGACGGCTAAACATGAAGAAGCGAGTCGTATCCAAGAAGTTGGTAAAACTGCCATACGTCCCTCCTCCTCCGTTCGAATACCTGGGAAATTCAAAGAAAACTTGCCACAGAGCCAGCAGACAGCCAGCAGACAGCGGTTATAACACATGTTCAGTCGACAATTCCCGCTTTCATTAACCGAATATGAATCTCAATCCTCCCGCGGGGGGGGGGGGGGGGGGGGTGTAAAGTTTTAAAATACGAACGACTTGAATATGGCAAGCCGAACGGGATTCTCATTATAAATCACATCAGCTAAAGGTGAAATATGCAGACACAGATTAACATTACTATTGTTTACAAACATTTTTATTGCTAAGTATATTTTTTGCCTCATTTTAATTAAGATTATGGGAAATGTAGTCATACTTTGTTAAAACGTCGGGAAAAACTTTGGGCATCCCATTAGGCACTTCATATTCAAATCGCTCGTGTTAAAGTCATGCGTAACTTTAAGAACAGCTTTATGAAACAACCCCCCCCCCCCCGGACGGAATACCAAAACCTATCCCCAACCCCATAAGTCTGGACTGAAACCTGATCTCTAACCTTGCATTTTTGACGAAAAGAGTAATTGACTTACAGCACCGTGAAGAGCACGCAAGCCTGCCAAGATTTTTCACATTACCCATCCCCTGTTTCGGAAAGATTCTTTGGCCATGAATCCCCAGTTTAACATTTTTCTGGATACGCCTGCGACATGTGGTTACATAACATGGTGTCCATCAAATCAATGTCTTACCCGGAGGGAGTCGAATGCACATTCCATCTGGACCGCGTTTCGGTTTCCCGCTCTCGTAATCACAGTCGACGATCTCCGCCCTGTCCAAAACCCCCTGCATATTCAGAAATTCGAGTTTTAGTTATTTGTAGTATTGAAATATGATTAGCATCTATGATTAGGATGATAATTTTTTTTCTTTTTCAAATCAATGTTTTTATCCACTTCCTTTCACTGCTTTTCTGTAATCTTTAAATCTCTAAATCTAAAGCCCCAAGAGAAATGTTCCATTTACAATCCTTTTACGGATTGGGGGGGGGGTTGACTTCATTGTTGTTTTTTTCTTAAACCAAATGAAAGATAAAATTATTCATATTGTAAAGTATTAATTATATCAAAAATTACTTTTAAAACTACATTATTATTTAGTGTATAAGAATCGTGTTGTTGTTGTTGTTTTTTGTTTTTGTTTTTGGGCTGTTTTTTTTCCTTCAAATCTCTATGCCAACTTTTGTTAGTGAAATATGTAATTCGTTGAATCGCATAATCTCAGAGGACATTTACACATTCTCCTCATGGAAAGTCCATTGCTGTAGAATATATAGTACAGTGAACTCACCCTGAGAATCCATGAATATCTTCCAACACTACCCACGTGGCCGTCAATGTTAAAGAAACCAAAGTTCCCCTCAGTAGCGCCGTAGAACTCGTAGATGTGGCCGATGTTGAATCTTGTCTTGAACTTCTCCCAGATATCGAGCCTCAATCCGTTACCTACTGCACCTTTCACAGGCCGAAGATAGCAGCCGTCGTTCTCTTTCTTTGTACGAAATTATCAAGAAAGATCTTATTTTGAGAAGAGAGTTATTAGTAATTAATACAATACGTGCCATAAGAGTAAAATAAAATGAGTAATTTCGCACATTAGCATCCCCCTTTTCTTTTTCTCCCCTTTTGTGTGGAACTTTATATTTGGGGCAGTGGGGGCTGCAGCCCACAACCAGTACGCCAGTGAACACACCTTACCTTTACGTATACCACTCGTTGCACCTTTTTACCTTCAGGTTACGTAAGGAGGTATCCTACACACCCCACCTACACCATCAACACACCATCTTTTCACGCTTTTCTAGGAGGTATCAACACAACCTCACCTATGAACTACTAGAAGGCCTACCCTCTTATCCTGAGTTGGACTGGTACATGTAGGTACCAACACACCTCAACTTTATACCATCTGTTAAACAGTTACATCCTCTTGCCTTAGGGAGGGTTAGGAGGTACCAACACATCTCACCTATAAACTACCTGAAATACCCTCTTATACTGGGTTGGACTGGTAGGTACCAGCAAACTTCACCTTATATACCGTCATGTTAAAGCCGTTGCACCCTCTTGCCTTGGGGAGGGTTAGGAGGTACCAACACAACCCACCTATAAACTACCTGAAATACCCTCTTATACTGGGTTGGACTGGTAGGTACCAACACACCTCCACTTTATACCACCTGTTGAAACCGTTACACCCTGTTATATTGGGTTAGGCTGGTAGGTACAAACACACCTCACCTTATATACCACATGTTAAAGCCGTTGCACCCTCTTGCCTTGGGGAGAGTTAGGAGGTACCAACACACCTCACCTAACTACCTGAAATACCCTCTTATATTGGGTTAGGCTGATAGGTACAAACACACCTCATCTTATATACCACCTGTTAAAAATAAAACCGAACCCTTTAGCCTTGGGCTAGGATTGGAGGTACCGACACACCGCACGTCTACCTATAAACTATCTGATACAACCTCTATCCTTGGTTTGGACCGGTAGGTACCAACACCCTTGTTCATGTATCCCTTGTCCATGTACCACCTGTCACACCCCCTTCCTTTGAGGATATCCATATCCGTCGCCCAAATAGACACATTCGGTTCAGAACAATTAGGTCAGCCATAACGGGGGGGGGGGGGGGGCTTCCAAAATAAGAAGTAAAGATTATTCATTATGCAATGAGTTAGGTGCGTTGAGATCAGGCATGCTTGAAGCCAAACTGAACAGGTCTATACTACCTACATGTATTACATCCACTTACCTCAGGTTGGGCCAGGAGGTATCTACACACCTCTCCGATATATTGGAAAAAAGTTGCTCGAAATCTCCTGATGTCATCAAAAAATCGCGATGCCGAAAATTTTTTCGCAATAGCTATGGTGGCTCCTGGTGGCAGCGAAAAGAATAGAAAGAGATATAATAGCTTCATTTGGTGTTATCAGAAAAGGCAAATGCCACTGAATGTCTGTCGTTTTTCCTTCTTCCTCGATAAAAGAAATAATGTAGGGTTTTCATCAAGTACCAAATACATGATTTCATTTTATAAAACGGTGGTACTGTTTATTACTAATAATAATCCGTTATTGTATAGCGTATATCACGTTATTATCTTCGTCTCTCTCCGCTTCCAAAGGACTTTGGATATTATTACCCTGGCTTTAGCCCGGCAACCATTACAGCGCACAAGCATTTCAAGGAATTAATTCCTGCCAGGTACCCATTTACCTCACCTTGGTCGATTGTGGCAAATGTAGATTAATATCTTGCCAAAGGACATTAGTGCTGCGGTAGGGATTCGAATCCCGTACCTTGTGGTTCAAAGTCCAGAGACTTATCCACTGGACCACAATCATGACAATAATAAGATCAATCCTCCGAACAGTTTGCATAAAACATGAGGACTTGGGCTTTGGGGTTATCGTCAAATCGAACATAGCTAAGGCTGGTACCTACCTGTGTAAAGGCTTCCACAGACTGCAATAAGCAGTGCCGATGAGTGGTATAGTGGTAGACATACGTAGTATACATCGGATGATGACAAACCAAATTGTATATCACAACACAAAGCTCCCAATCCTTTGCCGTGTGAGATGATAGCAGGCTTCGGCAGACCTGGAAGGATGGAGGTGGGAGGAGAAAGGGAGGGAGGAGATTATAACATAACAAATGATAATGACGACGACGACAACAACGATGATGATGACAATGATAATGTTGCTCGTGACGGTGCTGGTGGTGGAAGTGATGGTAGAAGGGAAGTGGTGGATGTGGTTGTAATGGAAATGGGATGAGGTGGTTTGGTTATAGAGTTGGAGGTGGTGGTGTTGGTGGTGATGAATTAGTGGTGGTGGTGTAGGTGGAAGTGGTGGTGCTGGAAATGGGATCGCTGCTGGGAGAGATGGTGCGATAATGGTGTTGGAAGTGGCGGCGTTGGTGGTGGTGGAGGTGGAAATGATGCGGTCAGGTTGGAGATGGATTTACTGGAAAATGAGACTGCTGATGGGAGAGATGGTGTGGTGATGGTGATGGTGTTGGTGGTGATAGTGATAGTTGTTGATGTTGTTGTTGTGAGTGGTGGAGATGGTGGTGGTATTTCGGAAGTGGTGTTGGTGGGGGTGATGGTGGTGGTAATTCGGATGGGATTGATGGTGGCAGAAGATAATGGTGGTGGGAACGAGAATGGTGGCTGTAGTGACAGATGTTGAGATGTTGGTTGTGATGCATGGTTCTAATGGGAGTGATGTTGGAGGGGATGGTGGTAGTTCTTAGTGGGACTGGTGGTGGCCGTTAAAGATAATAATGGTCAAGATGATGTTAATTCAGCTACTACAGACATTCATGAAAAATGATCACTTATATTTACATTAGAGGGACATTTCTTTCAACGGAATGGTTATATGATATGAAAATGAATGCGTAGTAAAAAATAATACAGAAAACTTTCATTTGTTGGGCGTAATCATACAATGTAGTTCAAGCTTCTACCATGTCCAGACCTTATATCGGCACAACAAAGTCGAAATGTCTCCCTGATAACAAATCAAGATATCACGAGAGGAGATGTTATTAGAACTTAACATCACACACGAATGACACTTGTTTTTTATTATCAGAAAAAGACTGCAAACTTGTCTCTTTTTCAAATATCAGCCGTTGCTGCCTTGCTGTTGCTGCTTTTTGTTTGTTCATTAGGTCAAATATTACAAATACCAATTTGTCCGATTTGCCAACATCAAGCAAAAACAATTCAGCAGAGGTATAGATTGAACTATGTCCATTTCTATTATGTCTATATATCAGCTTCCTGTGGAATTCAAAACGAGACAAGGTCAATCGGCCACACAGCTGGAAATGCAGGACTAGGTATGGTAGATTTACATTCAAAGATTCAATTCCTCTGTTTAGCATGGTTAGCAAGATATTTTGAAAGCAACAGTGATGAACCGTGGAAATTTATGTTTAAATACTGGATTGAAAGAATATGTCCGCTGTCTTTGATACTGAAAACAAACTGTTCTCGTAAGGACATGCTGAAGTTATGTTCCAAATACAAAATACCTGATTTTTATATTAATTGCCTTATATCTGGAGTGATTGAGATACGTCGACTTCTTGCAAGTTGATGATGTTCGTAATGAAGTTTTATGGTACAACAGCAATATTACCCTTGGTAATAAAACCTTGTTTTTTTAAAGAATGTTTTTCAAAGGGATTCTTAAGAATTGATGATATTGTAGAAAATAGACATTTCAAGTCACGAGATTGCATGTGTAATGTGCTTGGTTCGAATTCTCTGTTGGTTGACTTCATGTATGCAAAGCTTAAAGACGCTAGATCATGGGCTTTCATGGGGAATTTGACACCATGGGTGCTTACCCAGTAACAGGTGCTGTCCATCACTGTGAGTTTTATGACCAACAGACCTTATGCAATACTCTGTATACTTCACTCTTTCCCCATATGACAAAGTCATTATCTCACTTTCCCTGGCCCGAGAATGCCCGAAGCAGGCCGAAGAATGTTTGTGGTGGGACAGCTTGTTTTGCTGTGCTCCAGAAATGTAGCTCTATTACAGGAAAGTCTGGTGTCAGCAAATTATGATCCATTCCCCATGAAAGCCCACGACCTAGCGTCTTTAAGAATGCGATCCCTAAACCCTGGATCATGCGGATACATGAGGCCAATCGGCATGATAACGAAACAGGTGTTGTACGCAACTATGGTAATGAATTTCATGAAATCAAAGCAGGGGATGCCATAAGACTGTCAAAAATGAAATCAAAGCACTTCTATAGTTTATTGTGTTAGTACAAGAAAAGTGACCCTATTGTATTAAGACATTGGGAAGAACATTTCAACCTTCCTATCGGCTTTGACTGGAGAAATATATTGAAATTGAAATTTAAAACAATTAAAAACAATAAGGTGAAGCAATGTTGATGTTGTGTCTAATCCTGTGCAACATTTTACACTGTGATATTTTTTTTTTCATCCGGACTGTCTTTCATCTATTTGGTGATTATTGTTGAACTTTGAATGTATATGTATTTTTTATATTGATTGTTGATTGTTTTTTATTGAATAAATGGCCTCTGAAGAGGTAAAAAAAAATATGTCTATTATGTACACTTCTTTCAGTCCACGGTCACGAATTGTTAATGACAATGGAGAGCAAAAGAATGGCAGAAATGACAGGTCCGATCCGCAATGGTATTGTTCTGTTCTGAATTTATCATTGACAAACAAATAGATCTTGGGGCCTCATTTTTTTTTTCAAAGTGAAAATCTAATTAGATATTCAAAGCATTGTATCATTGCATAATATCATTTTTTTTTTTTTTTTGTATAGGCATGTGATCAAAACGACACTCTTGTTTTCTCTCTCTCTCCCTCTCTCTCTCTCTCTCTCATTTTTCCCCTTTGTGATCAGTTATGAATGATTTTGAATATTTGAAATTGAACACAAATTTCTTATTTTATTATTGTTGTATATCATTATTTTATGTCATTCTATTTATGTCAAGCCACATGATTTGGAGAAGACAACATTCGGGTAATAGTTATTTAGTTAATCTTTTTTCTTCTTCTTCTTCTTTTCCCGGCATCCATGTGACTCTCCTTATATTCTGCTAATCTGTACTCTGTTTTCTTGGCTGTCTTTGCCGTATAAAATAATAATAATGATAATGATAACATTAATGAAGGAAAAGACACAAAACCTAGTCCAAATAAATTTGACATCCTTCAACTTTACAGTGGGCACAAATCAGGCTGATTCAAATTCCGGTATCTGAGTTAATGATGATAAAAAGTGCTGCTGTTTTTAAACACTTAATAAATGTCAAAACAACGAGTGCAATTAACACTATTCCCTTCAGAGAACGTAGAGAAAATAATGAAATATTTAAAAGCTCAGAAATATACATACATACTGACTGCACTGCACACTATCAAAAGTATGGTGTTATGCTTATTCCTGTATCAAATTGTTCCTTGTTATCTATTTCATTTTCTGTCTTTGATTCATGGAATTAGATATGAAATTCAATATATACTATTGTTAACCAAGCATTAAACTAATCCATAATTTCAAATTAACGATCATTATGTTGGGAGTCAACGCTTTTAAGGCCGCATTTTTACTTTCCCTGGGCTCCCTCCACGATGATGTAATGTCTTTTTTAATATTTTTATACTCATTCCCGTTTTGATTTTGCTCATAATGTATTTTTTTTAATAAAAGGAACTGAACTGAAATCATAACTCAATGAGTAGGAGACTATAGCGCCGGGGGGGGGGGGGGGTGTCACAATCGTCATCTGGAAATGAAATGATTGTATAATTTTCTGTTCAAAGTCCGTCCTAACAATATATTCAGTAGTACCGGAAAAAAAAACGAAAAAGACACATGTGGAAAATTAAAATGGGCCAAGTACATGAAAGGAGTTCATAAGGTCTCCGATCTCTAATTTACAAAACAAATTAAATTTTGGGTGAGGTAAAGAGGACAAATAATGATTTATGAGCAGGCATAGGCGGCGATCCGGGGGGGGGGGGGACGTGTCCCCCTCGATTTTTTTCTGGGGAGATCGTTCCCCTCCCCCTTTTAAAGCTTTATATTTTTATTTTTATATATTTTGCTAGCATTTTTGATAGACTTTGTATCTGCGAACCTGTTCAAAATGTAGATTTGATGGAAATAAATCATTATTAAACTTTGTCAATGCAGGGCGGCGGGATTTCAAATACTTTTAAGAATGACAATAGTATATGACACGTATCCGTCAAGTAGCCACTTACAGTATTAAAATCTACACATCTATACCGCAACCACCTCATTGAAATCAACATGAAATTATGAGCCACAATGTGCATAGGCCCTATTGTATCTTCTGGGCGCTTTTTCCCCTCGCAGGGGGTATAATCATTGGCGTAAATTCCGGGGGAATGGGGGTATGAATACCTCCCACTTTTCCGAGAGGAGGGGGGAGGGGATAGCGGGTACATTTACAAAATAATATACCCCAACATTTTAAAGAGGGAATAATATTTTAAAAGAGAGGAAAAGAGAAAAGAATAATATTGTAAAAAAGAGGGAAAGAGAAAGGAAATAGAGAACTGAAATAAATGAAAAACCTAGAAGCGCTCGCCCGTTTCGCTCGCTCGCATTTTCAGTATCTTAACCAATGCAGGTTATAATTCTAAAGAAAGAAAGTATGTTCACATCCCGTGTCTCTTTCCAATGTTTATGCTATTCTTCTTTTCATAAAATACGAGTTATAACTGCAAGGATTCGAGCGGCAACACCTAGAACAGATGAATTTTCAGGAGATAACGGCCTGTGACCATTAGCCTGTTCCTATCATACCCTCTGTGAGTATGGAAGATGCTGATAAATTAAATTGTTAGGCTACTAAATCACGAAAAAGGGGGTAGCAATACATGTACACTTGAACCTGTTCTCAGTATTGACAAAAACTATGTTTTCGATCAGCAATCACTCCTATTCCAGCAACAGATGCCCTAGTATCATATAATTGCAGCGAGTTAGCCGACTATATCTCTGGAATTATGCAGGGAGGTGTACATTATAAAATCAGCTAGTGTATTTTCCCTTGCTCGCTGCGCTCACTCATATAATACATGTATCTAGATAACGAATTATTTGGGAAGGTGGCCGAATGTATTTTAGATATGTTACAGGCCTCTGGTGTCATGACGAAATGATACTTTATCAAAGAATGAGTAAGCTTTCTTTGCTCACTTCGCTCACTCGTAATATTCAGAAACGGGGTGGTTTGGGGCAGCAAACAATTGGACCAGCGAGGTATATCATATTTGGTAGTGAGGTGGTCAAATCTATCATTTGAATATCTGATAGGCCCAGCGTGTATTTTGACTACAAAATAAGACTTCTTTTGTATCAAGAAGTGGTCACTTTGACTCACTCGCAATATGAAAAATAGTATATGTGGGGGGGGGGGGGGGGTTGTGTGCGGGCTGGTGAAAGGGTGTATATACTCGAGTGTGAGCAAGAAATTTCGGCAAAATATTTGATTATTCCCCTCCCCCCCCCCCCCTTGCCCACTCCTCGAAACGGATTTACACCGCTGGCCTGGGTATAATTATTTCACCTTCAGTGTTTCCGCCCCCCCCCCCCGTCATTTCCCCTCGTTTCCCTTTACTTTTTTCATTCAGATTCATTTGAATCGCCGTGTACTTATAGCTTTTGGTCTGCCTTTGTTCTCTTTCAGCGGGCATAGCAATTTTAAGATTCAAATGTTTTTTGAATGGCAATAATGAAAAAAGAAGAACGAAACGAAAACGGCGAGTTAGTTCAAGATGCACTTTACCTGTAGTGCCAGAAGTGAATATATAGCTACTGATATCATCCAGTCCTGTTATTGGAGCCGTTGGGAAGTGTCCTCCAGACACGGTAGATATATCCATGGTAACGACATCATCAGGTGGTAGAAGACCAGGGATGCGAGCATCATTGATCATCCAGAGACCAATCTTGAGATCTCGTAAGGCGGGTTGCAGATTAAGGATCGCATCTAGGAACTCTGTAGAATGATGTTGTGAAAAGGGCGTAAAAACTCAAAGGGTCTTCATGGATAACTTCAGCTTATATAGAAGTAGCAAGAGATAGAGATTATTATGAATGTTTATATGATAAGACTATTAAAGCATGATTACAATGTGAGCGAGCGCGAAAATAAAACTACTGTTTTAGGGGTTAGTTGGATGCAATCTCTTCCAGCTTGAAGAGAACACTTGAGGTCATGCTATAAATTTACAAAGACTTTTTACCCCCTCCCCCATTCTACGAGGCATTTCCCACATGTCAGCTCTAGCTACATCACCCCCCCCCCCTCCATAGACATTACATCTCGTGTGTCTTTACAGATTTTTTTTTTTTTTTCATGTATGCGTTTTGGATAGCTTAGCTTACTATCTTGCCTCGGTTTACCCTTTTATACCAACAATATCCCATTAAACCTATGCATCACTGTGAAGTACTCTCTTTAAAAAAAAAAAAGTGAACGCAATCACTCTGTTAGGGGTGAATTTCAGAAGAGAGTGCATTTAGAGTGAATTACGGGTGAAATAAGAGTAAAAATTGTGATATTCACTCTTTGAGGGGTGACCACAGTGATCACTCAAGGATTTTGAGTGATCACTGAGGTCACCCTCAAAGAGTGAATAGAGAGTGAATATCACAACTTTTTACTCTTAATTCAGTCTTAATTCACTCTGAATGCACTCTCTTCTGAAATTCACCCCTAACAGAGTGAATGCGTTCACTCTTTTTTTTTTTTTAAGAGAGTAAGATTATGAAAATATTACCTGAGCCGAAGATAATGTATTTTGCCTGACTGGCCTGAATACAATGTAGAAGAGCCGATTCCTTGAGATTGTGATTAATCATGCTCACAATGATTCCTTTTTTCTGTAAACCTAACCAGGTCCACAAGATGGCAGGCCCGTTGTGTAGTAAGACACAGACAACATCTCCTTTCTTCAAACTGAGATCCGAACCGCTGACCCACCGGGCTGTACGGTTCACGTTCCCCGCAACCTCTGCATACGTGTACATTTCATTCTCGTATAGAATGCAAGGATGGTTCGACCTTTCCCTTGCATTCTCCTCAAAGAAATCAACAATGCAAATTTTGGAAGCCTGGCACTTTTGAATCGCCCTACCGATTTTTATTAAACGGAGAAAATACTGGATATCAGTCCACAGGTGTGGGTGTTTCCAACGGAGAAGGGCGTAACCTGGCGGGAGAGAGGCCGCTGCAACGAGAGCAGCTTTCTGGCCAGTATTCCATGAAGTAGACATGTTCAGCGGATAAACAACGTAAGTAAAGGAAACCTGTAGTACACAAGCTGATCCACTTGCTACTTAAGTGCAAAGTTCACTGTCATGCATGTTTTTCATGTAGGCATGATTGTGTCACAAGATAAGAACCTCGCACCGATCTTTGCAGAACTATGTACCTGCATGACCCCTTTTCTCTCTTCAAACATATCCGTTTTTTTACAAGTTTATGGTGCCAATATAAGCATATGGACTTTGAACTTTCACAATTCAAATTGTCATACATCGTTAGGGATCTTTGACGCAATACTCATGATAATAATAATATTATGATGATGATGTTGATAATGATGATGATTATATTGCTGCTACTACTACTGCTTCTACTATACTACTACTACCACCACTACTACTACTAACGTACATTGATAGTGCACTATAGAAACATTCTAATGAGCTTTACATGTAGATGATAAAAAGTTACGTACTTAGTTACATTATGTTATCTTAGGCCTATATAACTGCGATAATTATGCAGTATACATATCCTTACTCTGTATTTAACTCTACTTAACATAGAGAAAATGGTCATATTCAAGGAGGAAATAATTTTCTTGTTGATGATAAGTATGCTTGTTTGTGTGAAACTAATTTCCACGGAAAAGTCTCTCTCCATCGTTTTGTAGTTGTTTTTTTTTACGGCACCTTTCTCCTAATTCGAGTTTCAGATATTGAGGTATCCCAAAGGGAGCCCCCTGTCTACACCTGAGAGACATAGGAAACTTGTTTCCGAGAAACCTTCGAACTACTTCGAGCAGGTTTGTCAGGACGGTGTCTGAGAACCAGCAGGATTCGGTAACCTGGCATGATACTACTTTATCTTTTTTTAAAAATTTAAAAAAAATAATAATAATTCATAGTAAAATATATATAGAAAAAAGAAGAGATGCCAATAAAACTTATCCTTAAAATACCAAAGCTATTTAAAAGAAATAATAATAATAACAACAACAAAAATAAAGCTAACTTAGTTGGTGATAATAGTCAAGACTGACTGATCGCCATTCAACACGAATCAACAACAACAGTATACAGAACAGAAATTTAATTGTCAATTACAGGACATTAAATCTTACATAATTCTACCTACACTAAACCAACTTTACCAAAAACTAGCACAATATCATTACATTATTGCAGGGTAGAAGTTTTTTTCGACAAAATGACACCACTCTCACTAATTTGGGGGTAAGGCCTTTTGATATACGGCTCTTTTGTAGGCAATGTCAAGTTTTTAAAATGTACTACTTTTGTAACCACATTTTGGAAAGAAAGCTCTGTGGACTCGTGATTGCCATTGCTTGTTGTTTAATTCTGCTCGAAGGTAGCGATACAAACGTGATGCCATTTGAATACGATTCATAATATAACCAACAGATATACAGAATACCAGAATACCAGAACAATCTGCCTTATTTGCTAGAATGCAGGGATACCAACTCCGTGCCATTTGGATACAATATTAAGGCACACTCAGACAATAAACAATGATATGTCTCGCAGTTTTTAACACTTCTTTTAACATAAGGCAGTATTCAAATTCGACACTTTGTCTTGTGTCAAACTCATGAGAACACGGTCAGTCATGTAAGTTAGTGTTTTAATACCGTTTTCACAACATAGTAACTGGACTACTTTCAAGTATGCAAAAATATGCTGTTACCATTACTTATTACCGAACAAGTACAGAGTAAACACTTTTATGCCTTTTGAGTGGCATAAGGACTGGTATAAATATTTATCAAGTGATTGCTGGGCGGTGGTAACTCGACCCAGCAAGCAGTTTACCTGCCAACAGAGTGGTACCTAGAGTGGCAATTCGCATCTTTCTTGTGATGCTAATGCCCCCAAAACACCTTCCACCTAACTTCCAACCATTACGTGATTTGGAGCATCATATCGTTTTTAGCACTCTACACAATTTAGATCAAAATACTGAGCGTGACTCATCACGATGATGAGCGAGCTGGGAAAGGATAACTTGGCCCAGCAAGCGGTTTACCTGCCAATGGGATGGTAATTAGAGGGGCAGGCGAGCTACCCCATTCGGCCCAACCTCCCACCATTAAATGATTTAGAGCAATCTATATCAATCTACTGAGCATGACCCGTCAAAATAATGAACGAGCTGGGCGGCGGTAACCTGACCCGGCAATCGGTTTACCTGCCAGACCGATGGTAACTACGGTGGCAGGCAGGCTGCCCCATCCTACCCAACCTCCCGCCGTTACGTGAACTGGTATCATCTGGGGCAAACTAGATAAATATACTAAGCATGGCGCATCGGGATGATGAGCAAGCTGGACAATAGTAACTTGACCTGCAAACGGTTTACCTGCCTACAGGATAGTAACTACAGTGGCAGGCAAACTGCCCCACATATACAAACTCTGGCCATTACATGATTTGGAGCAATCCAGATAAATGTACCAAACATGGCTCATCAGAATGATGAGCGAGTTGGGCAATGGTAACTTAACCCCACAAACGCTTCACCAGCCAACTGGATGGTAACTAGATTGGTAAGTGAGCTGGGCGATGATAACTCGACCCGCAAATGGTTTACCTGCCAACGGCATGGTAACTACAGTGGCAGGCAAGCTGCCCCATCCTACCCAACCTCCCGCCGTTACGTGAACTGGTATCATCTGGGGCAACTATATAAATATACTAAGCGTGGCTCATCGGGATGATGAGCAAGCTGGGCAATGGTAACTTGACCTGCAAACGGTTTACCTGCCTACAGGATGGTAACTACAGTGGCAGGCAAACTGCCCCATCCTACACAAACTCTGGCCATTACACGATTTGGAGCAATCCAGATAAATGTACTGAACATGGGTCATCAATATAACGAACGAGAAATCCCGCCATTATGCGATTCGGACTGATCTAGATACATTAACCAAACTTGGCTCATCATAATGATGAGCGGGCTTCTTCATGTTGCCCAGCCTGTAACCATGCAACTGCATGTGTATTCATATATATATCCATCATATCCCACCACAATGATTGTATAAGATACCTATCACTTGCATATGACATTCAATGTATACATTGTAATCTGGGCTGGGTGGGAGGGAATAAAATTTGCAGAAAAACATGTGAAGCAATGACGTCTTGGGCGAAAGCGCGCTTTCAGCACAATTGTTATGGTAACCTCTTGTTGACCTCACTGTTTACCTTTTGTGACTTTGTTCGTTATTTGAATATTGATGGTCTAGTGATAATGTGTTCCTATATCTGACTGCGTCCAGCCAAGCTTCTCCCAAAATATTAATGATCAGCTTATTGTGATTATGTTATTTCATGTTTTAAAAACTCCTAGAAATTTGAGATCGACAGATTATACCCCGTATTGATGATCTCGGTGTCATTTTACTAGGGAAAGAATTTTTCTACCGAAAAAAAACAAAACTGGTTATTGTGTAAATGTTTCAGTTTCAATTTCATTATTGTTTCTTTACATTATTACACTGCTGAAAATGCTAAATGCAGGTTGTTCAGTGTTTTAAAGAGTGTTATGTCCTGTATACGTCTGGAAATTCTCTTTTGCTCAGTTTGCCTCACAACCGACTTGCAAAACTACAAAAATTACAGAATGCCGCAGGTCGTGTCGTGACCCTCTCCAGCAAGCGCAGTCACACCACACCAGTTCTCAAATCACTTCATTGGTTGCCCTTAAAAGAACCTATTTTGTCCAAAATTTAGCTGCCTATATTTCACAATATATACATGACTCCGCCCCTCAGTGCACCATTAGCTTCATAAATCATTACATTCTCTTTAGATTGCTACATTCTCAAAATTCTCGTTTACTTGTTCGTCGCCTCGATGAACACACAACAAATTGGGCCTGGGGGGGGGGGGGGAGAGCCTTCGCTCACACTGGGCCTTCAATATGGAATACTCGCCCTTAAGGGCTTAGGTATAGCAGTTCAGCTGAAGTGTTCAAAAATAATTTATAAAAAGTATCTGGTTGATTTGGTATATAATTAATTACCATTATCTTTTATGTTATATTCTCTCATAACGCACCTTCTATTTCTTATGTGTTATGGTATTTCATCTTTTGCACAAGTTGATCCTTGATTGTTATAAATGCATCGTAATTTAGGGACTTATACCTCCCCCCCCCCCCCTCTCTCTCTCTCTTTCGGATTTGTAGTAACTTCAGGAATCTTTTTAGCATTAATCGTCTTCGCTTACCATTTTGCGAACAGACTGACCTTATCAATATGTATAAATCATTGCATTTTTATTCAGCTTTTCATAAAATATGTAAAAAAAATCTATTTTTAATCTTGATGTAAAGAATGATGTAGATCATGATGATATGTTAAGAATATTAACGCACTATCCATGAAAACAGATTAGTATTCGATTATCCAGAACAGTCTTAAACACGCAACATCATTACACAATAATATATCAAAGACAGTTTTGCAAATGATGACTGTATTCTAGAAATACAAGTATACAATCGGTTGAGCTGTCCCAAAATTAAATGAACGACCGATGAACTTAGGAAGCAATTAGGAATAATGGCTATCTTGTATTTAGAATCATTCTTTTAATACATATTATATTGATTTCTGGATATTTTACATCATTTTTACATAATGAATTCATCTTTTATATTAACTTTAATTTTTGTATTTTACAATTCATTTTTTTCCATTTCGAATTCAATTTTTAAATTTTGCATTCTTTTTTTTTATTTTAGATTTTACATTCCTTTTTTATATTTAATATGCATTTACATACATTGCTCACGCTGGGCCTTCGGTGTGGAATGTACTCTCCTTTGAAAGATTAGAAATAGCAGTTCAGCTGAAGTGTTCAAAATTAATCTTAAAAGGTATGTTTGATTTGGCATTATTCATGATAAACTGTCTTTTCCTTTCGTATCATATCTTCTTCTATAATTATTGCACTCTTTTCTATTTGCTATGTGATTTCATCTTTTGCACAGGGGAGCGTTTCATGAAGAGTTTTGTCGGTGAAAATCACCGACAAATGTTATAAGCTACTGAAAATCCTCGCATCTGATTGGCTGAAAGCAAATTAGTCAGTGAAAATCACCGACAAAAATCTTCATGAAATGCTCCCCAGGGGAGCGTTTCATCAACATTTGTTGTCTGACAAGTTGTCAGATCTGTCATCTTTCCTTGATTTTGACTGGCTGAGAAGCATCGTTACTATGGCAACTGTCGGATAAAACAGACTTTGTCGGATAAAACATCCGACAAGTCCTTTCATGAAATGCTCCCCTGGTTGCACCCTGAGCATTTGATTATCAAATGGATTTGGCGCCTTACAAATAATGCAGCATTTCAGAATGATTTTCTAGCAGCTGGAATGAACAATTGCACATGCTTTCTATAACAAAAAAAAAAAAGAAAGAAGGCCCCTCTGGGCGTACAAATATTAATCTTTATAATGATTACAGAAATCAGTAGAATATAATTTATATGCCACTTGAATATAGGTATATAATGGTCGATATAGGTGAAGTTGTGTTACATTATGAGGTATAGCTACGCCCCTCGTAGTTGCATACAAAATATGATAAGTCCATGGTATTTTGTGTCATGCGTCATCAATAACATCTACAATTTTACTTCTGCCAGGGGCCCGTTGCATAAAACTAAAGCAAACCCAAGTCCTTAATGCCCACATGTGATTGGCTTAAATAAAGTTGCGTTTGAATTTCCCCGAGTTGCGTTCAAACGCAGGTTTCATGCAACGGGCCTTCAATTTCAATTTGAGTCTTTTGTTTGTTTGTTTGTTTGTTTGTTTTTAGAAAGAGAGAGAGAGAGAGAGAGCCCTGCCACAGCTTAAATCAGGGCTCCGTTGCATAAAACTTACCATAAATGGTAACTCTGCATTCAGTGGTAACTACCATGGTAACATTGCTCAACAACCAATCAAATTCAAGGTTTCCATGGAAGTTACCACTGATGGCAATGGTAAGTTTAATGCAACGGGGCCCAGATGAAAGAGCTAAGATGATGATTATGTCAATGTCGAGTACGTTCAGTATTCAGGATACTACACATAAAAAGACAAACTAAATTGGACAGACAAACAAACGAATACATAATAACGATAACGATAAATGTTTCACGAGAAAAGTTTTTTGAAAACAATTTAAGATTAGCCGTTATTCCCCGTTCAACCTATTCATAGTAGGAATTATTTTAAAGCCTTATGTTCAGCTTCTCTTCTTCAAATTGGCAACGGTATTTTCTTGTATTGCTATTTTTTTTTCTTACAGAAAGTCGTGTATCTGTTATGAATACAAATTGATTCGAAAGCATGTCGAGAAGTTAAGATAAAGCAACAAAATCCGATATCATAACGAAGCCACATTTGAAATCCTTATCTTAAACTATGTGGATGAATAATGGTGTAGGCCCTATAACTATATTTTCACGATTGGAGAAATCTTAGGGATGCCGAGTGACTACCCTGTTGTATGTTTTAAAAAATCATCTCAGGGATATCCTACTGTGTACTTAACTTTTTTTTATCATAGATTTTTATTTTTTATCTTTTTTTTTTTAAAGGGGAGGTGTTGTTTTAAGTTGGGTGCATCTTTTGGGTCATGATGTATACCTGTTCGTTCGTTGGACAGATGCCATGTTTGAGGCCATTCTCTAGGATGACAACACTTTGAAAATGTCTCCGTATGAATAACCTTTGAGAATTGAGATATTACTGGATGCAGGTTAATAGTTTTACAACTTCGAATGACCTGCTGTTATCACCCTGATATGGTCATTATTAATTGGAGAGTAAGTTTTCTTGGTAGACTCGATGATGAACACTTCTCCGTAGCCATCTGGAGCGAAGCCTCTCTTCACCAATTCAGTCTTCTTGTGCTTGAAGGTACCGGTTATATCCATCTCATCGAGAAGACGAAGGAACTTTGGCCGGGCGTAGTCCGGGAGAGATGAGTTGATGTGGTGGTATAGAGCTGGGAGATCCAAGATGGCCTCCTTATGTAAAACAATGGCTGCCATACCAGCCCTTCCATCATGACCTGGTAGATGAGAGGTATCAAAGGAATAAGAATTAACCCATTCGTGACAGAGGTCCACATTTTGTGGTTTGACCTATTATCTTTTGATGCAAAGCCCTAAAAATAATACCAAATACATGAGCAAAAAGAGCAAAAAAATCTACACAAACTGTGCCCATTTTGGTTGCGTCAATATTCCTTGTTTGATGCTGAAATTTTTTTAAAGGAAAATGAGCATTAAAATCCTTAAATTGGCAATGTGATAGAAAGTTTAAAATCACCATTTTCCCCTGCAAATTGGCAACTTTTAGACTTCTTATCATAATTTCTGTCAATTTCTATTCATTTCAGATATGTGACGTTTTATAAGAAAAATTTAGTAATAAAATAAAAATGTTGGTGTTGCCAATTTGAAGAACAAAAGCGATCAAATTAGGCTTTAAATAATCCCTGTCATGAATGGGTTAATCTCGCTGTTCGAGAATAAAATCAGTGGTGATTTGGATATCTTAAAATATTATGTCAGAAGGAACAGTAGAAGGAACTAGACAAAGAGGGAAACCCATAATCAACTGGGAAGAGACCATCAAGAGCTGGAGTGGACCTAAAACTGCAAGAGTGCATTGGAATGGCAACAGACAGAGTTATATGGAGATATAATTATTGCAATCAACCTCCGAACTGGGAGAAGATACCTGGATAGATAGGTTAGTTAGTATGTCACTATGAACATGACGGACAAAGAAAGCGGACAAAATAAACAACCCCTCATTCTACCCTTCACAATGGTTCTGGTAGTCAAAAGAACATCCCTTCACTGTTATTGTCTAAAATATTATGTGAAACAGGTGTCACATGCATATTCATCTGGAACTACATGATTAAACATAATAGCTGTGAAGGGATGTTCTTTTGACTACCAGAACCATTGTGAGGGGTAGAATGAGGGGTTGTTTATTTTGTCCGCTTTCTTTGTCCGCCATGTTCATAGTGTGTGCTATGTTACATCCTAGTTTAAAAGAGACATGCTTGAGGTTTTCAAGTTACCAATAGTACGTTGCAACATTATTCGTTTACAATGAGTTTGAACTTGCCAGAAATCGGATGATCTATTCTCTTTTGTTCTCTTCAGGGATTTCATTACAAACAGTGGGACGTGTCTTACCAGGTACGTATACTCCGTACACATTAGCTTCGAGTATGGCTGGAAATGAACTGAGAACCTGAGAAACCTCCATGGTAGATACATTCTCTCCTTTCCATCTGTAGAAAGGATACGATGGGAAGTATTAGATCACGTTATACTAGTTTTTTCAGTAAGTGTACATAGTGAGCAACCGTGCACAGAGGTTACCTGGTTATCACGAGCTCTGCGAGTTTGCCTCAAAGTGCTAACGCGCTAAGAACTCGAGATGGCGAGTAGCGCCAAAATTCCCAGGTCGAATATATTTTCTAAATACCCTCGAGCATGGAACATGAACAGAAAACGTAAAAATATAAAACAAAAATCTGAATTTGACATGAACAGTTATAACCTATGAATTTAATTCTTCTTAGGGTGGGGGCATGCCACTGCGAATCCTCATTCATCGTTTTCGGAAAATTAGCCAAAACATTTCATCTGTTTTATGTATAAATTCGGAAAGTTTGGATCAACAGAATTCCTATTCTCTCCATTATTAAATATTTTAACTCCAAAGACAACTTTACAACTGAAAAGATATCCGGATTGTATGTATGAGATATGGTTAATTGTGGTTGCGGTTAGATTGATGATTGTAGCAGACTGTGCAAACAATACCATAGTCATTGGATACGAGCTGCTATGATGAGAAGGAGAAAGAGGATGGCGACAATGATAACTTCAACCAACCTGAAGGTATCACCGAGACGGTCCACGAAGTAGACATAGCTATCGACGTCGATCTTCATGAGATCACCAGAATTGAAATAGGCATCTCCTTTCATCTTGACATCTCGAACAATCTTCTTCGTCGTCATCTCTTGTGGTCCACGGTATCCGATGAAAGATGCCTGCTCAGTGATCTTCAACAACATCAATCCCGTAGAGCCTGGGAAAAGGAAATATAAGCATAAAAAGTAAACAACAAACAAACAAACAAACAAACAAACAAAAACACACTATATTGCCACCCAACTGTTGAAGCCACAGCACTATACGATCAGACAGCATCCCGCTTTTTGAACTGATGGCATTTTGTATTAAATACGAAAGTATAAACAAGTAAAATTATATCTTATTTATATTGGCCATTCACTGGACGAAACTGCCCTAGTATCCCCACAGTCACGCCACACTAGATATTTTAAGATCAAGTGTTCCTCACCAAAATTATATAGATTGTATTTTGATCGTATACCATAACCATAACAGTAAAAAGTGCAAGCTATTTTTTGTTGGAAATATGGAATGGCCCACCATATCCGCAATTTATCCCCTTCCACAGGTTTTTCACCCACATCACTACCAGCAAAGTGCTTGAGACAGAGAGTAGGTGGAAATAATGAGGGACAGGCATTAGGAAAAACTTGGGGAAAACAGTTCTTTTTCGATCAAGATGGAGGTTTGGATTTGGGTTAGGACCAGTAAACCGAAATGATGATCATACCACGAGGTAGCTGAATGCATAGTCCATCTCGACCACGGCTTGGTTCGCCGCTCTCATAGTCACAATCCACGATCTCTACATTGTCAAAGTTCTTCTATCATGCGAAAACAAAATCAACAAAATGAAAATCAGTGATTGGTTCATTCAAAAGGATCATAATAGAAACCGTCACTGTAATTTAGTAATGATAATAACTTAAAACGATAAATTGAGCATGTAGACCATACGCTCCAAATCATCAGTACGTGCATGTGGGGAGCAAATTGTGGGGTGGAAAACGATTCTTGTTTTCACGTTTTTGGTTTGATCAGGGAGCAGTATGATTAAATAATTATGATAATATTAATGACTGGGTTTATTTACCCAGGGTAGCCACAACAGTATTACTACCTCTCTTCCTGTGGGCCCTGCAATTATTATCACTCCAACAATGCCAGGAACCTATTTAATTCACCCAACAAATCCACTTTGAGGAGTTGGGGGATGATCGACTTTTTTGCCGATTTTTTTTCTGTCGAACTCACACTTAAGTATAAACACACGCCCTCACCTACCTGCACAGATCCCTCTTTCACACATCTTTATTTTTATCTTGCGAGCGAGCAAAGTGAGTGAGCCAAAAATTACCACTTTTCTGGTTTTCAATCACATTTTCAAATAGAAATTCTAAAATATGACGAGCAAGCGAAGCGAGCAAGCAAAAAAATAACCACTTTTCTGGTTTTCAATCACATTTTCAAATAGAAATTCTAAAATATGACGAGCAAGCAAAACAAGCGAGCCCGAAAATAACCACTTTTCTGGTTTTCAATCACACTGTCAAATATAAATTCTAAAATATGACGGTTGTTTATGACAGATTACTGAAAGTTTTACTAACTGAATAATTCAAATATCATTTCTTCCTTAAAAAGTGTGGGGGATATTTGTACACGCCACCCCCCCCCCCTCTTGAAAAAGTGGAGGGCTATATTTTCCCCATCCCCCCCCCCCCGGGATTTACGCCAGTGCCAGGATTACTGCTTTAACTTCAGTTTCCAACTTCAAAATTTCTTCAGCTGAATGAGTAACACTTTCCAAACCGAATCTAGATATAAATAATAGTCATACACTGCAACGGATTACCTTTAGCAGCCACGAATATCTTCCTACGCTGCCGATCCGATCATCAGTATTGATAAAGGCGTAGTTGCCCTCAGTAGCGCCGTAGAACTCATAGATGTGGTCGACGTTGAATCTTGTCTTGAACTCCTCCCAGATGTCGGGCCTCAGACCGTTTCCTATTGCCCTCACAGGACAAGGATATTTGCCGTCAGTCTCTTTCTTTAGACAAAAATGCACAAGAAAGAAAGTAAAAAAAAATAATGCACAAAAAGTACTAGTCAGGGAGGCTGGCGGCTTATAGACAAAAAGCTGCAGCAAAGATTATTACACGCATCCATTTTTGTTAATTCATTTCCGTGTACTTCGTGTCCACGAACTAGATGCTGTTCTAGTTCATAATTCATGCTACGGGTTAATGTTCTTACATTAATAAAAATATATCAATTTTAGCTATGGACTAATATACCTAAACCTATAACCTACACGCAAAAATAACCTAAAACACTATAGCAACCCTATCTGTAGCCATTATTTTGATCCGTTTCCACAACCCTCACAAGAAGTGGATGAATGCATCAGTACCTTTGGTTTTGGCTGGTAGATATTTCTTAACCCCTCCCCCCGTCTCTCTCTCTCTCTCTCTCTCTCTCTCTCTCTCTCTCTTCTCTTTTTTTCTTCTTCCTCTTCTTCTTCTTCTTCTTCCACTTCTTCTCCTCTTAGGGCCGTACGCAGAAATGTTTTCATGGGGGGGGGGGGGCAAGACACTTAAAAATTTTTGAAGAAGCTTAAAAGCGAGGGAGCGAAGCGACCGAGCTGGTCTCGAGGGTGCTTTGCGATTTCAGAAGTGAAATTGAGCCATTTGATGCAACTTTTTGTGGATTTTGCAAAAATTTGCAACAAAAAAATGTAAGATTTCAAAATTTCTAAGGGGGCAAGTGCCCCCTGCCCCCCCCCCCCCCCCGCTGCGTACGGCCATGTCTCTTAATCTTCCCTCTGCTTCTTCATCTTTAGCTTCTCCTATCCCTCCTCATCTATTTGTGTTTTTTTTTCCTATCATACCTTGGGTTGGGCGAGTAGGTATCTGCATATTTCCCCGATATACTGAAAGATGGTGACCCGAAATTTTCTGATGTCATCCCAGAAATGTGACGCCGAAAACTTCTTTGCGATGGCCATGGTGCCTCCTGAAAAAATCAATAAACAGGATGAAAATGGTGGAGCCTATTTATGATAATATACCGGGTGTCCCAGAAAAAGCAGAAAGGCTGATTTTCAGTACTTTACCTTCAAAAAGTATGTTATTTTTGGCATCATTGGGTAAAGGATCTTTTACCGTAGAGAATGATACGAAGATCACTGAATTTGGCGAAGTAATTTTGATTCTATGTTCGTTTCTTAAAATACAGACATTTCCATATTTTTGTCCAACGATGAGAATAGAATTGTGTCGGGATGGCCTTTCATAGTGCAATATTTAAGGGAAGCCCAATGATGCGTTTCAATAACAAAACATGCCATATACAAGGCCTTTCCCGACACATTTCTGCTCTCATCTGTCTCAAAAACCATGAGAAGTTTAAAAATGTCTGTATTTTAAGAAACGGACATAGAATCAAAATCACTTCACCAAATTCAATGATCGTGATTGTCATTCTCTTTGGCAGAAGAAGCATAACCCACTAATGTAAGAAAATTCTCTACTTTTTGAAGGCAAAGTACTGAAAATCCACCGTTCCGCTTTCTCTTGGACACCCGGTATAATAAAAGCTAAAATGATGATTATAACACGTCTGCTTTATTAAATGTTTCTTTGTCGATGTGATCATTAATTTTGCTATTAAAACATGCGTACAATGTCAATTTGTAATATTCACAGGTGAGTAACCCGCTGGACCCCATCAATTTTTTTTTAATCCCCTCTGCATTGAGTCTACATTCTAAAAAACAAAAAACAAAAAACAAAAAAATGACTGGATGACTAGTCAGCTGGGTGCAACTGATATATCTAGTCATAAAAGTTACTACATTCTAGTCAAAATATGACTGGAAAATAGTCACAGATGACTAAAATATAGTTTTAAAAAATGACTAGTATTTTAGTTGCACCCAGCTGACCCTTTCATCTAGTCATTTTTAACTGATTTGTTTTTAGAGTGTACTGCTCATAAGAATCCTCTGTCCCTAGCGCTTTCCCTACCACCTCTCCTGTCCAGAATGATTTCACCCAAAACCTTTTATAAATAAAGTTGATACAACCGCCAACTGCTGAAAAAAGAATTGATGAATCTATTTCCAAAAATGTTCTTAGTCCTGAAAAGAAACTTTCATGGTTTTCTCAATGTGAAATTTAATGGAACACTAGATAATATGTTTTTCAACCTGATAATTTGAAATAGATGTTAGATCTATCTCTTTGTTAAACGAACGTCATTAATACCATTATAGAGGGATCCCGAGACGGCCATAAGGAGTGCTGCTGAATGGTAGATTGGTAGACATATATAGTAGACATCATCCCGTGATAGACCAGTATGGGAGTGGTAGAAGACGGCTCCTCCCAGGGGCTTGGAATGGGGGATGATGGCTGGCTTCGGCATCCCTGGAGGACGGAAAGGTATATAGAAAGGGAGCGACGTCAAAGACAATCAGTAACAGAGATATGGGGATGACGTCATTACTTTAGCTGAGAGAAGAATACCAATAGCTGTTTTTTACGACTAATCCATGGCATTATATTGTCACTTGTCTTTCTAGCATATTCCCTTTCCAGTCTCTCCCCTCCTCTCTCTCTCTCTCTCTCTCTCTCTCTCTCTCTCTCTCTCTCTCTCTCTCTCTCTCTCTCTCTCTGATATCCGCGAACATATAGTGATATCCATTTATATAGCGCCTAATACATCTCTCTGTGATAAGCGCTTTACAGAAATATTATTACCCCGGTCATCGGATTCAGGCTCTCCTGCACGCAAAGCCTTATCCACTCCCGAGGGAGCATTCCAGCCAGGCGCCATTTTACAGGCGCTCACAATGCTAAACAATCCTGTTGACTCAGTTCGCATCATATTAACAAACAAGTTAAAAACTCGTGAAACATCATGCGACGAATTTTACCAGTTGTTCCAGATGTGAATATATAACTCGCAATGTCTCCAATCCCTGTTATCGGCGCGGTTGGAAAGTTTTCTCCAGACACAGTAGATATATCCATGGTAACGACATCATCAGGTGGTAGAAGACCAGGGATGCGAGCATCATTGATCATCCAAAGACCAATCTTGAGATCTCGTAAGGCGGGTTGGAGATCAAGGATCGAATCCAGGAACTCTGTAAGAGAAGGAAAGGCTCTAACGGTTATTTTTATAAAAGACATGAAGAACTTTCATTCACATTGGTGTGGACATTTCTAAAAAAACTCTGCGAGGATTTCTGTTACCTGTTACGAGTCGTTACTCGTCTCTTGTTATCGAGGTCTTGTATACAACTTAGAAATAATAGAATTATGTTTCATCTTGTACTGCTTCATTGAAACAATAATTAATCTATAAGATTACATTTGAAAAGCTTAAGAAATAAGAATCGTTTCCGTTTTTGTTAAAACTTCGACCTTTACCCCCACCTTAGCATTACCTTGAAATTACAGATGGAATAGTTAAATACTTTTCTTGGGTCAAAATATCAGAAAAATTTCATCCCATGCAGTCAATATGTTGGTAATACTCATCATATTTTCTGAGTGATGACGTTGAGTAAGGTACATACCTGAACCAAAAATAATGTACTTCGACTGGCTGGCCTGGATACAATGTAAAAGAGCTGGTCCCTTTAAGTTGTAGTTGATCATACTTGATATTATGCCCTTCTTCTGCAAACCCAACCAAGTCCAAATGATGGCAGGCCCATTGTGCAATAAAACACAAACAACATCTCCTTTCTTCAGACTGGGATCCGAACCGCTGACCCACCGGGCTGTCCGGTTCACGTTCCCCGCGACCTCTGCATACGTGTACGTTTCATTTTGATACAAGATGCAAGGATGATTGGGCCTCTCTCTTGCATGCTCTTCGAAGATATCAAGGATGAACAGCTTCGAGTTCTGACATTGTTCCAAAGTTTTAAAGAAACCTCTGACCTTGAGGTAGAAAGTAATATCGGTCCAAAGCTGGGGATATTTCCAGCGAAAAAGGGCGTATCCAGGAGGGAGGGAAGCCCCTGCTACCAATGCAGCTTTTTGGCCAATGCTCCACGAAGAAGACATTTTAACAAGCAAAGATTCAGTCCTGTGTTAGCTATATCACACAATCTGTAAACCAACTGTCATTATTTTCATATAATGTAAATATATACCAAGCGGTTAGCAACCACAGGATGTCAAATGCACACACTCGTGCAGAATCAATTCCAGTGTTAGCAAACTAGTAAATGGTAAAAACGTAATTGATTCAACATTATTGCAACTCCCCTGTTCGTAAACATCAGGCAAACCTCAACAAGGCATGCAAACGTAGACTTTGTATCCTAACTAGGTGCTGTTATAACTCATGTGTAGGCCTATCCTCAATATATTGTGTGGGTGATGTGAAGCAGGTAGCTTTGACTCTCTGGACCTCAACAAGGTATGCAAACGTAGACTTTGTATCCTAACTAGGTGCCGTTATAGCTCACTTATACTGAGTTAAACGAACTCTAATTGCCTATTATCATCGACATATTGTATGGGTGATATGAAGCGGGTAGTTTGGGACCTTTGGACTCGTTCTGATAAGAAAAAAATCTCCTTGACATTTCCAGTGTAACTACGTGAGGTGAATAGGGCTAGAGATTAGGTCTACCAACCCCTCCCCTTTATATCTTTGAAATCATTATCATTACATGTATGTTGTAATTAGGATCCTTCTATATTCCAGATGAAAAGGAGAGTGTGCACCTTGCCCCCCCCCCCCCCCCCCCGGTAATCAGGAAACTTTCAGGAAACATATGAAAGTTTCCTTGATCTTTTTAGTAGCTTTTAGCCTTTGGTACATGTATTTGATGACTCAGAAGGGTATGCCTTTTCCAGCCAACTGATCTGTACGGAGAGAAATCTAGATACAGATCAGTGTTCCATCCTTTACTAGATACTACTCAACAGTGTTGTAGGTCTCGAGACCTGTTTTATATGCAGTGGCGGCACCAAGGGGGGGGGGGCATGGGGGGGGGGCATTTGCCCCCCCCCCCCACTCAGAAGCTTTGCCCCCCCAGTTGCCCCCCCAGAAATTTTGAGGACTGAAAAGAAAAATTATACTGTAATTTGTAAATAAGTAGATGTTGTCATAAACATTATATTCAAGCTGTGAAGTGCTCTAAAATACCATTTTCCGCTCTTCAAAACTTTGATTGAAAACAAAAAAGTGGTTATTTTTGGCTCGCTCACTTCGCTCGCTTGTCATATTTTTAAATTTCCTTTCTAAAATGCAATTAAAACCAAGAAAAGAAGCCATTTTTGGCTCGCTCGCTTCGCTCGCTCGTCATATTTTTAAATTTCCTTTCTAAAATGCAATTAAAACCAAGAAAAGAAGCCATTTTTGGCTCGCTTGCTTTGCTCGCTCGTCATATTTCAGAATATTTATCCAAAAATGCGATTAAAAAAAAAAAAAAAATGGTTATTTTTTGTTCGCTCGCTTCGCTCGCTCACAAAATGGATATCAAAATGTGTGTAAGAGGACGCAAAAACAAAAATTGACTGCCTGGCCCTGCCCCCCCACCATTTTCTTTTGCCCTCCATTTGCCCCCCCACTTTAACAATCCTGGTGCCGCCACTGTTTATATGGTCTCAATTTTGGACCCAGGGTGGCGTTTCATCAAACCAGCTTCATGGCAATCCAAACTCTCGTTGAAACAACATAAAATGTCCAATTCTGGACTACCAGGTGACCTGTTAAGGCCCATCAGAAGATTGATAGGTGATATGTTTTGCAAAGAGAGGTATTAGAGGGAAAACAAATTTTAGTTTCTTTTTCACTTCTGTTACACATTACACATTTCTGTTAACATTAAATCAGAACTGTTTGTGTAACTGGTCTCAGCTAGACCCTCTCAAACAAAAGTCAGAGAACAAAGTGGAACAACACTTATGTATCTGGATTTTGGATGTCTGAAATCTTTCTTTAATAAATTTTGATACAAAATGTACATAATAAAAGTATGTAATTCAAACAAACAGTACAATTGCCATCATCTTTGTATATGTACAAGTTGAATGTGATAAAACTCAGTACAGTAATTAGGCCACTGATTCTACATCATTTTGGCACATAATAAAAATGCAAATAATACTGGAGATGGGATTACAGTGATTATCAATAGAGTTTACTTTATCAGTTTAAATGTACCTAAATATGGAGTAGTAGGATTAACCCATTCATGATAGGAATTATTTAAACCCTAATTTGATCAGCTTTTATTCTTCAAATTGGCAACACCAACATATTTATTTTATTGCTACATTTTATTTGTAAAACGTCATGTATCAGAAATGAATATAAATTGACAGAAATCATGATAAGTCAAAAAGTTGCCAATTTGCAGGGGAAAACGGTGATTTTAAACTTTCTATCACATTGCCAATTTAAGGATTTTAATGCTTATTTTCCTTTTAAAAAAAATTCAGCATCAAACAATGAATATTGATGCAACCAAAATGGGCACAGTTTGTGTAGAATTTTTTGCTCTTTCTGCTCATGTATTTGGTATGATTTTTAGGGCTTTGCATCAAAAGATATTAGGCCAAACCACAAAATGTGGACCTCTGTCACGAATGGGTTAAAGAAAGTTCGACAAAACTGTTCATGCATGGCACATACTACTATAGCACATGTTCCAGTTGTATTTGATGTATTTAGGCAAATACATGTATTAATTTGACACAAGATATCAACATGTAGAGTCATGACTGATATCTTCTATATTATGCATAAAAGAGCACTTCACAACATCTTACAAAAGGGCAGAAGGATTTGGAATATCACACACACCTTATACAAAATGGAATGCTTTCATCGCCATAACTTTAATGTTATTAAAACAAAATGTGACCATCATTTTTGTGGAACAATTTTTTTTTAACATGAACAACAACAAAGAACAAATATAGTTACATTATAGCAATACTGTAGAAATGACATTAATGAAGACATAATTCCCATCATTTTTCAACTCAAAAGTTTAAATAAAGAAAGAATTATAAAGGTTTAGAATCTTACATAGGCGCATATATTCTAATTTAGTAACGATAAGCGCCTCTAAACCCCAAAACCAACCAACCATGAATAAGGAAGAGTTGCCCATGACCATGAAAATTATAATTCCAGTGAAATATGAAAACTTTTCTCCTGAGGAATTTATTTTCAAATGAAGGACTACCAATGAGATCAATTCCAATGAAAATATCTTGGAAACACAATCCCATCATTTCAATTCAAAATATTACATATTAAATATCTGAGAACCAAATAACCAATGTTTTATGTATGTATGACCCACAAATACAATCCTGAGTAGTCTCAATTACATGTAATTCTATTGCTTTCCAGGAACTGAATATTGAGACAGCCACATCATTTGGAGTACATGTAAAGCCTTCTAAGGCATTTTATCTTTATGTCGTTGTGCGAAAGAATGCGTCCCGAACGCAAAATACAAAAATGCAAAAAATTAAAATGTCTATTTTGACATATCGGAATAGAATTTTTAGCAAAGATCATGCCATGAGAAGATTGTATATCAATGTACAATGAATACATGCTACCCGTGAATTATCAATCATTTTTTGAAAAATTTGACTTTCCATAATTTTCTATTTTGCGTTCCGGGCGCGTTCTTTCGCACGACGACATAAAGATAAGACGCCTAACATACATTTACATGTATTGTAAGAGTGAAGAGATACATGTAACTACATGTGCAATGATCCAACTGCATGCTTTAAAGAACTGACCCAAAACAGGAACAAATTAGCAATCAATTTCATTCATGCATACATTAGATTTTGTTAAAGAACAGTTTACTACTAAAGTAACAACTGTTGATATACTCTTAAGAATGCAAAAACAATATATATGGGGCTCAGGGCAGTGAATAGTAGTCTGCAGGCACAGACCCTAATTGACATTTCATATAAATGCATTGCATCTTGAGAGAAACCTTGCAAGACTGCTTAGTGGTGGAGCAGCTATAGTACACGATCCCCATTGACCTCCTTTAGCCTCCCGCTCAGACCTCTATAAAGTGTTTCGACAGATCAGGGTGTGTGCCTGCAAACTAAGTGAATGGCTGTATGATATAATAATAAAATGCTTGTTTGTCAAAGCAAACACTAGTGCAAAAAATGGAAGCTCCATAATTGTGAACAGGAATGTTACACTGTTCAGTTCTGTCCTTTGAAGTAATAAGTGGTTAGCAGATCATGAAGACAAGATCTAGAAAGATCTAGGAATTATTCTTATCTCACATAAATTTCTAATACATTTGAATTGCATAACTGTACATAATTTTGGCTGGTGAGGTATTAATTAGATGCAATATGGAGAATGTTGCTTTGTTGGGCAAGCACACAACAAAAGACCATGGGTTATATTAACCCAAGAGCAAAAAATGTTCATTTTGATAAAATCACCAAATTTGCAAGAACTCCAGATCTTTTTGTGACCATGACAAATTTAGTATCAAATAAAAAAAGCTTATATAATTACAATTTTTGAAATTTGATTCATGTATCAATAGAACTGAAGTACATTTAGACATGATTTTTCATCAAAACAATATTTTCGTTCAAAATGTGGCAGTGATCTTTTTGGCCAACATCCTACGTTGCATCTCATGATTTCACACAAGCAGATCAGATTTAATGTTTTGGTTGCAGATTGCAATGAACCATTATGCAATATGTTTGAAGTATGATACTGGACTTCCCGAACTCCAAACCTTACACATTTTCCCATCACTTCAGAGGGGTGTGTATGAATGTACTTCAATATATGTCATGGCTCTTGAATTTTCTTTAAACTGCCTTACATGACCAAAAATAAATCTCAATGTCACGTCCGTCACATTGGAATTGCCCATAACTGGAACCAAGTTGGCCAAACTCGTTAAAAAGATGGCACTGGATGAAAAGAGCTCCCTCTATAGCTTGGACTGTCCACTCATGATAACACTGAGATGCCTGCTTGTAAGAGGTACATACGCCTTCTGGGAAGGCTCGATGATGTAGAGTTTATCTTGGATGGTATGAATATCAAACCCTTCCTTGACCAGATCTGTCTTCTTATGCTTAAAGGTTCCCGTCACCTCAATCTCTCCCATCAGACGGAGAAACTTAGGGCAGGCGTACTCAGGCAGGAGGGTGGTCACATGAGAGTATATGTCTGCAAGATCTAGTCTGGCGCCTTCAGTGGGTACGATGGCTGCCATACCAGCGCGTCCATCTTGACCTGTATATGAAAATATGATAATATGGTTAACTTGTTGCATATGAGAACCAGGTGGTCCATGTATTACGTGTATGGGAGTTTGAGAATTCTGTGGTCAACGGGTTAAGGTGATATATTGGTTTTAATTTTGAGGACTTTGTTTGAACAACCAATGAAGTATTAAAGAAAAGATCCAGTGCTCCATGTTGATTACAGCGTACACAGACACTAGCCAAATATTGAATTTTAACCCTGGATCAAATGTTTTACGTAAGCCTTACCCCAACCTGAAACCCAACCTACAACCCTATTGCAACCCTTACCCTAAAGTTTTGTTTCAACTGAAAGCCCAAAACAATTGTTTCTGGAGCGTACATGTATGTCAGGTCACTGATATTTCGAAACAAAGCAAAACTACAAACTACGCATTCAGCGAAAGATAAAAAGAGAAATGAACAATTTAAAGATTAATGCATTCAACAGAGGAATGAAAATTGAAGATTTACAATGACACCTATCAAAGGAAATCTTAATACTCAAATATTATATCAGCAAACTAACGTAAACCTATCCCCCTCCGTCCTTTATCACCAAGAGATAGTGGCTTTGTGCACATTAATACAAGTCCACATTCAATAACAACATAATCATATTAACCCATAGCAGTACAGAGCTTTCTTGAGGTTTACATAAATCATCTTCAATCCTCAAATTGGCAATTCATTTTTTTTTTTCCATGCTTACATAGCTTGAAGAAAATAAATATGGATATAACATAAACCATAATGAAATATAATTGTAAAATTGAATCAGAAATTGCCAATTTGAACACAGAAATAGTGATGGTATATTATTCACTGCGTTGCCAGTTTAAAGAGTTTAATGATTGGTTACACTTAAACTGCTCTAATTCGAGAATGCCACACCATATAGCGATGGGAATGGGCTCAAATTTGTCAGTGCATTTTTCTCTTTCTGCTCATGTATGATATGTACTGCCCAACACTCTGGACCAACAGATATTGCAAAAGTGTCTCCTAAAGGTGACACTGTACCTCTATGGGTTAAAGGCTTATTCAGGTATGACCAGCCAGGTATGACATTTCTAGTGTACAAGTCAATGGGATATGAGGTGGCCCAAAAAAAAAAAAAAAAACGCCGAGGAAAGTCGCAAGAGGCAAATTTTTTGCCTCCTGGTGGAAAAAAAGCTGTGGACCAATCTAATTCTTAAAAAGTTAGCGCACAATATGATGTCATGAGTTTTTTGCGCAACTTCTGACAAAAATCTCTTTTATTTAGCATTGATGCATTAATTCCCGTTCATTTACATAAGTGGTGTGGTTTGCCGCGCCATATCTGAATGCTAAAAATGTCATGGAGGTTTGTCGCGTCATATCTGAACAGGCCTTTAGGGTAACAAAGAAATACAGATTTCTCAAAAGGAATAACAAGTAGATGCAATATGGCCATACCTGGTACATGCACACCATACACATTAGCTTCCATGATATCAGGATGAGAACTCAATGCCTGGGCAACTTCCATGGTGGAAACATTCTCACCTTTCCATCTGAAGAAATAGAGAACAAAAAATTTACAAATAGACATATAACATGAGGATTAGTAAAATATAAAAGAATACATGCAATGAATAGGTACTAACAACAGGTTGAATATTTGGAAGAAAAAAAAATCACCTGGACTAAACTTGTTTAAAGTGATTACACAATGGTAAATTTTTTTTGGATATATGATCGAGAATAGAATTCTAAGAAGAATAACATTAAAATTTTGATGATTTTCAATCGAATCAATGCATTTTGGCTAATTTTCTCTATTAAAAAGTCAAGAACTGACCAAAAAATTTGAGTATGATGTATGACGTAAAAGTGGGTACCTAGCTTCGCGCATTGCAGTTGTACTGCACGCTAGACTGTACAATATGTATTATACCTTGCGTGCATTTAGCTAGAAGTGTGCGACAAGGTACCCAATTTGACGTCATTTTGACGTAAAAGTGGGTACCCAGTTGAAACTGGGTCACAGCTGAGGGGTCAAAAATATCCTGAAATCTTACCACATCTGGGGGTTTCCTTGGCAACACAACTTTTTAAAAAACTTTAGGCAGATGATTTTCTGCTAATAAAATCATGCTCTTTTAAATGAACATTGTTTCAGCATTGGGTACCCCCTTTAAGATTCTACACCAATGACAATGTTAGAAAAAATAAGTAAACATTTCTAATACACGTGGCTCTTACAAGTATACATGAATATTCATAAGCCTATATTTCATACATAATTACTACTTTGTGAATGTAAAGTAGGTGGATTATTAATATTCATGAGCCTATATTTCTTACACAGTTACTACTTTGTGAATGTAAAATAGGTGGAAGGGACACACAAAACACCAAACAACATGTTGAACTCTTGTATTAATCCATCTTTATGCTGTTTTAGTGTTGTCATTTTCCTTCTTGTTGTTCAGGCCTGTGAGTGGAGTTTCACAAAAAGAGCGGAGAAAGCTGAAAGTTTCTGCTGCCATGATTCTACCCGTTATGATCCCAAGCAAGCAAATTCTACTACCACACACAAATCACATCATTGTATATGCAGACATTGTCACTCATCACAAGTGAGTCCCACAGTTACCTCCAAAAAATCCATCTAAAAAGCCTAATTCTGCTGTCAAAAATTGGCCCAATATTTCCAAAGCATGCAGGGCTTAAGTCCTATGCTAAGAAACAGGGTTGCCGAAAAAGCAATAAAAATCAAGAAATCAGCAGTTTTGTGGCAAGTTTTATCACTTATCACAAGGTCCAAGAGGGATGGTCTCAGTAAATACACAAATGAAAATCCAAAACCCCCGTAACTGCCGATGCAGTGAATTCATGTACAAAGTTGAATGCAAGCCCCGCCTTGCCTTCATTCGACCAAAATGGGAGCACTGGAGGAAGCCGCAATGCCCATGATGAACAACTGATAAAATAGCGGAAATAGCACAGAGGAAAAAAGCGGAATAGAAATCAGGCAGAATAAGAAAAAAAGCTGATTTCGACTAAAAACTAGAGTTTTCACAGGCCTGGTTGTTACAGCTTTTTTTGTTTTTGTTATAAGCACATAGACATCCCACATCTAACATAGCTCTGTATACTAGCTTTGGTTTACCTGAATGTATCTCCAATCCTGTCCATAAAGTAGATATAATCCTCGCTATCTATCTTGAGAAGGTCACCGGTATTAAAGTATGCATCTCCTTTGGTCTTCACATTTCTGACGATCTTCCTCTCAGTTTTTTCCTTCGGACCTTTATAACCAGTGTAGGGGTTTTTGTCATCGATTTTGAAGAGACATAGACCGGTCTGACCTAATACATAGTGGGAGAGAGGAAGGATGAAAACTTTGTATTTACTGCTGAGAAATAAAGTTCTGATAGAATGAAATGATGAAATAATGAATGAATGGATGGATGGATGAAATAGAAAAATGGATAGTGAACGGATAGATGAACTGATTGGGAAAATGATGGATGGATGGGTGGACAGGGCAGGACTAGTCTGACCTGTATGTAGAGGGGGGAACAGATGTTTGAGGTAATGAAAGAATTGATAAATGGATGAAAGAATCAATAGATTAACTGATGGATTAACAGATGGTGGATGGACGGATGAATGGATGGATGGATTGATAAGATGGTGGACCTTTGTAACCAGTACAAGTGTTCCTGTTGTCTAGTTGGAAGAGGGTTGGACCCATCTGACCTATCAGTAAAGATGGGATTGAAATATTAAATTTGCACAGACATGTCAGGAATGAAATTATGATAGAATGAATGAATGGATGGATCAATGGGTCAAAGAATGAACAGCTAATGGATGGATAGATGTACTGATTGGGAAGAATGGTGAGTGGATGGATAGATGGATGGATTGGTGGGTCAAAGAATGAATAACTACTGGATGGATGAATGGGTGGATGGATGGATTGGTCAAAGAATGAATAACTACTGGATGGATGAATGGGTGGATGGATGGATTGGTCAAAGAATGAATAGCTAATGGATTAATAGATGTATTG
This sequence comes from Echinometra lucunter, assembly GCA_029962745.1. Lineage (NCBI taxonomy): Eukaryota > Metazoa > Echinodermata > Echinoidea > Camarodonta > Echinometridae > Echinometra > Echinometra lucunter. The sequence goes on from CM057156.1 coordinate 1,673,020, forward strand.
AGTGGGAAGAATGATGGACTGATGGATGGATGGATGAAATGATGATCTTTGTAACTGGTATAAGTGTTCTTATCACAGATCTTTACGATGGCAAGAATGGTATGACATATGACCTATATAACATAACAGAATCAAACATTTCATTTTCATTCACTGCTTTGGAGTTATGACAGAATGGATGACAGAATGCATGAATGAATGAATCAATCAATCAATCAATGAATGGATGGATGGGTGGATAGAATGATGGATCTTTGTAACTATCATAAGTGTTCTTACTACTTATCTTGAGATGGTAAGACTGATGTGACTGATAACACATAGGGAGCATGGTTCTCGCCAGTACATAACACCCATGGTTCCAATACCATGCGTAAAGGGTTTCAGACAAGGAAGCACCATGTGTGAAATTGCTGCACCATGAGTAGCAACAAGGGTAAAAATATATGGGAGTTTATATTCCTAACAATAATGATAAATGTCATAGACTGTTTTGCTTTTTGGCCATGTCTTTTTGCTTTTATGTCATTAGTAGACAACTCCTGCTTACCAAGAAGTATTTTTCATCCTTTTACTATAGCATATAATGCCACCACACCTAACTTCAGGTGTTATTCCGTAAAACTTCCGAAACTTCCACGCTTTGCGCAGAGTGGGAACCGTGTGTGGATTTTTTTCTAGTGAGAACCCTGATAGGGAGAATTAAAATTGTCGTTTGCATTTACTGCTGAGTTATGATAAAAATAAGAACGAATGAATGAATGAATGAATGAACGATTGAATGAATGAATGATTGATGGAATGATGCCCTTGGGGGTGCACATATGAACGTATGGGTATGTATGGGTCAACTGGTGGATTGGTTGTTGGAAAGATGCACATATGAAGGAATATATGAACAGTTCTTTGAAATAGGTATAACAATTATTTCCATCCTCATCACAAATCAAATACTAAATGTACACACTTTACATTGTAGGATATATTACAACAATGTCTTATCAAGATGGTAGTGAGATATGACAGCTTATTTATTCGTTTATTTATTCAGACAAAGCATCAGATAAAATGTCAAACAACAAAGGAAACAAGAAAAAAACACCACTGCCTAGTGCTTGAGGATGTCCAGAAGGAAAGAAACTCCTATAAGGATTCTCCTTATTACCAGTAGTTGGTGGTTCACAAAAATACAAAATGCACACTTATATACAGAGCAATATCATATTTTAAATTCAACTCATGAGTGATAAAAAAAAAGTCTTAAAAATACATACCAACGGGTGTGGGTTTGCAGAAGCCATCCTTCCCTCTCTTCGGCTCTCCCGTAGCAAAGTCATACTCCACAAACTCAACAGTATCAATCAGTTTCTGTTCTCAATCATTGAAAAAGTGATGAAAAAACAAACAAACATTGAAACAAATCATAACACATAATAGCATAGCTGAAGCAACTTTTGTACATGTATGTTTTAAACAGGGGATACAAGATTGGAGCTTGACTCGAAAATTAATCATTTTGCCTGCTAAGAACAGAAAACAGAGGACTTGCAAATGTTTTTTCTTCTTTTTTAATTGAAGAAGAAGCTAGAAAATGAAATAAATGTATCCATAAAAGACTAGTGCCATGAGCGTCCTTGGACGGTGTGTGTGCTCTATAAGTTTTCACCATTATCATCATTATTTCTATTATTCTTTCCCTACTTTGGTCAATATACAGAATCACAAAAGGATAGCTACCGATGACTTTTGTCACAGTATAATGAGGGAGCATAATACTCCATACAGTGTGCCAGTCTAGGTTCTTAACCCATTCGTGACAGAGGTCCACATTTTGTGGTTTGGCCTAATATCTTTTGATGCAAAGCCCTAAAAATCATACCAAATACATGAGCAGAAAGAGCAAAATATTCTACACAAACTGTGCCAATTTTGGTTGCGTCAGTATTTGTTGTTTGATGCTGAAAATTTTTTAAAGGAAAATAAGCATTAAAATCCTTCAATTGGCAATGTGATAGAAATTTTAAAATCAGTTTTCCCCTGCAAATTGGTAACTTTTTGACTTTTCATCATAATTTCTGTCAATTTATATTCATTTCAGATACATGTTTTATAAGAAAAATGTAGCAATAAAATAAAAATGTGGGTGTTGCCAATTTGAAGAATTAAAGCTGATCAAATTAGGCTTTAAATAATTACTGTCACGAATAGGCACATTTAATAAAGGTTTAAAATAATTATTTATGCCTTATTCTGCTTTTAAAGGTTCTTACCGTGATTAGGCATCTTATATTTATGTTGTTGTGTGAAAGAACGTGTCCAGGACGCAAAATGGAAATTACTGAAGATCAAATTTTTCATATGATTGATAATTTCATGGGTAGCATGTAGACCTTGTAAACTGATGGTATGATCTTTGTTAAAATTCTATTCCATTATGTCGAAACAGACATTTTAATATTTTCCTTTTTGTATGTTGTGTTTCGGACGCGTTCCTTCCTACAACGGCATAAAGATAAAGCGCCTTATTTAAATCACTTTTCTAAGCTGATCTGTAGAAGGAACATGTAGCATAACACTCTACATAATGAGCCAGTCTAGGGTCATAGTGCACTTTTAATAAAGCTTCAAAATAAAACTTATGCCTTCAGAGCTACCAAGTCTCACGCATTGTGCGTGAGACTCACGCATTCAGGGTCCGTCTCACGATCTCACGCATGGCACCCATTTTTCTCACGCATCGGGACCCGACCTAAAAAAAAAAAAAAGTAGCATTATTCGCTAGATTATACGCACTGGCCGACCGCCTTCGCACGCCGTCTACCCTATAATAAGGAGCATAGCTCAAAAGATTAAGTGATAGTTGCAATTGAAGGTATTTTTACCTTTTGTCTTTCAAAATAAGTAAAAAATAGTCACTTAAGTATGCACCAGATCGCACCATTAAGAGCTAAAAATTGAAAAAGCTCCCTACCGTGGGAGGGGGGTGTCCCCCCTCCCACACCCTCCCCCCGCTCGGTCGCTTCGCTCCCTCGCCAAGACACCGAGTCATGAAAATCTCACTCATAAAATTGGGGGGAACTTGGCATCTCTGTGCCTTATTCACCTTTTAAAAGTTCTTAATGTACGGGATTATATATTACCATTTTGCTGAGCTGATCTGTACAAAATATTTCAAAGAAATTTTAAGATACCTTTAATATCCAAGGGTATCGTCCAATACTCCCGACTTTCCCCTCAAAGTTGACGAAGCCAGCATTCCCCTCTGTAGCAGCATATATCTCAACTATCTTCTCAATGTTGAAGCGGGACTGGAACTCCTCCCAAATCTCAGGACGAAGACCATTACCTAGGGCAATCTTTATCTTATTTGGATACTTCCCATCATCCATTCGCTGCAGAAAATAAATAAATGTCAAAAGAAATTACATGTTGTCAGGGCCTTTCACGAAAAAAGCAAAAAAAAAAAAAAAAAAAATTTGATCTGGACATTTTCATAAAATATCAAAATATTCCAGGAAGGGCCATTTCCTGTTTAAAAAAAAAAAAAGAGAGAAAAACCCCAAACCCCAACCCCCCCCCCCCAAAAAAAGAGAAAAACCCTAAACTGGTAATCAATTCTAAATACAATTTCAAGAATTTGAGCAACATAAATAATAAAAGGTATTGATAACATCCAAGTTTTAATCATAAAATCAGTTTGATTTACAATAAAATAAGGAATTGCCCCCTCACTCCACAACCTCCCCCCCCCAAAAAAAAAAAAGAAGAAGAAATGTGAACTAAGAATACGGAGTAAAATAAAAATGAAACTCAGAATCAAACTGACAAAACTATAAGATCTGAAGAGATAGAAATGGATTTAGTAAATTTCATCAATTTAATATTTTTTAATACACTGCTTTATATCACTGCAGTATTTGACCACATCGGTATCAAGAATACATGTCATCTGATCTGGGTGGTACTACATATACCTATAAGGAGGACAATGCTATTTGTGTGTTTGTTATCAGTCAGTGTTATCAGCTCTTAAGTACAAAGTACTCCACTACTCGGCTATGTACATGACCCCAGCTAGATTATCTTTACCCTCCAGCGTTTAATCTAAGAACTCTTTACTTCAAGTACCCTAAATATAAAACGAAGGCCAAGGTACTCTGATTGTAGTAAAATTTTAAGAAGCAGACTGGGGCTTCTCTTCTCCAACACGAAGTGCAATATAAAAGCATTTACCACATACGCACGTGGAGAAAAGTATTATGTCAGTAAGGTAAAATATTCTGACAACTAACCCCCCCCCCCCACCCCCTTCCCGGAGAAGAGAACACAAAAATTTTCAAGGGGACCAGTCCTAAGTTAAGATAGCACTTTTTAGTTGTAAGACGGGATTCTGTGTTATGGTTCGGAAATGTTTGAAAACAGGAATAAGACACAAAATCATAGATTACATATAAACCAATCAAATTTTGTATGACAACCGAATTCAGAAACATTACTTCAGTACCAGTACTACCGCAATGTATCACAAATATAGCACCTTACACCAAAAAGCATATTACACAAATGCCTATTCATCTTTCCAAAGTTGTGCTATGGCTAAATCTGAACTTCGGTCAGTTAAATTTTGTGACAATAGCAAAACGTTACCATACATGCTAATTCATCTTGAAGCCCAAGATGAGTGACCTTACCTTAGGGTGTGCCAGAAGATATCGGCATAGTTCTCCTATGTACTGGAAACCTGTCACATTATGTCTCCTAATATCATCCCAGAAATGCCTGGCAGAAAACTTCTTGGCCAATGCAATAGTCCCACCTGTTTGTGAATATGAGAATCTTCAGTCAGTCATGCTTACTGGTATTTTCAATGTCTGATTCCAACTTGCACTGCAGAATGCATTGTACACCTTTATGAATATCCTATCTACCGGTACACAACTTTGGGAGGGAGGGAGGAGGACTGCTAAATAAAACCCTAAAGTACCGGAGCAACAAAGGCTGATATACATGTACTCAAGCAAAATTGTATCTACTCACAAAATATTATGTTTTTTCCTCGACTACACTCATTTATTTGCACTGGGTTTAATATTGGCAACTCATAAGAAATTTTTGCGGATAAAAGTCCAAAGCATGAGGTTTCTTTAAAGTAGGTATAGTCACAAGTATGTAATTAATATGAATAAATCATTGCTGAACTGAAGTTGGGCATACATTTCAAGGGTAAAATCATACTTGGTGAAGCATTCTGCTATTTCAAAGAAATAACCAATATTTACCAGAGATATGCCATTTGCTCCAGCGACAATTGCTCCGGCCTTAATTTCTCTGAAGACAAAGGTTTAGGGTTAGGGTTGTACTAGGGGTTTTGGTTCAGAATAATGTGAGAATAAGGATTAAGGTTTAGTGTTAGGTTTGGAGTTAGGTTTTAGGTTTGGTTTAACATGCAGATATTCCCTGGGAGCAATTGCCCCTGCTGCAAATCTGCTCTACTTTGGCAAAAGGAAGCAAGTGACATATCGACAAATTGGAGAAATTGATATTTTCATATTTTACCTAGCGTGTTCTTCTTCCGGGCCAAATTTTATGCATGAACGATCATCCTGTGAAGGGATATGTCAGGCAAGACATCATGGTATTGCATTGACGTCAGTGTAAATAACAGATACATGTTGCTCTTTTAAGGGAAATTTTACTTTTGTCACTTGTTTCCTTTTGTCAAAATAGGGCAGAAATGTCATGGAACTATACTTACCATGGTAGAACATGGCACAGACAGATATGAAGAGAGCAGCAGAATGGTAGAGAGGTAGGACCACATAGTAGATATCATCCGATGTTAGACCAGAGAAATAATGGAGAAAGATTCCACGAATGATCTTACGATGAGGAATCGTTGCTGGCTTAGGCAGACCTATGGAAAAATTAACAAGACATGAATGAGTTGATATTGTTTTTCACTGACAAATTAACAAAAATATCCTACCAGTACTCGCAAATTTCCCGTAATAACCTTGATATTTTGCTGCGCGAAGATCATTAAAAAAAAACACATATTGTTTAACCCCTTTGGCTACTGGAACCGGGTAACCCCTGTACAAATTCTATGGGAATTTAATGATTAAGTAAGTAACGGGTTAAACAATTTGTAATAGTTCATGCTCTGATTTCCTCCCATCTTGACTTTGGCAATGCCCTCCTGATCAATTTATCCCAGAATCTGTTGTCTAAGCTTCAGAAGCTTCAAAATGCTGCAGCTCGTATTATTACTCTGAGCACCAAGCATACCCATATTTCCCCAGTTTTGCAGTCGCTACACTGGCTTCCTGTAAAAGATTGAATTGTTTTCAAAATTTTGCTGCTCACTTTTCATTGCATTCACGGTTCTGCTCCTCAATACCTCATCTCTTTAATCCAAAACTACACCCCTACAAGATCTCTATGCTCATCCCTTCCAACTCTCTTGCAATCCCCAAAATTGCTAAAACTTGGGGGAAAAGATCATTTGCTTACTCAAGTTCTAAATCATGGAATAGCCTTCCTGAAGACATCAAAAAGTGTTCATCCCCTGACTCTTTTAAAACCATCTCAAAACATTTCTTTTTGATTCTTGATCATACATGTACATGCGCCTTGAGCACTCCACAGAGTGGATTTGGTGCGATATAAGTTACATATATTAATATTATTATTATTGTGTACATTCTTCACTCTATAGGGAGTATTCCACCCAATTGCCCATTCCACCTGTGCACGTGCAAATCCAATCCCACTGACTTTCGCAGTTTTCTGGGTAGACAATTAATACCGGAGTCACTGGGTGAGAGTGGCAAATGTGGATTAACGTCTTGCTACAATACTATAGTGCTGGGCTAGGATTTGAACCCTCAACCCTTCACTTGAGAGTCAAATGAATGAACGACTACACCAAGACCTCCACATGATGATATGAGTGCTAGTACCTGTTGTTCCTGAGGTGAAGATGTAGGATGAGATCTCCTCCATTCTCATCGGCTCATTGGGAAGAGGTTCTCCAGACATCATTCCTGTATCCATGGAAACTACCCCGACTGGATACTCGATGCCACGCATCCCAGAATCATTGACCATCCATAGCTCAACGTTAAGAGCACGTAGCTCTGGCATTAGCGCTTCAACCATCCCCAAGAACTCTACAGTGTAAGAAGAGGAAAACAAATGGAATATTAAAAGGTTTTATGCATCAATACATTATTGCTTGATTCTTCTTCTTCTTCCTCCTCCTCCTCCTGCTCCTCTTCTTCTTTCTCTTCTTCTTCCTTTTCTTCTTCTTCCTCTTCGTCCTCCTCCTCCTCCTCCTCCTCCTCCTCCTCCTCCTCCTCCTCTTCTTCTCCTCCTCCTTCTTTTTCTTCTTCTCCTCCTCCTCCTCTGTCATTATCTTCTTCTTTTTCTCCTCCTTTCATTTTCTTTTCCTTTCTCTTCACTTGTACCTTCACCCTTTTTGTGCCTTCCCTTTTCTTTCTTCTTACTCAATTTCCTCTACATTTTTTTCCTTCTTCACTCAAATAATCATCTCTTTACATTAAAACATGGAAAGACTGTATCAAACAGTCAAATGGACATACAAAAACAATGTTTCTAATGAAGTCATACAAGGTCGCCAATTATATTAACATTTTTCTCTTCTCCTCCTAAAAAGATATGGTCACTAACTGTATGTCTCAAATAAGCTACAGGTGAGGACATTGTCATGTACTGATGCACAGATACAGATTTTTGCTTGAAGACCTTTTTCATGTTTTATATTTGAAAAGTCTACAAGATATTCATTCTAAATTCTGGCCTGTGCAATTCCATTGAATCAAAATTGATTAGCATTATTATTATATGACTGAACAGACACTACCAAAGAAATAAGAATTTTTCACACCTCTACTGGGCAAGAACTTCCCTTTTGCGACAGTCACCCAAACGAAAAAAAAACCCAAACAAATGTAAGAATATAAAATGGCAAGTTGAATACATTTACAAATTTATAGGGTTAGGTTTAGGGTTACTAGACCCCATTAAAAATGTTGCCCTCTTTTAGAATGATGGAGTAGAGCAAATTAACGCAAATGTGGGTGGTTGTCGCAAAAGGAAGACTTCCTCTTTATTGTTATGTTCAGACTTTGTTGGTGGAAAGGAATTATTTTTCTTTGTTCAACATTACCTACTCCAAAGACAAGCTTCTTGGCCTCACTGACTCTAATGCATTCTAATATAGCAGATGGTTTGAGGTTGAAGTTGAGAAGACTTGTAATTATGCCCTTCTTGAGGAAACCAAGCCATGTCCAGATAAAAATAGGACTGTTCTGAAGCAGCATACAGATTACATCGCCTTTCTTCAATGTAGGATCCGCTGCGGTGACCCAGCGAGCGGTGCGGGCAGCATTCGCCTGAACTTCTCCGTAGGTATATGACTCCTTCTCGAACAAAATACAAGGATGATCGGGGTTCGCTAGGGCTTTCTGCTCAAATATATCGATGATGGTATTCCCAGCCTTTATGACTCCTTGCATTTCTGAATTGAGACCCCCAAACAATTTCACGAATTGGACATCTTTCCAAAATGTCGGGTACCTGTAGCGCAGCCACAAATAGCTAACAGGAAAAGTCGCAACGGCTGCTGCAAGTGCAGCCGCCCGCCCGATCCCCGGTGCCTTGGCCATGAATTCTCGCTTGTTATCTCAAGAGACTTTTCTGCTGCTGCCAAATGATTTGCTACGCCTTGCTCGAATTCCGCCCAGTTAGATCAGCTTCACCGTGGTTATCTTTACAAGTACCAAGCTGTTGGTGTAAAAATAAATCCCCCAAAATGAGGCAGTATTCTAATAAGTTCCTACGAACGTGACAGAGGAAAATTATGTAAGTTACAAGTGATCATCTCAAGCCAGGTGGTACAATAATGGGCGTGTAGTTTCCAAGCTTAGCTTAATTCAAGCCCAAGTAGGGATTTTTTTTCTTCAAAGAGTTGATAAAAAGCATTCAATTCCACTTCATTTGATAAGAATATGTCATCAATTCACAGGAACTTTTCTAGAATTAGGTAAGTACAAGTAAAATTTTGTCCATCGTGACACAGCTGAATAATACTCTCATAAATGAACTTGAATAAGACTAAACTAGGCTCTCGAAGAAAAAAAAATAGTACAATCCAAAAGGTATGTAAGAAAAGTAGTGGTAAACATGAACTTGAACATGATGAAGTCAGTTTTGATTGCTTGCCAAGAAAAAATAAAAGAAGAGGAACTGTGCTGGAGATTGTAGTTGTTTTTGCGGAATTTTTTTAACGAAAAAAATGTATAGGCCCATATTTAGCAAGAAAATTCAAACAGAAAAAAAAAGAAGATAATAACGATATTGTTAATGCACCCAGTGTCCACAGCTTCGAAAACGGACTTGATATAGATTCTGGAGAAATGAACCAGTAAAGTTACACTTCGATGCTGACCCACCTGGTCATGATCCTGCCAACCTAAAAAGACGTCAGAATTTGGATTTGGCTTGAGCCTGTGTTAAGAAGCATCCATAAGTATCCAAGGAAGATAAAACCCGGGGATAAAACATTTCGAGTATACAAGCACTGGCATAACCAGGATTTTTCAACAGGGGAGAGGGGGGGGGGGGGGGGGGGGCAAGGCCCGGGCAAGGTGAAGCGACCGAGCGGGGGAGGGCATGGGAGGGGGGTATCCACCCGACCACGGCAGGGAGATTGTTGAAAATTCGTGCTTGTAAATGCAGTGTGGCCAGCGTCCAAAATGAAATAATGCTAGGGAGGACCGCAAAAATTATGCTAAAATTATGCCAAATAAAATAACAACATGGAGCAACAAAAAATACTAAATTATGCTAAAAAATTATGCCAAAATGGGTGAGATGACTTTAAAAAAAAAAAAAAGTCCTCAAAATTTTCGCAGTCAATGATGACTAACAAAAAAATCAAATCAAATCAAATCAAATAAATAAATACATAAAATAATAAAAAATATAAAATAAAAATAAATAAATAATTTTTTTTCAAAAATAACAATAAAAAAAAGAACAATTTGCAATAAACAATTTGCTAAATAGGGCCTGGATGCAAAACTGCATGCAATGACTTGTAAGGTTCTCATGCACGTGGGACAAGCCTGAAAGAAGGGGTGGGGGTATAAAAACCTGCATAGTATCCTGTTCAGAATGTGATGAACTTAAACAAAACACGAACAAAATATTGACCTGAGCCGCCCCCCACACCCCCCCCCCAAAAAAAAATGCATCCAGTCTTGTATCGCCACTCCCACCCTGCCCGTCCCTAATCTAATCTTTAATAAACAAGATAGGCATGCTTGCTGCAAAGGGGAATAGTTCTATAATCAAACTAAGATTTTTAGGTCCTGGGAATATTTGGTTGGCATAGTAACTGATTTGGAAACTTTCTTGTCGTAAGCATGTAAAATTCAGGTGATGTCATTTTTTTCTGTAAGATGCTGCAGGAATTGCTTTAATCTATAAAAGACAATTAACCACATTATTGAATATTTCTGTCTCAAATTTTGTGACTGCTTGAAATAAAATAAAAATTGGTATATTTTTTTTTCACAACCCATTTGTTCCCTCGCTGTGATTAATGACATCATGAATCAACATCTGTCATGCACAACTGAATTACAACCAGAACACAAAATGACACATATTTCCATATATTCATGTCTGGTATAAATTTATTGGCATCTGCAACTTATTTGTGAGGCATTTTTACAGAGACCCTGAGTCAACATAAGTATCTAGACATAATCTGTATTAACTTAAGGTCACAAAAAAATAAAAGTTAAGATAATGTGTGCATGCACAAAATGAAATACCCTCAGATTTCTGACCTTTAAACTCAAGACCTAATATCAAATCTATATACAAGCATAACAATGCATCTACCAACATGTAACAATTACATAGCTACCAAAATTCAGAAGCAGACAACAGTCTTACTTCATGAAAACAGGAGTACTTGCCAACTGCATATACATTTTACATGGGAATGACTACTAGTAACATATAAACTAGAGTCTGCAATTCACACAATAACGGGAGGGAGTACCCAGGGGCATCGCTAGACTTTTTTAATGGGGGGGGGGGGTGTAGAGGCCAGACAAACAATTCCTCCGATTGCCGACGACTAACGTCGACAAATTCAACCGTATAAAGCCCACGAGGCATGTTCAATTGTGTGCCTCTGTCATATTTTCCTTCTAAAATATACATTTGTTCACCTCACTTGCCGAATGTGTAAGCTTTCCGAAAACATTCTGTATCTAAATTTCATATGAGCGAGCGCAGCGAGGGAGGAAAATACACACTCTTTCGTAGAAGTGATAGTTCTTCATTAAACTACATCATGGGCTTAAAGATATCTAAACTGTATATTTGGTCACCTCTTTCACCTGATTCATTCGCTTTCAAAGACCATCCTAAATCTTAATATTATATGAGCGAGCGCAGCGAATGAGGAAAAAATCTGTATACTATTTTTTATGGTAGAAGTGATAATTCTTCATCCAAATACACGAAAGTATTAACTATGAAATATCTAACTTAAACAAGTACATTTGGTCACCTCACTTGTGGAATTCGTTTGCTTTCCCTAATCCAATGATCTTGTATCTGAATATTATACGAGTGAGGGTATAGCGAGCGAGGAAAATTATATACTCCTTTTCATGATAGAAGTGAAAGTTCTTCATCAAAATACATGATGGGCCTTTAAGATATCTATTGTGATATATTTGGTCAACTCTCTTACCTAATTTATTTGCTTTCGAAGACCATCCCGTATCTAAATATAATACGAGCGAGCGCAGCAAGCGAGGAAAATCATATGTACTCTTTTTATGGTAGGTAATAATTCTTCATCAAAGTACATGATGGGCTGCGCTTGCTGAATTTGTTTGCTTTCCCAAATTCATCTTGTATCTGAATATTGTACGAGCGAGCGTAGCTAGCGAGGAAAAAATACATGTATACTCCTTTTCATGGTTGAAGTGAAAGTTCTTCATCAAAATTCATGATGGGCCTTTAAGATACCTATTTTGATATGTTTGGTCACCTCTCCTACCTAATCTAAACACAACAAAAAAGTACCCCCCCCCAATTAAAAATAGCATAACTTTTTAACGAAGACGTTTTTAGGAAAATAATTTGGCAGGAGTGTTCCTACACTTATTGACTAACTTCTATTTGAAAATGAGATTGATCTGTCAAGTCATGCATGAGTGAGCAGACATTAAAGGCAAAAATGTCACTTTTCAAAAGTCACAAGAGTCATTTTGGGGGATTTGTGAAACAAGATTTTTCTGGCGTTTTTTTTTAAATGTTGTTGATGTTTTTCGAGGTTGTGCCATGGTTGAGTGACAAAATTGCAAACGATGAAGCAATAAATACTGAAAACTTACTGCTTAATGCCGGAAAAATGAATACCTGGTATTTTCACATAATGTGCTGACTCATGTTGGTTGATACCAGTTTTTTTCCACAAACTGAATGGATTTTGCAGATTTAGGAGGGCTGAACATCATTTTTCTCAAAAAACTGTGTTCATCCAAACTGTGATAAACATGAAAAGTGTCAGGGATAGGCATGACTGGATCAAACAATGGAAGAATTCAAATTCGCCACAGGTTTGTTTCGCAGAGCACCAAAATGACTCTTGTGACATTTTTGCCTTTAATGTTTGCTCGCTCATGCATGAGTTGACGGATCAATCTCATTTTCACACAGAAGTTAGTCAATAAGTGAAGAAACACTCCTGCCAAATTATTTTGCTCAAAACTTTTTCGTTAAAAAATTATGCTACTTTGAATTAGGGGGGAGTTACTTTTATTGTTGTGTTTATTTGCTTTCAAAGTCCATCCTGTATCTAAATATCATACGAGCAAGCGCAGCGAGCGAGGAAAATAATTTTTCATCAAAATACACGATCACCATCTGTCCCTTCATTCAAAAAGGGACTTAAAACATTTCTTTTTTCTAACCCAGACTTTTAGAATTGTAAGTTTTCATTTTAAATTTTTGTGTAAATTTTCTTGTAAGCGCTTTGGGCCATCTTGGGGAAAAGTGCAGTATATAAATAATAATAATAGGCTTCCTATTTTCCTTGCATATGGAGCGCTGCGTAGCATCAGTTTCTTACTATACACGCATGACGCAGGTGGAAGGGGAGGGTGTGGATGAAACATGTACAAGGCAAACGCCAAGCGTTGTCTCGCCTGCATATTGCAGTCATGAAGAGACTGCATGTCAAAACTATGCTATATGACTTCTGAGGCTGTCAGCAGTTTAGGGGGTGAATTGTGGTTCTGACAGTTTACATATGCAATAATGGTATAGGCCTACTTTATCCCTAGGAAATCAGATAACACTAAGAATGCTGTTAATACTATGAAGCTATAATTATTTCCATGCAAGTAAGGAAATGAATGTTAGTGAAAAAGAATGTAACTGATAATAATGTGAGTAAAATTGTAAAATTAAATTAATTATTAAGGTGTTATGGCAAACTTATTGTTTGAAAAATGGTATGAATTTGGTGATTCCACGTCAAAGCTATAGAAAGTTATTAGGTGTACAACATAGCACAGTGCCAGTTATGAAAAGTTCATTGACCTTTGACCTTTGACCTTAATCAAATTCAACTCACATTCGAACTTGACCTGCACCTTCAAGAGATGGACCTCTCATATGAATTTGGCAATCCTACCTCGAAGGTATAGAAAGTTATTGTGTGTACAACATAGCACAGTGCCAGTTATGAAAAGTTCATTGACCTTTGACCTTTGACCTTTGACCTTAATCAAATTCAACTCATACTCAAACTTGACCTGTGCCTTCAAGAGATGTACCTCTGGTATAAATTTGGTGATCCCACCTCGAAGCTATAGAAAGTTATTGTGTGTACAACACAGCACAGTGCCAGTCATGGAAAGTTCATTGACCTTTGACCTTTGACCTTAATCAAATTCAACTCACATTCGAACTTGACCTGCACCTTCAAGAGATGGACCTCTTGTATGAATTTGGCAATCCTACCTCGAAGGTATAAAAAGTTATTGTGTGTACAATATAGCACAGTGCCAGTCATGGAAAGTTCATTGACCTTTGACCTTTGACCTTATTCAAATTCGACTCATATTCAAACTTGACCTGCGCCTTCAAGAGATGGACCTCTGGCATGAATTTGGTGATTCCACGTCAAAGCTATAGAAAGTTATTAGGTGTACAACATAGCACAGTGCCAGTTATGAAAAGTTCATTGACCTTTGACCTTTGACCTTAATCAAATTCAACTCACATTCGAACTTGACCTGCACCTTCAAGAGATGGACCTCTCATATGAATTTGGCAATCCTACCTCGAAGGTATAGAAAGTTATTGTGTGTACAACATAGCACAGTGCCAGTCATGGAAAGTTCATTGACCTTTGACCTCTGACCTTATTCAAATTCAACTCATACTCAAACTTGACCTGTGCCTTCAAGAGATGTACCTCTGGTATACATTTGGTGATCCCACCTCGAAGCTATAGAAAGTTATTGTGTGTACAACACAGCACAGTGCCAGTCATGGAAAGTTCATTGACCTTTGACCTTTGACCTTAATCAAATTCAACTCACATTCGAACTTGACCTGCACCTTCAGGAGATGGACCTCTTGTATGAATTTGGCAATCCTACCTCGAAGGTATAAAAAGTTATTGTGTGTACAATATAGCACAGTGCCAGTCATGGAAAGTTCATTGACCTTTGACCTTTGACCTTATTCAAATTCGCCTCATTTTCGAACTTGACCTGCGCCTTCAAGAGATGGACCTCTGGTATGAATTTGGTGATCCCACCTTAAAGCTATAGAAAGTTATTGGGTGTACAACACAATTGTTGACGACGACACCGCCGACGACGACGCCGACGACGCCGACGACGCCGACGACGCCGACACCGGAAATATTGATACCTATGTCTCGCTCCGCTACGCAGGCGAGACAAAAATGAATGGTCGATAGAATCTCATAAGCTTACTATTTGTGATAACCTCCAAAAAATTCTTGACAAGCAAAAACAAAAAACAAAACACAAAACAGAGGAATGCTTATTTTAGGGGTTCCATTTCTCCCTCCAAAATATTGTCTGACAGCTATAGAATAAAAAATTGAATTAAAAAGGTTATCACTTCAACAGGAGGTGGAGGGGGGCTCCATTTAAAAAAAGGGGGTAAAATGTATATTTTCCATTGAAAAGGGAAGGGGCATGTACCGGAAATGCCCCCCCCCCCAAAATTCCACCAGTGAACTTAACTATAATTCTTTTAACTATAAAAAACATACTAAAAAGAACCTAACGTAATAACAGAAATACATGACAACAATATTTCATGAGTTGGCCGATATCGTTCATAGGCCTAACAAAAACAAAAAACAACAACATTATCAATCAACAGCAACACTATTTCAGGAAAAAATATGTAAGTACGGAAAGGTCATTAGAAAAAAGATCCATTAATTCAAATTATTCACCTACAATTAAAAAATTTGTCAATAATATATCACATATATCACGAAAATTTTTATGTATTTCTTTACCCCATCCCGTGGATTTTCCAAAGGCCCCGCTATTATTCAATAAAACAGCCTCCCCCTTACCCTAAAAGTGGCACATTATAATCAGTATTCATCCATCTTCTATGTATTCAGCAGATCATAAGCCGAAGTTGTTCCAAAATTTTGTCCTGCCCCTCAATTACGCAGGACCCAAACACGCTAGTTGTACCTGGCGCGTAGCACAGGATACAGCTAGTACTATAGTTAAAGAATATCACAAGTACATTGTGTTTACACAAATGGTAACAAGGGAAACAAAAACATCTCATAAATTTCAAACATCGTGTGAACTATATATCATAACTTAAACGACAAAGATATTTTCTGGTTCTACTAACTCTAATTAGAAAGATATGGCATGAATGAACAAGAAAAACCTAGCCCAAATCACCACAACATGAACAATATGAACAGAAAAATAGAAAGAAAATAATAGTTATTAATGACGATCATTTGAAGCCTTTGTTTTTGTGGACAAAATTTTTGTAATATGCATCCATTCACTACTATTTATTTCTCACCTCTTCCCAATGAAATAAGTTAATTTCGGCACAAATATACCTTAATGGGTTAACCCATTCGTGACAGAGGTCCACATTTTGTGGTTTGGCCTAATATCTTTTAATGCAAAGCCCTAAAAATCATACCAAATACATGAGCAGAAAGAGCAAAAAATTCTACACAAACTGTGCCCATTTTGGTTGCATCAATATTCATTGTTTGATGCTGAAAAATTTTTAAAAGAAAATAAGCATTAAAATCCTTAAATTGGCAATGTGATAGAAAATTTAAAATCACCATTTTCCCCTGCAAATTTGCAACTTTTTGACTTATCATCATAATTTCTGTCAATTTATATTCATTTCTGATACACAACGTTTTATAAATAAAATGTAGCAATAAAATAAAAATGTTGGTGTGTTGCTAATTTCAAGAATAAAAGCTGATCAAATTAGGCTTTAAATAATTCCTGTCACAAATGGGTTAAAGAACATACATGTAGAAGTGAAAATTAGTGAATTATGACACAAAATCACCAAAATTGTTGCTAAGCACTAATGATTCTGCATGGTCAGGAGTTATAATTTCATTCAAATGTGTTGATTAAAGACATGGCAAATTCACCAATGAAAAGCACAAGATTGTCCCTGTTCCCTAATTGGTTGTGTCAGAAAGTACAGCCTTTTAGCTCTGCTTTCACAGCAAGTGCACATATTTGCTGTAAATGTATTTGCATAATTGTGCTCCAAAAATACACATATCTCTCAACATGAGCATCATTTAATTATGTATTTGAACATGGAGGAAGATGTGAAATATTAGTGCTGTTTAAAAACCACCAATTATCACTCAGTGATCACTCAACGATCATGAACGCATGGGAATCAGAAGCTTTAGCCACAAGAATCTTTCATAAATACTCTTTTTCCAAATCCTTAAACAAAGGAAAATTTGACAGTTCAGAAAAAAATATATATCTCACATGGCTTTACACTAGGCATTTCTTGTGTTCTATGTCGTAGCAAAAAATAATTATTTCCATGAAATGTGCATATGTGAGTGAGAAAAGAATACAACAGAAAATAACATTCAAATGTACTAATTGGTCTTTTGGATAACATAAAAGGAAGTGCAATGCTGATCATCTCCAATATGTGGAATTGTTAATGTCTCTTCGGCAACAGTTCATAAGATGTTACTCACTGTCGCAACATCAACGTCATTCTCATTTCTATAACTCATCGTGATCTTCATACCATACCCTTTATCTTCATCATCTCCGCCTGGTGGGGAAGAACTGCACCTTCATATAATTTACTAACAATAGGTTAACAACGGCTTCAAGCTCCTTTTTACGCTCCTGGTATTCTTCTGTTTCCGCATCAGGGTTGACATCCAGCCATTCAACCTGCTCATCGACGGCACTCAAAATTATTTCCTTTTCGTCTTCTGATAATTTACTGCCAAGCTTTTGCTCATCGTTGATCTGGTTCTTTAGTGAGCAAGAGTAGCTCTCAAGCTCGTTCCATGCTTTTACTTTCTCCTTTATCCTCTTATCTTCCTCTGCAAATCTATCGGCTTCTTTCACCATCCTCTCGATGTCGTCAGGTGAAAGGGGGTTCTGATCATTAGTGATCGTGATCTTTTCTTGGTTGCCTGTGCCCTTGTCTTCAGCGCTCACCCTAAGGGTGCCGTTGACATCGATCTCGATGGTGACTTCGATCTGTGGGACACCACAGGGTGCTGGTGGGATGCCATTCAAATCAAATTTTCCAAGAAAATGGTTGTCCTTTGTCATTGCCCTTTCACCTAAATGAAGAAACATATCAAGGAATTAGAATAGTCAAAATGAGGAAACCTACACACTGAATAATCATTTAAATACTATTATACAACTCACTCCTAGATCCTTATCAAATGATTGGTTGAGCGCAGTCACGTGTGATTCAGTTTTTTTTAAGCCTATCACATGCTTTTTTCTGAAAAGCGTGCATTAGTTTCACACGTTCTTTTTCTTTTTTGTTTTTCCTTTTATTTTTTTGTGTTGTTTTATATGGCAAAGACATTGAATGCGCGTACTCTATGTGCGCGTACTACTTGGAAGCACATTACACTTAACTTGGCTGCGCTTATTGAACGTGATGCATATGTACGACAAACTAGGAAAGCAGATGACAGCTTTCATGACTGTGGGAATCTTTGGGGTAAGAGAAAAAAAAGTTGATAGGATCTACTTTTGTTTTTAATTCATCAAATAATAGGATCTAGATGAGTCGCTGCATAGAACAAATGATGCATGTCTTCAATCATTCATTATACGATCTATCCACTCTCATTGAGGCTGTTTGCATCTATCACACGAAGCCGTTAGGCTGAGTGCGGATAGATGCACACAGCCTCCACTCGAGTGCAGATAGATTGTATAATGAACTCATGCGCATGCATCATTTGTATACTATCTCATAAATTCAAGGCCT
This sequence comes from Echinometra lucunter, assembly GCA_029962745.1. Taxonomy (NCBI): domain Eukaryota; kingdom Metazoa; phylum Echinodermata; class Echinoidea; order Camarodonta; family Echinometridae; genus Echinometra; species Echinometra lucunter. The sequence goes on from CM057156.1 coordinate 1,691,644, forward strand.
GATTCATCGTTCTTTGCCTGATTCATGCAATACTGAAAGAAAATGCACAAACTGTACTTCTTTACTATCAAGATCTAGATCTTATTTTATTGAAGAATACCTACACTTCTATGAGGAATTTTGATAACCTGTAGCTATATTCAAATCTGAGATCTAAAATATGACGAGCGAGCAAAGCGAACGAGCCAAAAATAACCACTTTTTTTTAGTTTTCAATCGCATTTTCAAATAGAAATCCTACAAATGATGGTTGTTTAAGACAGATTTTTACTAACTGATTAAAATATATTTTCTTCCTTAAAAAGTGGGGGGGGGGGGGGAGGGATATTTGTACACGCCATCCCCCCCTCTCCAAAAAGTGGGGGGATATAACCCCCTCACCCGGGATTTACGCCAATGTCTGAGATACAAAATGAATCGAAAATAAACAGGAATTTCACCCGAGTATCATTATGAACATCATGTATCCTATTCATTCATAAGATTCATCGGGTAATGCATGGTGATAACTGACAGGACAGCTGCCAGAACTACACAGAATATAATCCAAAGCCAGGATCAGGGTGGCTTTGTACCCTTTTCCTCTCTCAACAGAAAGAGTAAACCCATCTCACCTTCAAAGACTGGGATGGTTACAGTTGTTTGGTTGTCTGCAGTTGTGGAGAAGATCTGTGATTTCTTGGTGGGTACAACAGAGCCCCTGCCGATGATCTTAGTCATCACACCTCCAATGGTCTCAATACCCAGGGTGAGGGGATTTACATCGGAAAGGTCAACTTCAATGGAAATGACGGGCAAAGCAGGGGTTATATTCACTGACTGTACATGTGTATGGTATTGAAGGAAATCCTTGCCTTTATGTTGACCCATTCGTGACAGAGGTCCACATTTGTGGTTTGGCCTAATATATTTGATGCAGAGCCCTAAAAATCATACTAAACACACGAGCAGAAAGAGCAAAAAATTCTACACCTACTGTGCCCATTTTTGTTGCATCAATATTTGTTGTTTGATGCTGACATTTTTTTAAAGGAAAATAAGCATTAAAATCCTTAAATTGGCAATGTGAAAGAAAGTTTAAAATCACCGTTTTCCCCTGCAAATTGGCAACTTTTTGACTTCTCATCATAATTTCTCTCAATTTATATTCATTTCAGATACATGATGTTTTATAAGAAAAATGTAGCATGAAAATAAAAATGCTGGTGTTGCCAATTTGAAGAATAAAAGCTGATCAAATTAGGTTTTAAATAATTCCTGTAACAAATGGGTTAATCCTTTTGTAGAAAAGATTACCTTATTTGGAATGTTATAGACCATTTCCAAATATTTACTTCATACACACTCTGGGGTCTGGGAATATCTACGCAATTTGATTCAAACACATATTTTATTACACTCACTTAAAATAATTTATCCATACATTGAATTCAGGAGAATGTGGGAAGGGGTCCTTTATGATCTAATAAACAAGCAATTGAAAGCATTTTACCACGAATAGCTCTATACTACGATTTCCAGATGCACTGTGATGTAACTTTGCCAACATGCCTCACCACAATAGCAATTCCAGACATCATAATCCCCTCTATGTGATATGAAGAGTCAGCATGTGTATTGATGTAATAGTGAATACCAGGAAGGACTTACTTTCTATTACATCTGTGCCAATCTCTCCGCTAAGAACACCACCTTGAACAGCAGCACCATAAGCCACAGCCTCATCGGGGCTGATTCCACTGGACGGTTCCTTCTCATTGAAGAACTGCTTGACAAGCTGCTGGATCTTAGGGATACGTGTTGAACCACCGACAAGAACGATGTCGTGAATCTCCTCCTTCTTCAGACCAGCATTATCCAGTACACGCTGAACAGGCTTCATGGTGGAACGGAACAGATCCTGAAAAAAGAAAATAATCAATTGTAAGTCATCATATCCTATGAAATATAATTCAATGTAATGAATATTCTTTTTCATTTCATCGTAAACACATGCACTGACACATGAATAATGAAACGCGGTCGATATTCATGCCTCCGTCATTGCCAGATTGGAAATATAGGGTACATTCATGTTGATTTTTTTCTATTTTCATGAATACAATGACATCTTTGACCGTGACCTTTGACCTTGTGACCCCCAAATCTAATGAGACCATTGCCCCTCCCATATGCATACATGAGCCAAGTTTGAAGTTGAACCATCACAGAGTTAAGTTATTGTGAGAACGAACTATTTGTATCTACATAATGACCTCTATGACCTTTGACCTTGAAACCCCAAATCTAATCAGATTACTGTCCCTTCCATATGCATACATGAGCCAAGATTGAAGTTGATCGGTCAAATGGTTGAGTTATATCGCGAGAACGAACTATTTCTATGTACATAATGACCTCAAGACCTTTGACCTTGAAACCCCAAAATCTAATCAGATCACTGTCCCTTCCATATGCATACATGAGCCAAGTTTGAAGTTGATCCGTCAAATGGTTGAGTTATATCGCGAGAACAAACCATTTCTATGTACATAATTACCTCTATGACCTTTGACCTTTGACCTTGAGACCCCCAAATCTAATCAGATCATTGTCCCTCCCACATGCACACATGTGCCAGGTTTAAAAATGATCTGTCAAATAGTTGTCGAGTTATCGCGAGAACGAACCATTTCTATGTACGTAATGACCTCTATGACCTTTGACCTTTGACCTTGAGACCTCAAAATCTAATCAGATCATTGTCCCTCCCATATGCATACACAAGCCAATTTTTAAGTTGATCTGTCAAACGGTTATTGTGAGAATGAAAACGGGACGGATGGACGACCCGAAAACGTAATGCCTCCGGCACCCACTTACGGTGGGCGGAGGCATAGAAATTAAAAAGAATTAAGACATCTACAATATAGTACATTTGACAAGTTGAATTACCTAACACTATTCTTTTTCATTTTTGATCAATGTGAATTTCCCATTTCATATTTTCTTGAAAAAGTAAGTATGTTGATTTATCAAGAAAGAATCCTTTCTTGTATGAAATCCACAAAAAAAAAATTACACTAAAACAAATCACATAAAATTTACAAGATGGCCTAAAAGTGCTTACCATGTTCAGTTCTTCAAATCGGGCACGAGTGAGTGTCTCTGAGAAGTCCTCTCCATCATAGAAAGATTCAATCTCAATGCAAGCCTGGTCTTGTGAGCTGAGAGCTCTCTTGGCCTTCTCTACCTCATGACGAAGTTTCTGAACGGCTCTGTTGTCCTTCCCCACATCCTTGCCCTTCTTCTCCTTGTAAAGCTTGATGAAGTACTCCATTACACGCTGATCAAAGTCTTCACCACCTGATTATAGCAAAGGAAGAAGCAAATCAATTTATTTCTCTGTAATAAGTGAAAACAGTGACTGAAAGAACAACCTTTTAGTTTTTATGTAGTATTTGCATTTGTTTGAGTAGACTGCACATTCTAGATGTTCTTGCAAGAGCTCTTTACACAACATCAGCATATAGAGATTCCAAATGAATATATCCTTGACCTTTGACCATGCTCCCTCCAAGATGAAGATAAATGTCACATTAAAACAACCAACCATTCAATTACAAAAAAACCTTGGACACTAAGGAATTTTATACACCTATGAAGTGGTTAAGTAAATGAAATATCATCGAGCAGACTCTTACCAAGATGAGTGTCTCCATTAGTTGAGATAACTTCACATACACCGTTGTCGACTGCGAGGAGAGACACATCAAAGGTACCGCCGCCAAGATCAAAAACAAGGACGTTCCTTTCTCCTTCCTTCTCGTCTATACCATAAGCAATGGCTGCAGCATGACTGTTATAGAAAATAAAAGAAGCAATTTAGAGCAATATATTCACAGTTCATATTTCATCAAGAGTTAGAAATTAAAATTCCTAAAAACATTTTTTGATTAATATGTATCTCTATCCTTTACTTGTTCTTTATTTGTTCTTATTTTTTGAAGTTTGAGCAGTGCTACTCAAAGATGCTACTTACAAACATGATGTGATCCAACAAATCAAAATCATCATCTACTATAAGTTCAGGACATTAAGATACTAGTAGTGAATGAGTTAACCCATTGAATACAATTTTATTTGGGTATAACACACATTTTTCATCTCCTCTTAGTCTTTTGTATTCTTGAATCAAAACTTTTTTTTAAAAATGCTTACGGTTCATTGACGATCCTCATGACATCGAGACCAGCAATGGCACCAGCATCCTTAGTGGCCTGGCGCTGAGCATCATTGAAGTAAGCAGGGATGGTCACAACAGCACGGGTTACCTTCTCACCCAAGTAGGCCTCAGCAGTTTCCTGTAATGAATTCATAAACAAAGCTATCAACAAATCTGACGATTTGTAACATTCTATATTAGCATGAATGATACAAAATTCCACACTAGTTGTATAATGATACTGACCAAATGCTAAACCTACTTGAAAAACATCTGTTTAAATTCATGACAGAATCTTGAATCTAGAGACATAAGAATCACTGTTTGCTTATGATGGAAAATTGCTTATGAAATTGGTACAGATAATGTCATGATCTAAAAGATTTTTTTCAATGACTTGCAAAAATACAAGAATAAAAGTACTTGTGAACTACTACAGTCCTGCAATAAGAGGTCAGTGGACAGAAATACTTGTCAGCATTAATTTTCTTCCATAACACCATGAGGTTCTCATACTCTGAAAATGGATGAGTGGATAATTTTACTCATTTGCTGTCATGGTGTGCACTAAAGCTATGTAGTAATAATTTTCTTACCTTCATTTTGGTGAATACCATAGCACTGATCTCCTCGGCAGCAAAGAGCTTGGATTCTCCACCAATCTTGACACGAACGTGGGGTTTACTGTTCTTGTTCTCAACCTGAAACAACAATCACAAAGCGAAACAAGTGAAAGTTAATTACAACTTCTGCATAAGATATAATGAGCCATTAAGTATATAACAATGTGAAATACTTGTGCTCTTGAATTCATCACAAGTAGTCTGATGTCTTTAAAGAATGACACGATTTATGCTGGATGTCTGGTAAAGCTAAATTTGCAACCCCTTCACAATGACACGCAAATTCTACTCAATCTACATGCCCTTCCAGCAAAATTATGTCTAAACACTTGCAATACTAAGAAACTATTTTTTTCTCATGAATTATTTGGAACTCAAATTTTACCTTGAAAGTGAAATATTTCAGATCATGCTGGACGGAGGAATCATTCCAAGTCCTTCCGATCAATCTCTTTGCATCAAAGACGGTGTTTTCAGGGTTGCTAATCAGCTGATCCTTGGCTGCATCACCAATCAGACGCTCACCGTCACTAGTGAAGGCAACGTATGATGATGTGATTTTGTTTCCCTGGTCATTGGCGATGATTTCGACTTTGCCATTCTTGAACACCCCCACACTGGAAAATAGAAATAAGACAGTTAAGAAAAAAAATGTTTGAAATGTACAATAATCTACTGCATATGGAAAAACAGACATTTGCTCTAATATTTCATTACCAAATTACTCTGATCTTTTCATGTAACATGTATATTTGGCATAACAGTACAATTTTAAATGAATCAACAATACATTACAAATTTTAAGGAATGAATTACATATGTTGGTACATTTTACTAAAGAAGGCCCTTACAATATGATTCAAAATGGGCATTTTGTCTTTGATATTGGAAAATATGCCTTTTAAAAAAGTTTTGGGCAGTGACTTATTTGAAGAATTGATGCTCTCTTGGTCTTGACTTTAGTGACACTAGTTCTTACCGAGAGTAGGTTGTGCCAAAATCAATTCCAATGACTGTGCCCACATCCTTCATGGACTCATCAACATCCTTACAATGCCAAGTGAGTGATACCAAGAGCACCATCACCATCACGCATATACATGTACAGCAAAAAAGTTTCATTATGTCATCTATATTCTGTGCAAGAGAAAACATGGAAATGAATAGTCTATTTGTCATTTTTAAAAATACAATATTGTATAGAAATGATTCAAGAAAACTGCGCACAAACTTGATAACCTACAAGTAATCTGTCCAGACTCCAGATGAGAAAGATCTTGTCAACTGGACTAATTGAATTGGAATCAAAATTGTCCAAAATCTTTAATATTCCATGTCTCGTACATGTATGTGCCAGTCAACAAACAATTTGATCATAGGCCTAATGCTCTGTTCTGAAAACTTGAAAATGAAAAGCAGGTCCCAGAGTCGGAGATGAGGACAGGTTAAACTCATGAACTGGACACACCCACCACGCACCAGTCCAAATCCATGCATGCAGCACTCCTGGCTCCCAGTGGTGTGCAACTGTACCGGGCCACTATACCCCACGGGGCTCCGCCCCGGGGCTTCACGGCAGAGTCCCATGGGGTTATGAGCAACTGCAGCTTAATTTTCCTCACAAGACACAAGAAATGACAAGTTACAAGTTTCCAAGTTCCCTGTAATAAATTCGACAAGCAGTTTCATATAGCACTTAAACTAAGACTAATTTTTAGGTAATGCACTTAAATACAATATCTAACGTCACAAAAACAAGGAAGTGACGTCGACAACACCAACAGTGGCGTAGCTAGGATTTCATTTTAGGGGGCAGTAGTGCGCACGCGGAGCGGGCGAATCACTTACTGAGCGCGCGAAGCACGCTCCCTAGGGGAAGTGTGCAGGGAGGGGGGAGTTTCCCCCTTCCCGCACAAAGTGCGGGAGCTCCGACGTTTCTTCATCACTGTTCCTATACTCCCGCTCTTCTTGCGTTCTCTTACCTTTCTCTTTTCTCGCTCACGCTTTTTTCTTCCTTTTTTTCTTTCTTTTTTCTTTTTGGTGGCATTTTGGGGGGGCAACCACCCCATCGCCCCCCTGGCTATTCACCTGAACTTGCTGAAGACCAACTTTATCATTGTCTGCCTCTCATTCGAGTCCAACCACTCATGGCCAAAGAATATAAATTTACAAAGAGGGTCGAGGGAATGAGTTAGTAAGTCGTGGGAACGAGTCAAGGCAAGACTTCCTTTCGTGACAGCCATGACCAGCCACCCAACATGTGTGTGCCTAATTCTGTTAGCAAATTTGGGTGGCTGTCACAAAAGGAAGTCTTTCCCGAGTTAACGTTAGTAAGTCGTTAGGAACGACTTACAAAAAAAAACCTTGTCATGTCACCTCAGGGGCTCTGTATATATCTATATGCAGTTGGAAATTTGATAAAATGGAAATATATCGGCCGGTTCCATGACATTTGCTCCGGCGACATTTGCTCCGCCGACAACTGCTCCGAAAATGACGACAAGTGCTCCGCGACAAGTGCTCCGCAACATATGCTCCGCCGACATATGCTCCGCCGACATTTGCTCCGCCGACAATTGCTCCGCCGACAATTGCTCCGCCGACATTTGCTCCGCCGACATTTGCTCCGCCGACATTTGCTCCGCCGACATATGCTCCGCCGACATATGCTCCGCCGACATTTGCTCCGCCGACATTTGCTCCGCCGACATTTGCTCCGAAACGACGACATTTACTCCGCCGACATTTGCTCCGCCGACATATGCTCCGCCGACATATATCCTCCAAAACGACATTTGCTCCGCTGAATTATGCTCCAAAACGACGACATTTGCTCCGCCGACTTAATTATAATCATCAATAGATCACTCTAAATAAGAGTAATCATAGTAAATCAGAGTAGATCTCAAACTGCAAAGTAGTTTGCAAATATAGAAATACTGCAAATGTCCCCGGAGCAAATGTCGGCGGAGCAAATGTCGTTTTGGAGGATATATGTCGGCGGAGCAAATGTCGGCGGAGCAAATGTCGTCGTTTCGGAGCAAATGTCGGCGGAGCAAATGTCGGCGGAGCACATGTCAGCGGAGCATATGCCGGCGGAGAAAATGTCGGCGGAGCAAATGTCGGCGGAGCAATTGTCGGCGGAGCAATTGTCGGAGGAGCAAATGTCGGCGGAGCACTTGTCGCGGAGCACTTGTCGCTGAGCACTTGTCGCCATTTTCGGAGCAGTTGTCGGCGGAGCAAATGTCGCCGGAGCAAATGTCGTGTCACCATATCGGCCATATCGTGGTTTAGGAAACCACTCGTTATTTGACGCACTACTTGTGTACAAACAGAATGGAGGTGGAAATAGGAAACCAATGCGTATGACTGAATAAAGCGCTGCTGTACAAAGTGAACGGTGGTTTCCTTTTTCACGATAATGCCAATATATCCATACTTACATTTCTCCAGTCATGCCAGGATGATAAAATAGAATGATGAATTGTAGTAGAATCAAATAAGGAGAAGTCCTCAGGCTCACGCCCTGTCAATAAAGGCCCCCTCCGGATGCTCCGCATCCGGGATCTGGTCCGGTCGGTCGTCAACGTCATGCCGGTATATCCAAAAGCGGATTCTGCGCGAACGCGTAAAGAGCATATAGTGGAGTCTGTTAGTGAAAATATGTGGAAACGGTGGACAAAAGCATGTTTTTTTCTTCAGACCTTTGTTTACGTATAAGGAATAAAAATAGGGTATGCTCCAAAATATCTGACTTCAGGAATGGTGAAAAAATGGGTCCAATTGCAAAACTCTTTGGGAGCAAATGGCAATCGCATTGCTTCTTCCCTTGTTTAGTCTCTTAATTCAGACCCTAAATAAACAGATACTTTGTGCTGAAACCATGATGCACCAAAATATCTGAATGCAGATGCAGAACGGGGTGAGGGGTGGTGGTGGGATGGGCTTAGGGAGATGGAGGAGGGGAGGGGAGGGGGATGAAGAACACAAAGGACAAGGCAGAACCAGGATTTTCTTAGGGAGGGGCAGTTCTACACACACACACACAAAAAAAAAATTGACAAGCAAAAAAAAAAAAGCACAAAGGTCAAAGGTCATCACCGTCATCACCACTGAGTGCCCCTTTGCAAAAACGGTTCTTGTGATCCCTCTGATTTCCCGGTTGTCCCCTCCTTTGCTCTTCAGAGAATGATGCAAAAAATATACATGTATATGTGCACAATAGATGTAGGATTTTATTTTATTTTCTGATTTATGTTGTTTAGATAATTGTACCAGAAAAAATGACAACTCCTTTATTCTCGATCTTTCTCTGACCCCCCCTCCCCCCCCCCCCCCCGCTTTCTAAATCCTACATCGTCCCCTGTCAAAAATGAATATTATGTTTCAGTAGCCAAACTGGTACATGCACTCACTGACTGCCCTTTCTCTGATAATGATAGTTAACATTTCCATTGGAGTAAAGGCAAAAGTATTCAACTGTCCATTATTCATGGAAAAATAATGATTCTTACTTTTCTACACAAATATTCTTGTCATATAATCATGGCCCTACCAGGGTGGGGATGAGAGGGTGTTGAAAAACTTAGAAAAATTTCATTTTTACTGAGAATTTTCGGAGAAGCCACCAAAGGTGTGCACCAATCATACCAATACTTCAATATTTCAACTATGAAAAATGCGAAAACCCTCATGATCAGCTCAGTCACTTTGCTTCCTCTCTTTGAAGCTTCTTCAAAATTTTTCATAGGTTAAAATTTTTGTGTACTGCCCTAAAATTTATGTTGAGCTACTTCATTTTCCACATGATATGATATATATTAACTAGATCTATAGCACAACTAAATATAGTTCACAAATACATGTATTCATCCAACCTAAAAAATGTAAGCAGGATGTTATTTGAAAAGTCAGAACGATGTCATCAGTTTATTTTGTACATGAGCATGATGAGAGTACCAACGAATTATAACCATTGTTACACTTACATTACTTCTGGCAATTGCAAGTGCAAAGTTCTATGCAAGGTAATCCTGACTGACGCAACCGGCTGCCGACATGCAGCCACATTTGATGAGCTCCTTACAGGCTTTAGCTGCTTCAGGGATGGTCATCCATACAGGCACCCAATGACCACTCTCCATTGTCCATCCCCACCCCTCTGGAGAAGGCACCAACGCCTGTGCCTGAGAACATGTTGTCCAGATTCCACCCTGGTACACCACTCTCTTGATATGTTGGAGCAATGCATCCTGTTTTCATAGTTGGGGGGGGGGGGGGGGGAGGGGAGGAAGAAAAGATCTATGGCCAGTTATGAATGGCATGATTTTAATATTGTTACTTGTTCCTAAGAGGTCAGATTTTGACAATGGTAAGAACTACATACTGCCATGACTGCTAAAGATGTGTGTTTTATAGGAAAATAATGTTCACTCACATTTCATTTAACTGGAAAATGATGATGACATATTGGTGATGATGGTACATGATTTTCTGATTCAGATGATCAGCAATTAATGATTATGCTGTGCTGTAGCCCCTCCCCACATATATTAGTTTATTTCAGGTTTTAATTACTGAAAATTCAGTTTTTCTCTGCTGGTAAAATCGTCACATGTCATTCTTTTTTTACATTATCATTTTACATTCATTAACTCATTCGTGACAGGAATTATTTAAAGCCTAATTTGATCAGCTTTTATTCTTCAAATTGGCAACACTAACATTCTTATTTTATTGCTTAATTTTTCTTATAAAACATCATGTATCTGAAATGAATATAAATTGACAGAAATAATGATTAGAAGTCAAAAAGTTGCCAATTTGCAGGGGAAAATGGTGATTCTAAACTTTCCATCACATTGCCAATTTAAGGATTTTAATGCTTATTTTCCTTTTAAAAAATTTCAGCATCAAACAATGAATATTGACGCAACCAAAATGGGCACAGTTTGTGTATAATTTTTTGCTCTTTCTGCTCATGTATTTGGTATGGTTTTTAGCTCTTTGCATCAAAAGATATTAGGCAAAACCACAAAATGTAGACCTCTGTCACGAATGGGTTAACTGATGTATGCCACATCACACTTTCTTTTGTATGGGCAGGGCCGCGAGGGGGGGAGGTGATGTAACATAAAAGTACATATACCGTATTTGTATTACAGTATTACTGTATAATTATTTTTGTAAGCCACATAGGTGTCTATACAATACAAGCTCTGCTTCTTTAAATAGACTCCTCCACTGATTTATTCTTCTTTAATTTAATACTTACAGATATATGTAAAATATATTATTTGTCATATGCAAATTTGTTCATATTTTGTTATTTCAGAATAAGTATATCTATGTTTGTTGATCTGTGCTATTTGCATTATGTTTTGGAAATAAAGAAATTTTGAAAACTTCGAATTATGTTGTTGTTTCTATATTAATAAGACCATGTTAGAAAATGGTGAATCTGCATAAGCATGTTATTCTGCATAAAGATATAAATAAATAAACAAAATTTCAAGTAAAGCTTAAACTCAAATTACCTGAGTTGGTGGGATCTTCTCTAGGTTTCTCCCTTTCTTACAGAAGAGTTCTCAACGTGCCTCATTCACAGAGTCCAGATTACTTGCCACATCATACATGAGGACTGTAAACCGCTCAAGACAATGGATATGTGATGATGAAACATCTACTTCTTGGAATGGATGATCTGCTAAGTAGAGGAATGCAAGTGTCACATCAGGATAACTTTTCCAGACTCTCCATGCACTTGATTTTCCTTTTTCAAGGAAGCAAGAAGTGGTGTCACAGCCTGTATATGCGTGAAAGAGGGGGAGAGCTCGAGATTTGTCTTCTCTAAGACTTCTACAAATGGCATTGATGTTGTAGTGACGGAAGTTCTTTCCCATACCAAAGGCCACCCAGACATCAATATCAGAATGTTCCAGAAGCAATAAAGGAAGCTCTCCAATAAGGATAACAACAACATCTGTGTCCACTGTTCGAACCCTGATCTTCTTACTGCCTTTAGGATGCAACATTTGCTTTGATCATGTCCCACAGAAAACAATATTTGCCTGCCCTCCTGGGCATGACTTTGATAGATAAATTGCATTTTCAATCAGAAACAGTAAAAAAAGCGTATACTATACAAATACTTCACACCCCCCCCCCCCATCCAAAAGAAAAAAGTTTAGATATGATTATTGATGTGTTTATATGAGCAAAATTTTTGGAATATCAATGCACTTCTTGAGCATGATTATAATATTTTCATTATATTTTTAAAGCATAAGTAGGTCTAACATTAGCCTATCCTTGCCCTGGACTTAGTCCTACTCTCAGTCTAACTTCAGTTCTAGAATTAATCAATTATAACACAGTTGGGATTATGAATTTGACTAGGCTATGGATAGTGTTGTTTCATTCATACATCAGTATTTTCAGCTTTGCCACTAAAATTTAACTTCTGACTTCACAAAACGAGATGAATGTACCTTTGTGATATTTTCTTGCATCAGATTTTAAGCACAAACACAAATTATCCAATCTAAGCCAAGTCTGGCCCACTTAGTATTAGGGTCTAGTCTTTTTAGTGATGCAAACTAGCCAAGTCCAGACCTAGTCCAAGCTGTGCATTTCCGTTTTACACCGTTGCCAAGGCATTTTCGCGAAAAAATCCTACAAGAAAGAGTCTACAGCTGTAAGTCCTCAGCGCACATTACAGACGACAGCCAAGCTACATCCACTGCATGCACTTATAATGTGCACGAACGAGCTGAGCCCATACAATTATGGTTATATATATTTCTCTATGACCGGGCTCTATGACTATTGCTGAGCTTATCTAAAGGAGAAAAAAACAAACAACAAATGAATTACATAAGGAGAAAGAGAAGAAGATAGATGGAAGGAAGAACAAATAAAAACATACAGACATAGAGTACCGGCTCTGGTGTGCGGCCGCTTAAAGGGAATTTGCTGATTATATTTATTAATCAAAGACTCACACATAGTTCAATACCATCAATGCAGAGTCCAAATACTTGCTAATTGAATAGAGGGCAAACTTGAAAGTATTGACCAATTACGTGGTCAGTAGTGTCCATTTTTCAAAACGATGTTAGGGGTCCTGTGTGCAGCCGCCCCTACCCCTGTGGGCGGCCGCCTATCATTCGGCGAGCATTTAGTGCCATATTTGTAATGAAGTAAACAAAATTAATATTGAATTTCATGCTTTACACACCAATACTTTATGAAAAGTAATAATACTGTGTAGAAACCCATAAAATCTGTCAAAAGTGATGATCTACCAAATGCCGTGACAAAAAAATCAAGGCAGAGTAGAATTTCCTACAAAAACCTGCATTTTGTACACGTTTTACATAGGGTGGCCGCTCACAGGACCCATCTTGAGAAATGGCTCTGGTGAGCGGCCACCCCCATGCAACTTTTTCTCTGGTGGTATTAATAAGAATTTCTGCAGCAAAATATGGACCATGAACTTCATTCTCTTAAATAAAAATCAAATCAGTTATCAAATTGAACAAATAAAGCTTAAGTATTGGCTTAAGTATGTCAAAGTTTCTTAACTTAAAAGTTAAGAAACTGCCATTTTTCAGTCAGTGATTGGTGGTGTCCACTTCTAATGATATTCAGTGAGACTCATTATGCTTACTGCTTTCGCTGAGTATGTTTTTTGGTGCACTAGAACCTACCTGAGACTGTCCAAGGTAATTTTTGAAGGGATATCAAAAATATTTTTTTAATTCTTAGTTTTTATTCACCACCGGCCGCTCACAGGGGATGGCCGCCCACAGGAGCACATACTCTAGGAGAGGATAGATGAGAGAAAGAATAAAGAAATACATGAAGAAAGAACAGAGGATACAGAATTCACTATTTCTTCGTGTTTTTTTCTTTTATCTAATACCTTTCCCTTTTCTTTATGGACTTCTAGGCCTGTCTTTCTTTTTACATTTCTTTGAACAATCCTCTCATCTGTTTCTTCGCCTTCAGTTCCTCGAAGGCCCCTTTTCCTTCTGTATTTCTTTGCCTTTTCTTTCATCTATTCTCTCTGTACACAAACACGATCGCCGCGTGGTAGGAGAGCTGAATAACTGGCTGAAACGAAACCTATACTTTGAAACCAGCATGTTTGATGCAATTAATCAAAAAAACTGCCTAGGCTACGGTGTAAAACGGAAACGTGCGTCCAGGCTTGATCTACTTTTGTTCTCACTTTTTCAAAATCTTCTTTTTATCATAAATGTACAAACAGCATCATAGTTGGAACAACTATGCAGGTGAAAATCATTTAGAGGTCTATGTTAGTTTATTGTGGTAGGGTGGTGGTTGGCCAACCACAACACAATCACTAATATTTATCCAAAATGTTATCATTTCCAACAACTGTAGATCTAACACCATTTCACACATATGGGACTGGAGGAGATGTTCCAGTTTGTTACACCAAATCCAGATTATGACAATATTAAAGACTGAATAACTTAACTGAGATTACTAATAAAATCATTTACTTACATACATTTGAAGGAAATGCCTAGTTGAAAGGAAATTGATCCAAGGATGAATCAAAACCCAGAAAAGGGGTTTTCACTGCACTGTCTGCAGACTGACTCTACTACTATAGATCCAGCTTCTTATCTCCAGACAAAAAGGCAGCGCATACCGGCGCATACAATCAAAACTCTTGCGCTCATAAACTCTTGAGCAATCAGATGCGAGCATTCAGGAATTAATAAGGATAATTCCTTGCTGTGTTAGTCTAAGAATTCAGACAGTTTATTATGTAGGTTGCATTCATAAATTCTGACATTTCGTAATTTAGACCCATTTTTTCACCATTGAAGTCAGATTTTTTGGAGCATACCCTATTTCAAATCTTTATAGAGGTCTAGTCTACATACAAAGGTCTGAAGAAAAAATCATGCTTTTGTCCGCCGTATCCACACCTGGGGTAGACTATATTTGTCGCTAAAGTAACAGATCCGGGTAATAACAGACTCCACTAATAGTGTATAAAACGCCCGTAAAACGTGCAAAAGATCTGCGTGAAAAGTTATGTTCAGTCTCTATCTCCTCACCTGGATCTCTGGTATTGAATGGATAAGCTTGGGCTAGGCTATAGTATAAGAGCAACAGGAAACGCGGTGTTTACGCTGTACAGTAGAGCAGTGTAAAATGCAATGTGATTCTGAATACTGAGTATGCGATATCTATATGCGTGACGTGTGTTATATCAATGCAAGCATGAAATTACTGTTGTTGTTGTTGTTGCTGTTGTTGTTGTTGTTGATTTCGGATTTTACAGACGTGTATCAATCAAATATGATTATTTACGTCTGGGACCGACCTTTAACGTCACCATCCGAAAGACGTGGCATGAACTAGGAATCACACGTCAATTTATATGTGCCCAGAAGCCGATCGTGGGCAACGCTGATTGTTCAATTATTGGCAACATGGCCCGCTATCATTGGTCGGCACGTACCACTGAAATAAAAAAAAAATCTAGTTCTCGATATAAAAAGGTGGATAAAGCAAAAAGTGCCCTCGTTGGAAGCCGACCGCGATTTTTTTTCCCCGTATGTTAACGCAAATTTTATGAATTATTCATAAGCTGAGCTTGAAACACTGAACATTGTGCGCAAGTGCGTGGACTTTCTTCCTCCTCTCTCCCCCTCTCTCCCCTCGTTTATCTTTCTCTCTCTGGTCAGCCCCGAGTCTCTCTCTGTTATCAGTCTGCGTTAAACCTCAATGACTGAATCACGTTTAAATGATGAAGAAAGAAGGGAGAATGGGTTGAAAAGGGTACAAGGAGAATCAAAGAAAACTACACGGGTGATCTGGAAAGGAAAGGTAAAGGTAAATAGACAAAGAAACAATAAAACATAACGGTCGAAGGAAAGGAAAATAAAATGCGAGGAAGGAAGAAGGCAAGATGAAGGAAGGTGCACAAAGGAAAACAAGGAAAGAAAGCTACGAAATAGGAGATGAATTCAATTAATAACATAATGAAAACCGAAAAGAAAAATTGATATAAACACAAAAATAAACTACATTTGGGAAGACAAAAAAGACTTAGGAAAGAAGAATATAAAAATAAATAGGAAGTTATAGGATAGAAGGAATGATGAAAGAAGGGAAAATAATGAAAACTTAAGGAAGAAAATAGAAAGATGAGAATAATGGCAGACGGAAAAGAAAGATGATAGCAAAAGACAAAAACAAAGTATAAGTTGAAAAAGAAAGACAAAAAAGAGAAGGTAGAAGTAAATAGAAGAAATAATGAAAAAAGGGGAAATCAAAGGAAAATGAAAAAATATCACATTAAAAGATCAGAATAACAATTAAGGGCGGTAAGGAAAGGAGATGATAGAAAGACTAAAACAAAATATAACATGATCAAAAACAAAATGAGAGAATACACAAAATACAGAGGATAGAAGGAATAATAAAAGAAGGAAACACAAGGGAAAACATAAGGAAAGAATGAAATCAGATAGACCTAGAAAAATGAAATGACACTATATAACACAATGAAATACGGAATGGAAAAATGATAGAACAACAAAAACATAATTTAAGAAAGAAAAAAAAAGAGAGTGATAGAAGTACAAAGAAAGGATAGAAGAATAGATGAAAGATATTGAAGAGAGATAAAACAAAGAATAACATGAGAACTCCCACGACATTAG
>CM057156.1:1712558-1738683 GCA_029962745.1 Echinometra lucunter
TTGTGGTATACTGTGGAATGTCTTTTTTGATGAATTTGGAACAATTTAAAACAATTGTAATGATAATCATCATCATCTCCAGTTGAGAGAGAGAGAGAGAGACAGACAGACAGAGACAGACAGACAGACAGAGAGGGAGAGAGAGACAGAGAGAGACAGACACAAAGACAGACAGAGAGAGAGAGAGACGGGGAGGTATTTTCGGGGAGGGGGGGGTGGTAACAGACTATCTTGAAATGCCACATTCTCCCTCGTTCTCCAATAAGCATTTGATGAAATCCTGAATAATGAAACAAACAAAATCAACCACAATACTAGTATGATCCTTCGAATGGTATATGGTTTCATCATCTAGAACAAAACGGATGTTTTTCACCTCAAACCTAAATGGATGTGGGTTGAGAAATGGGTCAGAAGACAAAGCTTTACATCTTTCCTACTAAAAAAATAAATAATGGGATTGACAAGATCTAGACGTACGTGCGTGGGCGGTGGGCAAATGAATCGAAAGCGATTAAAGAAAAATTGACACGGCGATGGACTTTAGCCCGAGTGTGATCATATTTAGCTGCAGGACACCGCGCCGTAACATAAACACGAATCGTACTATCTAGCAGACGATATTGTGTTCTCTGCGGAGTCAAAAATTAGAAGAGCGCGCTAACCTCTAGTGTACATGGGACTTATTGGAAAGCAAAGCCTTGGAAGACGCGGAGGAGGAAACCAGTGGTCTTGTCGACAGGACGACAACCGTGATTCGGCTCAGTTCCAGACTTTGAGGGAAACGGACTAGTCTCTTACTGATTGCAGATTGGATTTACTGGGACATTTCACTTTATTATAAGAGAGCAACCTGGCAAGTCTACACTCTTGGATCAAAACTTCAGATTTCATTATTTAGATCGAGTCTCCGGCCAATAAACCACCCAAAGGTAGAACTTCCAGCACTATTCGCTGGGATACTGTATATTTCGTTGGAAAGATCACCAGACTTACAGTTGAGCCGTAGACGACGGGAGTCACGGGACAATATTTTGAACAAGATTTCCTAATCGACCGATTCTATTCACGGAGACGATGGCTGGTGGTAGTAGGAGCGCGATGGTCTTCAAACATGTCAGCTGTTTGCTATTGCCCATGTTTGTTCTGCTGCTCAAACAAACCAGAGAATGTTCGGCGAATCTTGGTGAGTCATACCTCTTGAACCCTTCTTCGCATACAATTTACCATCTCACATAATATTACCAACTCCTTTGTCCTTTGTCCAAAGTGGTTAAATGTCAGGATGCATGATGACATTATGACTCGCAATACGACCTGTTAATCTGCATGTGTTATCCAGTCTTTTCTATGCAGTGCCCCGCCAAATGCTTACATCTCAGTCAAATAACAAAAATATAGGCCTTTGAAATAAAGCCGACGTAATGTACCCTGGAAATAGAATTTTTAAAATGTAAAACATAATTATATGTCAAACAAAATTCCGACGATTTGAAATAATTTTTATTGTCGAAACAATTTATACCATATTGCTTTATGTCTGCAAGTACAAGTAGTAAGCTTTACTGAAAAATGTTTATTGGTGTTTTGGAATGGGAGTCATTCACTCTAACTTCAAGAGAACGACTAACATTATAATACAATCTCATTATGGCGCTGACTATTGCACTCTATCCTATTCCCAATGGTTTCTATGCGCCCATTTTCACCTTAATGCACCTGCGAGAAGCCATCGTCTACTGTTTTAAAGGAATTACCTCGATTAGTATGCTATTTTGTTAGTTCCTACACTGCCAAACTATATTGTATATCTATCTATTGTATTCATGTAGCATTTGGTAATAAACATGATCAACAACGATAATGTTATAAAGAATATTGGCCGCGTAAGAATGCATGCTCTATGCACCGAGAGGATATCAGGAACATGTCTTATAATTATTATTTTTTTATTTTATACTTCGTTATTTGTGAACAAAAAACAAAAACAAAAAAAGAAGAAAATTCAGAATTGGAAAAAAGGTAAATTGAATTATGCTCAACAATGTACAATCATTTTGTGTGTATCCCTGACCCTTCTAAAGTTTTAATACAATCTATATTTTACTAGTACATGTATAAAGATAATCATAGTTCCTCGGGCATGGTGTTGATGCAGGATTTTCCTGGGGCATTGTTGGGGGCTATATGTTATTAAGGTTACCCTAATTTCCGCTCTCATGTCCTAAAGTCATAAATGTCCCCACGGGGTGTTTCATCTAATTTCTGCCGACGATATAATTAGCATTTTCCGATTAATGCCTTATCATTTTGAGAATGGGATTGATGGACTATAACTGTTTGAGATTACGTAATCTTCTCTTGCCCGGGTTCATGAGAAGCGATAATGCTGACACACGTGTGTGAGGTGCCCTTATGGTATGATTAAACGACGATTAAAAGATTCCTCTGATGTACAAAGTCAATGAAGGAATATATCCTTGGAGATATGAAAGGATATAGGTGTTTCCAAACATGTCTGGGTGTGTCTTTGATACGGCATATGCAGCTGCAACGTTGTCTGTATAGATCATACCATGGGTATACTGTCTACATATCCATGATTTTTGTCATGCCTTCTTCATCTTCTCCCCTCTTTTACCCCTACTCTTATACCCTTTCTGTCTCCTCTTTCGTCACTCCCTTCTCTTTTCATCTCGTATATATTTCTCCCCTTTTCTAGACTTTGCTTACATGGCTTTATCCTCGCAATTTTCTGTATTGAATGTACTATTTGTTGATAATTATTATGTTGATTCACTTAACTGATTTCCTATTTATGACGTTAAATGCCTTTTCCTTTATGCTTTCCCCCTCTCTTTCTTCGAAGTTCCGTCTTCACTTGTTTTCATAGTATTATACAATTATAATGCTCACACTATGATTTATTTATATATGTTTTGTATTGTACCCGTTTTTATGTACATTCCACACAATTCAGCCCTCGGGCTGCCATGTGTTCTTTTTTTTTAATAAATAAAATACCATTTCAATTCAGTGGTTATGCTTGGTCATAATTGCTTCTAGAATAGCTGTTTTCTCATCCAGGATTCCGGGTCAACGTAGCAATGGTTAATGATCAATCAGTAATACATACTTGGGTAGTATTTTCCCCTGTTATAGGACCGCTTATCCAAAATATTGTCGTTCTGCACATTATTGGGTGATATCTAAACTTATTGAAAATTTTTTTATAATGCGAGACTGTCAGTACTGGATGATTTCACAGAACCCTAAATCTGTACAACTGAAATAAAAAGAAGAGAATTCTGACTTTTTCTTTGGAAGAAAAAAACGAAAGTTGATAAACTTTTTTTTCAAGGAAGTTGCTGCTTGAAAACGAACATCAAGTGGGGAATTCCTGTGTTTATTCTATGCGTACTTACTGGACTACTTTGCTAGAAAAAGAATGATACCCGTCTATATAGAGGAATAAGGGAGAGATAAAGACCAAGGGATGGGGATATAGAAGTATGAGGAAGAAAAATAAGGAATAAAGGGAGAAAGGGTGTCAGATATAATCTCCCCTTCTCCCTGTCTACCTATAGGTAGACAGGGAGAAGGGGAGGGAGAAAGATGATAATGAAATAATGATAAAAAATGATGATAATATCACTCAAAAATGAACTGGTCAAAATAATGTTGGTGAATATGTGTCCTAACAAAATATTGGTCAAAATCAAACAAAACTTTGATACATTTTAACAAGCAATTTAATATTGACCATCATATTGGTCAATCTCTACCAATATTTTTGGTCGGACACATATTAACCAAATATTATTGGTCATTTCGATCAATACTTTTTTTTTATAGTGAACAGCAACAACAACTACTACAACAATGATAATGATAATGATACTACTACTACTACTACTACTACTACTACTACTACTACTACTACTACTACTACTACTACTACTACTACTACTACTACTATTATACTACCACTACTGATGATGATGATGATGATGATGATGTGATGATGATGATAGTGATAACAATAATGACAATAATGATGATAATATTAATAATAAAAGTGATAATAATAATTGGATTTACATAGCGCCTTTTCCAAAGAACACAGCGTGCTGCCTTTAAATCAATGAACAAAATAGATAAGGAAAAACTGTAGAGGAATGCTTTTAAATCGTTTTCTAAAGAAATCGAATGCGAGAGGAGGAGGAGTGAAGGAGGGAAGGGGATTGGGGACTTGGGGACTTGAGTAGGACATACAAGTGGGATGATTAGGAAAGGGAAATAACTTGAAAGGAGGAAAGGAAATGTTTGGATCTACTCCAAATTGCTGTCTATTGACCTCCAGGGAAACACTGGACTGTAAGTAAAAAGTTTCCGCCTCTTCCAACATGCATTTTCTCTCGTCATCTATGCAAAAACTGCTAATCATCATGTCAAGTTTAAGGCCTGCGTTCATCAGTTCTGTCTCCAGTGTTTACAGCTGTACCAGAATTTATGACTAGTTCTGGGCGTAATTTTGTGTCTGCCAGTGCTCATGAAAGTTGTTGTAAACGACAATCTGTTAGCATTAAGGTGCCATGTAAGTAACATTGCCACTAACAAGGCTTTAAGTACGTATCCTATCCCATGTATTAGTCATTATGGATGCCTCATAGCTATGATAATTACATTTTTTACTTCAAAATGTTGATGGATGATTTTATTTCTGCCCTGACAGTATTATAGACAAAGCAATAAACACCCGATTCAAAATGACGTAGGACAAGCATGACAAGTGTGAGCCCGCCGCTTTGTCAGTTTGTTTAAGTGGGATTTCTTTTTAATTTTTCTAGGAATTAATCATAAAAATAACACATAAGAGGACATGCTCTTTTGTATTTGGAACACTTTGAACTAGTTTCATGAATACTTGATAAACAGCCGTAATATGAATCAAATTAGACAAATGTTTAAATTATAGAAAACGAGACATTTTCATAATTTTTTAGAACAGGCCTAATTAGAGGTGACGTGTTGGAGAGAAGTTGGCCTCCGACTAGATTTGTCAATGATTGGTGTCAAGTTCGTTTGGCTGTGACCTTTGACCTATGCCATAACAATCACTAGGTGATGACAGCCTTGACCTGACCCTTGTGGTATTTCAAGTTCACATTCAGAATTATTGTTCGATTCAATTTTGTACCGTCTTTATAGATCTGATGATCGCTGCTTCGTGCTCGCGCATAATGAACTAGAATATTATGATATACTAGTACATGGTTTCTCTTTTAGGTCTTCCTTATTTTTTCTCTCTTCTTCTTCTTCTCCTCCTCCTCCTCCTCCTCCCCCTTCTTCTTCTTCTTCTTCTTCTTCTTCTTCTTCTTCTTCTTCTTCTTCTTCTTCTTCTTCTTCTTCTTCTTCTTCTTCTTCTTCTTCCCCTTCTTCTTCTCTCTCTCTTTCAAATAACATATGGAGGCTTGAAACTGATCAACCTATCTTTCTATTATTTAGAATAAGAAATTTGAGTGTGGTTAACATTGTGGTCGTACAACTGCTATTGTGGTGATACAAGAGAAGTATCTCCATTTACAAAGACCGTTTGCCTACTGCATTGACTGAAGAGTAATTTAGCAAGTAGAATAACAGAACAATGAAATGCTTACAAATACAGTGAAATATTATATTGATGTTGATGCCGATGTTTTTTGTATACAGAATAAAGCGGGCATCATAATTCTGTGTACATGTATCGTATGATATCTATGAAATAAATGAAAATAATGTTCTCACTTTTCACACTTTCGGCATACAAATAAGTGAAAATAATGTTCTCACTTTTCACACTTTCGGTATACAAATAAGTGAAAATAATGTTCTCACTTTTCACACTTTCGGCATAAACATATAGGCCTATACCGTTTGCATCTCTTATCTCTGCTGTTGTTTCAGTTTTGTTGAAACGTAACCTTTCAGTCAAGTAATAACATATAATCAATATTTCTTATTCACAAGGCTTTTCAAGAATCAAGACTTTCAGTTGCACATATTTTTGCTGCTAAATATAATACTGAAAAGAATACATACAAGTTTCATGCCAAGGACAAGGTACAAACAGTATCAATGTTGTCATGATTGTATGAGATATACATTCCAATAAGGAGAACAAATACGACTATTTCTTCTACTACTACTGCTACTATACTATTGCTGCTGCTACTACTACTACTACTGCTGCTACTACTACTGCTGCTGCTGCTGCTGCTGCTACTACTACTACTGCTACTACTGCTGCTGCTACTACTACTACTGCTGCTACTATTACTGCTGCTGCTGCTGCTGCTACTACTACTGCTGCTACTACTGCTACTACTACTACTACTGCTGCTACTACTGCTGCTGCTACTACTGCTACTGCTAGTAATACTACTGCTGCTACTGCTACTATTGCTGCTGCTGCTGCTGCTGCTGCTACTACTACTACTACTACTACTACTGCTACTACTACTACTTCTACTACTACTACTACTACTACTACTACTACTACTACTACTACTACTACTACTACTACTACTTCTACTACTACTACTACTACTGCTGCTGCTGCTGCTGCTGCTGCTGCTGCTGCTACTGCTACTACTGCTACTACTGCTACTACTGCTACTACTGCTACTGCTACTGCTACTACTGCTACTACTGCTACTACTGCTACTACTACTACTACTACTACTACTGCTACTACTGCTACTGCTACTACTGCTACTACTACTACTACTACCACTACTACTGCTACTGCTACTGCTACTACTACTGCTACTACTACTACTACTGCTACTGCTGCTGCTACTACTGCTACTACTACTACTGCCACTACTACTACTGCTACTACTGCTACTACTACTACTACTACTACTACTACTACTGCTACTACTGCTACTACTACTCCTACTGCTGCTGCTGCTACTGCTGCTACTATACTATTAAGTAAACGATGTATTCGTTCCATGCAGCACATACTGTTCCTTTTAGAAAAGTGCGTGAAACCTAGATTTTCCTCAAATACAATCATGATTTTATTTGACCACTATTATATTCAATATTACATTACATTGATAACAGGAGTCTCGGTAACGTATGTTTGAATTGATAGATACAGGTAGGGACGGCTCTGGGATATTCAGAAATCAGGGAGGGGGTGTAATATTCACCCCCCCCCTCTCTCTCTCTTTCACGCTCTCTCTCTCTCTCTCTCTCTCTCTCTCTCTCTCTCTCTCTCTCTCTCTCTCTCTCTCTCTCTCTCTCTCTCTCTCTCTCTCAAGAATATAAATCTTATACTCACTCAGCTTGGGATGGCATCCCCGGACCAGCCCCGACATAACTCTCTTCATTCATTTTTCTCGGGGGCGGGGGGGGGGGGGGGCGACTCCTTGTACCCACCTCGCTACCCCTATTGGTTTAGGTATTCATTCTCACCACGGCTGGTTGCATGTTAATATCAGATCACACCAAGCGTGTAATTGATCAAGACATCATGATGGACATCACGCTATTAATACAACCAACCAACGGGCGACTGGGGACCGGGTACATCCAGAGCCATTGTCACTGAAACCTTTAAAACGATATGAATAAAATCTCTGTTAATTGTGATCCATGTATCAGGAATAGTGTACAATTATAGGAGACATGGGTATGACATGATATTTGAAAGCTTTTATAGCATAATAGCTTGTACAAATCAATATGACCGAACTTAAGCGTATACTTTTATGATTAAAGATGGTATGATTTATAAATCAATTGTTGTTATTTTTCATGTTTAACTGCCCCGCATGGTCATTAATCTGGTCAAGTCCTGGGCATTTATTCATAACCTGCTGTCTTTGTGTTGTGAGTTTTCTCCTTTAATATCAAAGTGTGATACGATTTCACTCTTTTCCTTTATTGTTCATTTATCAATAAAGGGATGTCAACAAAGAACGAAAGACGATAAAAAGCGAATTAAGGGAATGACTTTAAAAGCAATGAGTGAAAACTATTCTTCCTGCTCGTACAATGTTTATTCCCACCTCCTAACCCTCTGTTTTCATGTCTTTGTTGTCGTTGTTGTTGCTTTTGTTTGTTTTGATTGTTTTTTGTTTGTTTTATGTGACTGTATAAAAATGACATTCTTTTAAGTCACACAAGAGCATGCGAGAGCACGGTCAAGTTGTTATCCTCATTTTGGACATAAGGTCTACGTATCATTAGTTGAAATAAATTGTGATTGCATTTAAAGTACACGTGGTTTTTAAAGCCCTTTTAAAGATCGGTCATTAACTTCCATCATGACCTTTCCACGCGCTTGTGTCAAAGTCATATTTACTCGGTTGATCTATGCTAAAGTAATAGAGCGTTAACGGAAATTGAGATTTCCTTGTATTGTGCAGATTGGTCTACGGTAGACCTATTTATTGGACCAATTTGATCAGGGCTGGCCACATGCTGGCGGGAAACAGTAAAATAATGAAATTGGTGTCAAGATTATGATCGCATTTCGGCTATTAAATACTGCCGATTTCGTAAGACAAAAAGGAGAAAGTGAGAATAATTATGTGTGATCACGCAAACATGGGTAAAGGTTGCGTGAGTCATTAGGAGGCCTATATGGAAGCAAATCAGGCGCGGGTCTAGAACAAAACTTTTTTTGGGGGGGGGGGCTACTGGGGGATGGGAGGATTGTAATGTATATTAGAATATATATGAAATTAAAATTGCACCTATATCGTTCTTTTGGGGGGGACCTTGAGCCTCAAAGCCCCCCCCCCCCCCCTCCCCCTCCCCCGTAGAATCGCGCGTGAAGCAAATGCAATAGTTTCTACGAGGATGGTTAGAATGACGACGCGACGTTGGTATTGTTTTAACATTCAAATGTTAAACTAGGAATTTGCAAGAGACCCTTCTGGTTAAATTGAAAGTCTTATTTTGCTTCCTACTTTGGTTTGGGTAGAGATTTCAGTCGTAAGTTATCTAGCATTGCTAGGAGAGGCAAGCCAGGAATGATATCCTGAATTAGTAGCCAAATCGTCAGGAATGTCGATTGTCGTAATGCTTCATGTATCCGGTATTTCCATGGTAATGTCTGTACAAATATTCCTTCACTGTGGTTTTAAAGTTTGCCAATATTTATCAAATAGTATACATTCATAAGAGTTTGCTATTTCATGCGGTATATCATTCGCAGGCACATGATAACTACCTGACAAATAGGAGTTTTGTGCATCAATCCGGGGTATCAATGAAGATAGAGATTGAGGTATTGCATTCTTCTACCCACCTGCATCCAAAATCATTTGTGAAAGTAGCAATGTATTTTCTTCCCGGGAAGGAGTAGAAATCATATAATCATAATTATTATTGATCATTTCCACTGAAGTTGAATCAGAGTGGAAAGCTTCTATACAGAGTGGATTTCACTATTTTGAGAGTGGATTTACAACTACATAACAGACAGAGAATGTACTACCTTTACCCCTCCTGCTATAGCTGCAGCTCTTTTTATTTTTATTTTTATAATATACTGTATAAATCCCTTCGTCGTTGTGTATATATATGTGTAGTATTTAGGCGCAAACAAGAGTTGCAAGTCATCGGAATTATTATGTATTGGCATTGAATTCAAATATTCGAGCCAAGATACATATAGCATGTAAATCAAATAGAATGTTCGTGCATGGAAAAAGTGAAAATAGATAGACGTTAGATAATAACGTGATATGTGCTATACAACAACGGATTATTATTATTATTATTATTATTATTATTATTATTATTATTATTATTATTATTATTATTATCATTATTATTATTATTATTATTATTATTATTATTATTATTATTATTATTATCATTATTATTATTATTATTATTATTATTATTATTATTATTATTATTATCATTATTATTATAGTTGAATATTACAGCGTATTTATAGGCAAGTAACATGTTGGGGGTTGTTTTCAGTAAGACAAAGAACTGAAGAAGTGCTAAGGGCTATCTTTTTTGTTGTTGTTGTTGTTTTATTGATCGCAATGATTTTAAATCGAAATGTAACAGACGAAAGCATTAGTTTTGATATAATTTTTTCTTTTTATAAGTGACTACCATTGTTTATTATTCTCATTCTCACATGTCAGAACTGAACTATGCCGGTTCGTGCGACTTCGAGACGGATGACCTCTGTGGGTACGTTCAGGGGGACAGAGATGATTTCAACTGGAAGAGGAGGTCAGGACCAACTCCATCAAGGGGCACGGGACCAGATTATGACCACACCCTAGGAGAGAATGGTACAGGTAAGAGGACTAACCATGCTAACAGTCACCAGTGGGGTGATGGGAAAGAACGTTTACTCAAATGAACACTTACGAAATTTGAAGATACACTATGAACATGATGGACAAAGAAAGCGGACAAAATAAACAACCCCTCATTCTACCCTTCACAATGGTTCTGGTAGTCAAAAGAACATCCTTTCACTGCTATTGTCTAAAATATGTGGAACAGGTGTCACATGCATATTCACCTGGAACTACAAGATTAAATATAATAGCTGTGAAGGGATGTTCTTTTGATTACCAGAACCATTGCGAAGGGTAAAATGAGAGGTTGTTTATTTTGTCCGTCATGTTCATAGTGATAGAGGGTGCGATCGGATATCGTGGTTATACATATAGCAGTAATGATGAAAATGATGATGATAATGATAATAATAACAATTATATAAATTTAATAGCGCAGCTACCATATCTATGTACTCTACTGCGCTGTGATGTAACAGAGCTCCCAACAATGCTACTGCTTATTAAACATACAATAAAAACTACGGGTAATTAAAAGCTTATGAAAAAAGGCAAGTCTTCAACAAACTTTGAAGACAGCAACATATAGGGCTTTTCTCATCTCCAGTTGCAGTTTATTCCAAAGTTTTGGAGCAGCAGTTTTTGAAACCCCGAAAGCTACATTTGTTTTAAGTGAGGTAGCTTTAGAAGCAGCTTGTCCTGTATACTAGTGACGTATTGTACATTACGTCATGGATAATGATGGGATGGGATGTCCAAAATTATCTGCACCATCTCTCCCGTTGTGTACTACATACCCTTTGTAATTAAGATCTCATATGGCAAATTCAGCTAGGATGGTTTTTGGCATCTTCCCATGTCCTCATTCTTAACTGGGTAGTGGGAGTACCAAATGTTGGTCAATGTGCTACCACATAACAGTGCCGTGCCATGACTCGAATCCATGACCTCGTATATAAAAGTGGGATCTCATCTCCAAACCAGTCAGCTACGACAACGTTGTTCATCTTATGCGCACGTAGACGTAACTCTTTGTCATCTCTCTCTCTCTCTCTCTCTCTCTCTCTCTCTCTCTCTCTCTCTCTCTCTCTCTCTCTCTCTCTCTCTCTCTCTCTCTCTCTAGGCCACTATGCTTTCATAGAAGGAACAGGTGTGCATGCGTGGAATGCAGCCCACCTGATCAGCCCCACCCTTGCACCCCTCCCTACCTACTGCGTCACCTTCTTCTACCACATGTACGGGGAGGATACCGGGGAGCTGAGCCTCCGAGTTCTCGATGAATCGCAACCAGAGAAACTCTCCATGGAGCTCTGGACCATGTTATGGGAACAGGGTAATGAATGGCTAAATGTCAGCGTCGAGGTGCCGTGTGAACACGGATGCAAGGTACACCATCGGATTTATCAAGTCCATTATTAATGAAGATAGCCTGTGTACATGATTACAAAAATAGCATTAATTTTCTCTTCAAAGCTTTCCTCCTTTTTTTCTCTTAACCCTTATTGATGGATTTACAACGATAAAGAGCTTTAAATTGACGAGGAAGTGGTGGTGGTGGTGGTAATCAAGATGATGGGGAGGGGGGCAATATGAAGACCCCCCCCCCCCCCCAAAAAAAAAAAAAATGCTTGATCAGTGCGAACGAGAAGACAGACTCTCATAAAGAGATGGATTTTTTTTTCATTCATTCATTTCGGTTCATTAATGAAATAATCTTGTACAAAAGACTTATACATACAAAGTTTACAAATTTACATAACTGAAAAGATTGCATGAAAGAGTACAAACTGTCAATAATTGTCAAGGAACAAATACTGAAATATGAACACAAATCGTTTGAAATATTGCACTTAAAATTACACAGGCAATTATTTTGTGTTTTTAGAGTTAATGTTTCATAAAACAACCAAAGAATTCTCTTTTACTATCGCATGCAATACGTGTTTAGCATTTCAAATAAACGTGATGTTCATATCAGTGATCAACAGATAGCATTGATATAGCCCATTAAAATAGTTTTATTCATTTTCTAATATTTCACAGTTTTGAACATTTTCTAATATTTCATCTAACCATCACAGCTATCATTTGAAGCTAAGCCTGGCAATGGATACTGGTCCGATATAGCCATCGATGACATCACAGTCGTCAATGGAAGCTGCTTCCCAGAAGGTATACGAAATGACTTCTTACGATTAGATACTATATCATTATTGGCGGCGGTCGGGGATGGATGGGGTCTTCCTTCTGCTACATGATTTTCTACCCCTCCCCGAAATAAATATAATAATCCCCTTTTCTTGCTTGTCACAATTTTGGAATATAAAGCATTTCAGAATATAGGGGAGAATCCATTCTGCCTCCTTCCTTTTCGTAACCCCTCTTTTAAAAATCTTATTATGTTTTCTTCTTTTTCTTCTTCCTTCTCTTCTCTTTCTTGAACTTTTCCTTCTTTCTTCTCCATCTCTTTCTATATGTCTCGTTTTGTCACATTTTGTCCTTTATACAATATATTCTTCTTCTTATTCTCCCTCCCGCTTTCCTGTTATCTTTCTTCTAATAATTTAAAATCAGTGATATTTTATTTAAGGTACTGAGTAAAAATGGCATAAGCGCATATTTTATTAGATCGTTACTGAAAAGCTGAAACATGAATTATCATGCGTACTTTACACCTTTCCAAAATAATCAAACATTCATTGGAAAGTGTCGAAAAGAGACGTGTGTTCATGCATCATTTAGACGCA
Source organism: Echinometra lucunter (assembly GCA_029962745.1). Lineage (NCBI taxonomy): Eukaryota > Metazoa > Echinodermata > Echinoidea > Camarodonta > Echinometridae > Echinometra > Echinometra lucunter. The sequence continues at coordinate 1,725,640 of CM057156.1, forward strand.
CTTGCGAATGAAAGCATTTACCTCAAAGTCGTCTTCGAGCTGGACGTCTTCCGTCATCACCTGGACGTCGGTGATAAACCACAGATTTTCCTTCGGCGCACGTTCAAGTTGAATGTACTCAAACTCATTTGATATTTTATCATTTCCTTGTCCTTTAAGGTATTGTTTCTACAACACGTGATAACTGAGATATTGTCCTTGTAACATTATATTTCCTTCCGTTTAATGGTTTTGAGATGGAGCAAACCTTTGTTTTATTCTTTCTCATATTTAAAACTGATAGACTTTGTTTGATCATATCCTGTTTTTATTTTTAATCTATTATCATATTCTGAAAGATCGTGGGAAACGATATCATGGTTGCTCATAAATCAACTTATAAAACCGCCTGGACTTTGGAGAGATCAGATATCAAGAAAACTAAAATGAATGAGTGCTGTGCAGTTATTATAGTGGTTTTGTGGATAAGATATGAAGACTGAAAACAAAATTAATGACAAAATGGAATTCTAAATTAACAGAGACTTACGAAAATACCCCCACCCTCAAAAAAGTAGTAGATAGTCTTATCCAATTATCAATGAGCAGGGGGCGACCGCCCCTATTATTTTTTAAGTGATCACAAAAGGAAAAAAAAGAGGATAAAAAGAAGGGGAAAAAGAGGGGAGAAAGCAGAAAGAAAAGCACGGGGAAAGAGAAGAGTGGGTCATGCAACTATATAATACCAGTATTTTTTTCATTTAGAACGTAATCACCTATGGGTCATCTTGCCCCCTGTGAAAATACCCTGGCGCCGCCCTGTTAATAAGAAATAAGATTATTTCACACAAAGTTTTGTAACTGACTGTTTTGTTTGGGAAGTAAATTGAGACCCAACCACAGACACGGCGTGAATGATCATGGTGACGTCAAAAAGTCATTTTCATATTTTGACGTCATCGCATTCTTGTTGGACCCACTGGTTGGAACCTGGTTGGACCCACGCATAGACGAAGGAGTCCGCCCCAGCGCGCAAGGAATGGGGGTTAAAGCCGAAGGGGCGCTGCTTCCTCCAAACTGAATTTTACTCTTCTGTTACTGAGCAAAGGTTTACATAGCTAGGGGCACAGCATAAGCGGGATTGAAAGCCGTGTCTATCTGATTACGCTTTGAGCGTCAGCAAACGCCACATGCTATCATATACCATGCCTTTTGGCAATATTCCCTCCCCCATATCTCTCGAAAGCTTCTGGAGATGCCACTGACTCAAATGGGCGTTAGTTCTCAAACTCACCGAGAAGCAAGTAATTAGACCTGGTCTCACGCCGAGTTCTGACCCCGATACTTCCCGCCAGTGGATATCTGATGTGACCTATACCAGTTCGCCTGCATGCCTGCCAGCCCGACTGGTCTGGCTGCTTGCCTCAAAGAGATGCACGCAGACTAATTTAATTTCATTTGTTTTGGTTTGATCTGAAATATGGAACCTGGCCGATGGCAACTTTGAGGCAGTTGAGAGGGGAATCGCATGCCACTGCCAATGGTCGTCTTCCAGAATGTTCACCGCGGATGTATAAATAAAATAGAGTAGTCATTCTCTCCTCGGCTCAGTGTGAAATGGCGAAAAAAAGTTTAACCCACTGGATACTGGAACCGGGTAGCCCCTGCGTTAAACCTATGTGAATTCCAGAATTCAGTAGTCAAACGGTTAATATACCAGAGAAGAGAAAGGGAGAGGGGAAAAAGAACTTGCAAGGAGATCAAAAGAGTGACGCAATACCTTCCACTCCTATAATAGTGGTCTTGTTCTTTCGTATTTTTATCCGTCTAATAATTTATTGCCACGTGCCCCCCCCCCCCCCCTCCTCGATTGAAAGCTGGACCAGTGATGCGTCACTATACCGGAATTAACACTACATTAGCTGGATATATACATAAAGCTATACTCCCTTCTTTCCCATGAAGATTGCTCTTACTGCACTGCTTTTGTGAACATCATGGGTCGCATTATGCATTAGTGTAGCGTAATCGGGGGAGGGGGGCGCCTCTGGTCACCAACCTATGGAATCAAACTAATGCGCCCGTTTTCATGTGTTTTGAAGATCTTCTGCGTTCTCCTCACGTCCTCCATTTTCTCCCTCTTTTCCTTCCTGTAATTCTTTCATTTTATACGATCGAAAGGGGGGGGGGGGGTGAAATATATCATTATTCACCCTTTGAGCCGTCCCTTCGATTGTCAAATGACCCACTAACAAAAGTCCAAAGATTGATCACATTATGAAGTGATGTGTACACACTCGTTATGTACTCGTTCGTGATGTTTGTAAATGACTAATCGATCTCCTGGTTGGAAGTCTTTCGCTTTCTGGTGTGTCATCAACCATTATATTATTCTCAGGATGCTAGAATCTCTATCTCTTTCGATGAGAAAGTTTACCTAGTGTTTAATTACCTTATATAATTATTTTCTCTCCCCCCCCCCTTTCTCTCTAACCAAACAGAGGCCTATATCATTGAAAGCTGCTGGAACACAGTCGCAATATCATCTTGTGACAATTTTCCAATCATTATTATCCTCTTCATATTATTTTGTATTTGTTTTGTTTTGTTTTGTTTTGTTTTGTTTTGTATAATGATACAGGTGACCCTTCGACTCTCAAACCAGTCACCACAAACACAGGTACCTCTACCAGAGAAACGTCAACTCAGCACCCCTCGACGGGGGCAGGCACGCACCCCTCCCCTCACTCTACCCTTGATTACCAGATCATCGAATACAAGTACGATGAGCGATTCATCACCATCATCCTGGCCGTCGGACTTACGTTCTGGAGTGTCGTCTTCATCATCATCTTCATCATCTTCTGCTACTGCGACAAGAGACAAAACGGCGGGCGATCACCCCGGATGAATTATGACGTCAATACGGATTCGCAGCATCCCGAGAAACGGAGCGGAAACATGGCGACGTATGTGGAGATCGATGAGCAGGAACGTGAGAACGTCGAGCTGGTCGACGGTAAGGACGATGATATCGCCAAGTTAAAGGCTGGGAGATCGGAGACGGGGTGTTCGGATGAGAGTTCGTTAGATTCTGAGAGGTACAGTATACCCATTATCACTACGCCCAAACCGCCTCGTGGACCATCACCGTGCGGGTATATGAGCTTACAGCTTGATAGCTTAAATAACAATGGCAACGCAGAATACCAACCACTCAGCTCAGTAGATCTTACTGAAGTTACAGCATAGAGACAAGAACTTGATGGAGAAATTAAACTGTATTTCAAGACTCTTGAAGAAACTTGTCATTTTGATGGTTAATTGTACATATTGTGATTATAAATGAAGGCTTTGATAGATACATATATATATATTTATTGAGATCATAGAAGTACTTCAACATGGCCCACGCGATTTACTCTATATCTCGACTTGACAGTATTGATTTGATATCGCTGCTTATGGAGCAGTGGTTGCCAGCAGCCTCATGTGGACATTATTCGTAAGAAGAGAATGATGATAGATAAGCGTTATGATCCATTATTACGAGGATACTTCCTTCTTGGATATTTGGATCTCATCCATTTTAATCAGTTTATATACCCAGTCACTATCACTGTGCTCATTACAAAATACCCCCAATCGCGCATGTCTAACTTCAATGTGCTGTTTCCCTAAATGAATTTTAAGTTGATTATGAATTTGAGAGGTAATAATTTCTGTAATTCCGAAAGGGAATGGATATTGAACTTCATGGTCCTTATAAGTTATTTTTAAAGATACTTTCGTGAGATTCACAAAAAATAATGACTCGGACTCGGATTTTGTTCGTGCAACCTTTAAATGTTTAGGTGACATTTTCCTGTTATAATCCAGTTTATAGAGCGAAATGATTGCCAAAACATACAGGCGAAAAATATAACAAATGTTACCATAGATTCACCGCGTGTTTGGTTCCAGAAGGGGAAAAAAGAAGCATTTTCCGCTTCATTTCCCGATCTGAAAACACAAAGGATGATTTATTTTGATGATTTAATGGCATAGAAAGAATAACATCTCCTTATGATAACAGGAAACTTAAAGCGAAGGTCTTCTATTCTTTTGTTCTCTTTATGCGTCAGTGTGATACAAAAGTTTTCCTGGGCACCGTTTCATGAAAGTTGTCAGCACGGACAAGTTGTCATTCTCTGACAATTTCAGTAAAATCCTTGGTTTTGATTAGCTGAGAAGCACTTGTCACTGACTGTTACTATGGCAATTGTCAGAGAATGACAACTTGTCAGTGCTGACAACTTTCATGAAACGTTGCCCAGGTCTCCGCATAGATCGAGGTCTCACGTTTACGTGTATTCTTCATTATTATATGTCAATGATATTTTTCTTCGGTTTGCCGTAAAGGTATTTTCCCCCTCTTTTTTGAAAACCAGATCTGAGCCCCAGCGGAAATATTTGGTAAATATGTAAGATAGGTGTTTTAATAAACTTTCAGAGTCGCTTAAATTGACTTTAACTGATGGACGAACTTATGGCTGACGGATTTCCTTCTAGTTTCCCACATGTACCAAACATCTTCCCATTAGCAAGATGAAAATGTAAAAGAATTTGTATTCGGAGCCGTTTTCACGCAGGAATCGATTTGACTTGTTTTTCATTTCTATGTCAAAGAGCTTCCGTATTTGCCAAAAAGAAAACTCATTTCCGATTTCCAAGATTCTTCTTGACATGCAGGGAGTGCTTCTGTTTACTAATACATAGTGAAGTAAGCGAGTCACGTGCCCACACTTCCGACTTTATGTTCAGAAGAAACACTCGTACTCCTCCGTCTGCCCTCTACCTTTACTGCATGTATAAAAATATGAGTTCAAAGTTGCTTGTCATGAGAGTAATTATGTGCCCGATCAACAATTATATGCCCAACCTAGTTGTTGTGTTTGTTGTCTATTAAGTAAAGGAGGATCGTGATATGTAGAACCATCCTTGGTCATAAATTTTGCCTCACATTGGTCGAAAACGTGACTGCCTCGTTTTGTTTTGTTGTTTTTGTTCCCGTCATTGTTTGAGTGTTTACGGCTTGTCAGATTTTCCGAGTCTTGGTTGGATTTGTTGTTGTTAAAACCGTAATAGAAACATGAACTAACATGCAATGTTTTTGTTTTCCCTTCTTATTCTAAGTACGTACTACTTGTTATTTCTTGTTTTTAAATTTTTGACATCAGCAAAATCAAACCAAGACTCTCGGAAAATTTATAATGAGACATACAAAAGACAACAAACAAACAATAACAAATCATTCAAAAGAAAGGGGGAAATCAGCTACAGTTCACTGATTAGCGAGTTGCAAAGACTTGAGAGTAATTATATGACCAATCAACCTGGCTTATCACCATGTGTATATATGCCAAACCGGGTTGTTCGTTGTTGATTTTGTGTTGTTGTTGTTTTTGGTTTTAGCTCCATTTGAAGAAAAGGAGGATCGTGATCAGACGAAACATCCTTGGTCATAAAATTGTGGATATTAATGAAAAACACTTAAATGCACGATTCCTTCAAATTTCAAATGATTTTTTTTTCCAGTACATGTTTTCTATGTGGATAATTGCTTTTCTCACAAAAATTTCATTCTTCATTACAGAAACTATGATTGATTAGGACATCACGAGAAATCTAGGTATTTTCTCCCTGGGTAATTTTTCATATACAGGATTATACAGCATTTCGTCTCACCTTTAGAAAATTATTCTGATAACTGTAACTCGCATGTACATGGAGTATTGTTATAATATTGGATTGTGAATATTTCATGTAAAACCTTGCCAAATGATATTTTGTATTGCATCTCATATCTGAAAATGTTTTTAACTTGTGCAATCCTTACGTTTTTCACTTTTAACCATGGCTTATAAACTACAGCATATAGAAAACAAAAGACGCTCAAAAAAAGGTTATAGTTTCCAAAATATCAAATTTTATTTTGTCAAAACTAAGCTGCGATCTTTTTGTACTGTTACATTTCTAGCAAAATAGTCATGTTATAATATGAAGTTGGTTGTATTAATCAGGATATTAAATTATTGTCATTCACTCGCATAAGTAACAATCAAATAAAGGTTGTCTCACATTATATTCACATTAATGTTGTCTGTGAATGTCTTTCACTAAACACTATATTACTTCTTGTTAACACACACTACTGTATACACATTTCATAATAGGTAAAATGAGAGATGCTCTCATGAAAGCATTATATTATTCCTTGTACAAAGACATTACTGTATACTCAAGATTAATGACATAATAGGACATAATTGATATAAAATCTGAAAGGTGCTCTCATGAATAAATTCTTTGGAAATATATCTATCACAACACTACATATACATACTAAATATGATTATATTTTATGATACAGACATGATTATATCTCAAATGTTTCTGACTGACCTGTGCTGTGAAATGAAAGACTTTGTGAAAAGATGATAATTAATCATGAAAGATTTCCCAGCTTTGTTATTAATCACCCAAGAAGCTGGTACTCTTTAAGTTTTCATATAAAAATGGAATGCAGAGTGATGCCAGTATTCTGACACTAATGCATCTACAAACTACAAACAGTGGCAGCACTATGATTTTCAAGGGTGTGAGAGTGTGTGTGTGTGGGGGGGGGGGGGAGCAGGGCTAGGGCATGTTGTGATGCAGACCCGGCCCGTCAATCAGCTATACCCCCCCCCCCCTCCCCTCGTTGATGTATGTGGATGGGATATGAGGAAGTAAATTTAAAAATAACTGAAAATGAATGTATTAGTTTTGTCATACCATGTATCATTTCGTAAAGGATTTATCAAAGAAGCTAAGGGGGGGGGGGGCATTGTAAGGCCTGAGCACCCCTACTCCTTTGTGCTATACCTATAGGCTATACCACTGGCCAAACACTAAAGTATGAAAGACAGCATTCACATTCCTACAACTTTCAAATTATTGTTCTACTATCAATATATATATAAAATACATAAATAAATGATTAGGAATACATACCCTAAGCTGACATATGAATACAGGTAGGCCTACTTATTCAAAAATTTTAAAGTAATTATGAGCAGAGTGCAGACTGGCCTAATTCAGATAAATCATGTCACACATTAAATACTTTTAGAAAGTACACTGTACATCAACAGGGAACAAAAAATGGCTTAATGCATAATGATTATTTGTTTTCCTTGACACACCTGGAATTACACAAAATTAAAACGATATATTTGGAATTGTTAGAATACTTGGATTAAAAGACCTCGATAGAGGACAACATTGGAGAAAAGGAATGAGTATAATGAGAACGAATGAAGCTATGAAGTGACAGAGAGTGAGAGCAAAGGAGAAAGATATAAAGGTAAGATGGGGGAGGCAGGGAAAGAAATAAAGCATTAAATTTCAGTTTACCCATTTCATACCAAGTTACAAGTTACATAATGACTCCTGCACGTACTCAATATATACATGTCCATTACTACAAAGCTACAAATTCTCATGAATACACATAATACAATCACCAAATGATTTAGTTCCAGTTTTACTTTTGCAAACATTTAAAATTTGCTTCATAAAAAGAGTGAAACAATTAAATAATACAATTTCACATGATGAAATCACTGCCATAACATAAAAAACTTTTTTTTTTTCAATTTCAGCGCTTGTCAAACGGGATAATTTTTCACACAAGTGAAGAAAAAAATCCCATCATCTTCATTAAGAAAACATTCAAGTCACAACGACTAATCTAGCTGTTCTAATAAATTACAAGAGTGCATTCCCTTTGCTATTCTTTCCCCTATCTCTATTATGTTAGATTATTCTATTGTTCTATTAAGCAAATAATAATTACTAAAAATAATCAAACAAATACAAAGTGCATTGAGTACTAAGTAATTGTCCATACAAAAAATACAATAGCTCCATCCACTATTTAAAAAAAAATCCTTAAATCCAAAAGCAAACATGAGAGTCACTTTCTCTACAAAAAAAAAAAAAAAAAAAAATCAAAAGCCTTTGATCCAGCTTTGACTCTCTAGTTAATCTCTTGTAATTTTGTCTGATGCCTCCTTTGTGCCTCCTTTGACTTTCTAGTTAATCTCTGATAAGAAAAGTAACAACTGTGAGCAAATTGTTTGGGGCATCATAAGGGCATAAACATGAATATTCAATTTCAAGAATTATTTAACCCATTCGTGACGGGAATTATTTAAAGCCTAATTTGATCAGCTTTTATTCTTCAAATTGGCAACACCAACATTTTTATTTTATTGCTACATTTTTCTTATAAAACGTTATGTATCTGAAATGAATATAAATTGACAGAAATTATGATGAGAAGTCAAAAAGCTGCCATTTTGCAGGGGAAAACGGTGATTTTCAACTTTCTATCACATTGCCAATTTAAGGATTTGAATGCTTATTTTCCTTTTAAAAATTTTCAGCATCAAACAACAAATATTAACGCAACCAAAATGGGTACAGTTTGTGTAGAATTTTTTGCTCTTTCTGCTCATGTATTTTTAGGGCTTTGCATCAAAAGATATTAGGCCAAACCACAAAATGTGGACCTCTTCATGAATGGGTTAATCTCTAATAAGAAAAGTAACAACTGTGAGCAAATTGTTTGGGGCATCATGATCATAAGGGCATAAACATGAATATCCAATTTCAAGAATTACTTAATATGTTAAACACACATTATAATTCTCATATTTCCCAAACAGTAATACTAATATTCTTCTTTATTCAAGCAAACAGTTGGCAAAGTTTCTCAGCTTCAATCTATTACTTTTGGGGTATACAATGCAGAAAAATTGAAGGCTTAAAGAAATTTCACAATATCAGATTCATATGAGCTAGCAGCTTTGCATTACACACTGCATTAGCTCATATATAGAAAGGGAAGAATTGAATGAGAGAAATTTCTGATTTACAACAACTGCTTTAAAGTCGTATTTTTTGCAAGGAAATCTTTGATGAATGAAGAAAATGTGAATCAGGCTATCAATATCTACCTCAACAACTTGAAATGACAAATGTCCATTTAGCTGCATTTATCAAGTATCATGTTAGCCAACAAATAAATCCCTATCTCCTCAAATTGCTTAAATTGGCAATAAGCCATCACACAATGGCAAATGATTTATGCAAGATGGCTCTGAGGCCACTGTACTTTTTGACCCTTCTTTACCATGCACAGTGCTCAAAATGTATTAAGCCAATACTAACCCCTGTTCACACATGAAACTCGATAAAGAAACGTATAAAATCGTCATTGTATAGCTTACGGACCATTCAGACACACATCCCGACCTCACAGAAGAAACATCGTATAGATGCGCATTTTTCTACTGTGCACGTTGCTGTGGCAAGGTCATGTCTCCTTCGATCACGCTCACGATAAGCCCTGCCCAGGTATACCGTTATATGATCGCCATTATGTTCAGACACACACGGACAGTGATTCTTTATCGAGTTCTAGTTGCTGAGATCCTCAGACTCTACTTTCGTTATATACCGGTAACGTTTCTTTAAATGTTGTTTCGTTAGTCAGTGTTCAGACACACAAATCCATCGTATAGCTATACTGTTTTGGTACAGCCATACAACAAAATTTTTGGTGTCTGAACACAGTTTAAGTCTGAAGTGTAGAGGTAAATCCTTGTTAGGTCATGACTCAACAGGAATTCTCAAATTCAATATTCCTATTGATACATGACGTCCAGACAGAAGTATGTAGACACATTAATAGAATTCTAGCAAATGATGATTGGTGTCATTACTAAAGTCAAATATACAGATATATTTGCCTGGCATAATAATCTGTTGTTATATATACTCCAGTATTTTCTCACAGTTACAATCAATATGTAATACCAAAATCATTGCTTGAAGTTGAAATCAGTCAAGAAATCATTGTAAACACAACAATTAGAATCCTTTAAATATATTCATTTTCTAAATAATATATATATATATCTGTATTTATTTGTGATATGGAAAGATTGGAAAATGTATACTGTACATATTTTCTGATTCAAATTCAATGGGTAAGTATAATTGTATTCTTAACATTGACGCTGAATATTCAAGTCAATGTAGTGTTTACTTGTTGACATGAAGATCAATCTAGGTGCTGAATTTCTTCAAATCATGCACTCTTATTAGTGGCATATCCTTCAAAGACTTTAACATTGCATATCTGACCAAAATCAATTATAAGTCATAAAATCTACATTCTATACAAATTTAATGACATGAATACAGTTATCTTTGGTATATCTTGCAGTACAGATTAACAGTTGAATACATTCTGAAAGACCATTATTTCTGCAATAAATATGAATCATTTTCACCAAGATGTGTTACAAAATATACCAGTACTGTATAAGAGGCAGGCACTAAGGGCCAGAGCAAAGAACTGTCAAACAAATGGCTCATGACATAATTTGTTACAATAAAGTCTGATATGGAGAGAAAATTTCACATAATCATTTGACAACATGATATTGAACCAATAAATTAAAAGAATTAATGACTGAATATGTTGACATCCATACTGCCATCATTTGCAAAATTTTAAGACCACCCTTTCAAAATGCACTAACTTAAAGAGAAAAACAAAGTTAAACATATTTCTTTTTAAATGTATGTAAACATACATTTATTTCCAATGCATTCATATGGTTTATACCATTACTACTGGGTTTGGTTGGGTTTGGTTTTATTTTGCGTAATTTGAAAAAGACATCACATACAAACATCTAAAACAAACAGATAAATATAAACAAATTTTCAATTCAAAGTTTAAAATAAAATACGGCTGGAAAGCTCTATTCAGAGGCATTATTAAAATGCCTCTGTTCTTCCTAGCGGTCCAGACCTACTGACCACTGTAGTAAACATGTTATGTAATCATTCAATAAGACAACATAACAGATAAATATAAATATAAACAAATTTTCAATTCAAAGTTCAAAATAAAGTACGGCTGGAAAGCTCTATTCAGAGGCATTATTAAAATGCCTCTGCTCTTCCTAGAGGTCCAGACCTACTGACCACTGTAGTAAACATGTTATGTAATCATTCAATAAGACAACATAATGTATTTCAAATTATTGAAATACCCACAAATTCCCAGGTCTTGAATTATTGCAAATGATTGCAATGCACAGTGAGGGCAATGGTGGAATACAATACAAAGTGTAAGAGATAGACTGAGGACCCGGTCCAAGTGAACCCCGTATGTGATGCAACAAGTTTTGATCCAGAGAAACAAGAATTGCTAGTAAGTCCTAATGATTGACATCCTGCATGCAATCCCTCATGTAAAACACCCTTAACCCAATGACTGCTGTACTCTCCAATTCCCAATGGGCTAATGCAGGAAGCAACCCATTCCCGTAGATGATGGCTCGACGTAAAATCTACTTTGGGATTCTTGGAACGGAGATTTCTATCGCTATTCCCACCTGATTGTTTTGTTAAGTCATGGAGTGGCCATGATGAGTGATGATCCTCTCTCTCTTCTTAGAATTGGGAAGATGGAGGACGACTTGGAGATTTCTGTCTGAAGGCCGATCGTCGGAAAGTGTTACTGCTGTGGGTAATGCCACGCTGGTTTCAAGAGAGAAGAGAACAAATAAAGATGAGAGTACATGGTTTGGATGGTAAAAATTCGACCCACTTCAAATGAAAGCTCTGGAGATGAATCAAAGCGTCTGTTCAGAGCCAGAAGGGCATTACTGCCATCCAATGGCAAAAAGGAAGTAACTCTGTAGAATAAGTTTCCTAGTGTATGAAGAAAGCATGTCGTTGTTTTATGTGGAAATCTATGGAGTTGCTTCCTTTTGATATGTCTGTATTTCGGAAAGTGGGGGTCATGTGACCTTAATTTCTTCATCTTCATGTAGAGCATACGATAAAGTACCCCAAAATCAAGGAAAAGTCAATTTTGAAAAAAAAAAATCAGTTGCTTCCTTTTGTCATTGGAAGGCAGATTAACCCATTCGTGACAGGAATTATTTAAAGTCTAATTTGATCAGCTTTTATTCTTCAAATTGGCAACACCAGCATTTTTATTTTATTGCTACATTTTTCTTATAAAACATCATGTATCTGAAATGAATATAAATTGACCGAAATTATGATAAGTCAAAAAATTGCCAATTTGCAGGGGATAATGGTGATTTTAAACTTTCTATCACATTGTCAATTTAAGGATTTTAATGCTTATTTTCCTTTAAAAAATCTTCAGCATCAAACAACGAATATTGACGCAACCAAAATGGGCAAAGTTTGCGGAGAATTTTTTGCTCTTTCTGCTCATGTATTTGGTATGATTTTTAGGGCTCTGCATCAAAAGTTATTAGGTCAAACCACAAAATGTGGACCTCTGTCACGAATGGGTTAACTCATATCATTTTATGCAGACTTAATGCCCTTATGGCTCCAAACAGATGAAATTTCAGAATGTGTGTACATTTTTTAATGCCATCTACAGAATTAGAATTACCTCATTTGAAGTATTTAATTAGAAATTTCTTTTCCCACTTTTTTTTTTTCCTTCTTGTCACTTCTGAATTTCAAAATCATGTAGATGAAATGGAAGAAATGTCAATACAATCATGAATACAACGATGGATGTTGCGCCAAGTACACAGACCTGGTAATGGCTTTTTCTGTGCTTCTGCTCATATTGCTTCTTCACATATCTTATATTTTGTTAAGGTGCTTATTAAAAGAAAGTCTAGAAAAAGCAATTGCTGGGTCTTTGCTAATTTTTACACATTCTGCTCAATGAATCAGAAAATACATTCAAACAATAACAGATAACAAATGAATGCTTGAGGTGTTTTACAACAAAACTTGAAAAGACCCACTGATGAAAGGACAAACATAATGTAAAAATAGAGACTACAAATAAGCATTACATATCACAATAAACAATAACCAGACATTTATCTAAAAACATGATACATTGAAAATACACGATAAAGAAATATAACAAGGAACAGACATTCAAGTCTATGTTTT